>CAMQGK010000110.1:4615000-4925000 GCA_947000775.1 Pterois miles | reverse complement strand
TGCTTGAGAAGGTGGTCTCAGGCACGGATCGTGCATACTCAGGTACAGTCTTCAGGTGTGAAAGCCAGCCGTACCAAAACATGGAAGTGGGCTGCTGTTAAATACGAGTATCATTAGTAGTCAGCGAGTAGAGCAAGCTTTATTCAACACCACCGGTCTCCTCCAAAATCTGTACACATAGATATAAAAGTGTTTCATATCTGTCTGTATCTGCATGCAGCTTGCACCAATCTCATCATCTGAACTGTACGGCCATAAAATATAGACAATATATATTCTTTAAAATATAGACAATTGTAGGCGATGGGGTTGGCCGATGTTTTGCAAATCATACTGTGGCATGATACAGATCAATCATACCTAATATGAAAACACCCTAAGGCAACGAAAACATGATGAATCTTATTTTCGGCTGATTATACACTAAAATAAACATGCTTATTAATATTATATTCCATTTCTGCCAATAGATCCCTAATTGTCACACACTGGTCCTTTAAGACATTTTACGATACTGTCGCTCAAATGTTGACTACTGTTCTTCAGGCAACGTTTCTGCTTTCTTACCATCAATTCTTTCCTACACTCTCCCTGTGCAGTCTTGCAGGTTTTAAAGGGTTATTTGCCGAACTGTCCTGCATTTCTCTGTGAAAAATGAGAGAATGGTTTGTATTAACGTGCATTTGTGCAGGGACGTAGTGTAACTGAAGGTTTGAGGCCACAGTTCACAGCTGGAAAGCAGCTCAAGAAGCTTATTAGTGATTGAGAATGAGGAGTGTGTGTGCTTGTGTGTGTGTGTGTGTGTGTGTGTGTGTGTGTGTGTGTGTGTGTGTGTGTGTGTGTGTGTGTGTGTGCATGTACAATGGAGGCCTATATCAACCTGTTCTGTTCGTGCCGTCCGGTGCAACACAGCAGCGTCTGATCTGCTGCCAGAGTAGATTAGGTCAAGGCAGCCATGCAGACGTCATGCTGGTTGTCAGCACACACACATATATACAGTATACACACACACACTTTCTCTTTAACATACCACACACACAGATGTTTTCACTGTCATATACACTATCTCTGCTCTACATAGAGCATGCTACAGGACACAATATCACACACACACAGATACAATACATCTCTCCCTTTCACTCCCCTCCTTCATCCCCCCATTGTTCAGACATTTGGCTCTCATGGTCCACATGATAAGGTGCAGCAACTTGTAACGAGTTGTCCAGTCTCCACACATGGAGCTCGTCCACTGACAGGCAGACATTTTGCAGTCTTTGCAACATTAAATTTGGCCTTCAGAGGAAACAGCTGAATGTCCTGAATGTCATTTTTAGGCTCTGAAGCTTTGGTAAGAAATATTGACAGACATTAGGAGCTCTGGGACAGTGCCGCTGCCGCACTACTATACATACACACACCTCTACATATAACACACAGCGATATTTAACAAAAACTACGAACAATTAATGTCGAATATGAATAATGATTAATATGGGATTGTTCCTGGGTCCATGGACCCTACAATCAGCTGTTTGTATGTGTTCAACCATGTAGTTCTTTCCAAAACCTATCTATGGTGGTATTGTTGCCTGAACCTAAGCATTGCCTGTTTTCGTTTACTTCACAACAAGAAGCAGAGTAACACCGAGGGGTCTGACAAAGCATCAGTATTTGATGAGCTGGGATGAGAACGTGTTTGAAGAGATCATGGTTTGGGTTAAAAACACTTCCCAAGTGGCGTTAAATGAAGCACTAAAGTTACATGACAAATGAATCAACGCTGACTACTGGTGTCAGTGGGGATGAACAGCGGTCTCCTGGGCGAAAGTCTGGAGTTTGTTTAACCCACCCTGACCTCTTGTCTACGCTACTCTTTATACTTCCTGGTTCACAGTTATATGGATTACAGTCTCCTCCAAAACTACTGGAACAGTGAGGCCAATGCTTGTACTTTTGCTGTACACTAAAAGTAAGGTGCTTTCTTCTAAGTTGTGTAACCGATCTAGACGTAAATACTTGGAAATATAAGCTTAAACTGATCTTTTGTCTCATATTCATCTTTTGATGTCAAACCCAAATGTTTTCAGTGTTCAGAAAGAATAAAGGAACTGGCCTCACTGCTCCAATAGTTTTGGAGGGAACTGTATGTACCGATTAAAATGCGTTACTGTTTGTAGGTACAGCTACGAACAGTGTATGAGACCAGCCTACATTGTGACAACTCATTTTCCAAAACAGCTTGAGAAACAGGACAAGCTCCACATGTTGCAGATCACTTAGTAATACTCAGTTGCATATTTAATTAGTAAAGACTTGATGGACATCATACAAACTGATTAGCATAGACTGGTTACTGGCTTTGTTTTTGGTAGAATGTCCCTTTAACTGGTTTTATAAATCGTTGTGTGTCGGTGCAGAAACACTTCAGATTGTGGAGCCAGGAGGGAAGACGACACAAACAAGAGCCTGACCTGAATGTTAGCAAACGGAAACACCAGGGTGAGTAATGAAGTCATTTAGCCTGTTAGGAAGATAGAAAAGTAGACTCTGTGTCTGTCTGTTTGTCTGCATTGTACTTGTTTGTGTCCAAACTGAATTTCCAACCTTGAGAGCGAAGACATGTGAGGAATGTGAGGTCAGGTCCTCACGCCTTGATGGGGCTGCAGTTCCGCTTGTAACTGGGATCTAATTTTTCATCTTTTTGGCCATCATTTCCACCACTTATGTTAATACTATTCTTTATTTATAGACATTATATCCATTATTCTTCCCCTTTGACTATTTTAATTATGTTGCCATGTTTCTATAGATCTTAGTGGAGTGGAATTTGTGGAGCATTACCATTACCAAGAGGACAGATTTCCAAAACTAGGAAAATAAGATGTTATTGATGTTAAGATTTTATTTATACGAAAATATTCTTTAAGATTTGGTTTTAGGGGTTTAAGGGGTTAAGTGAAAATTATGTTTGGGTTCAAGCGTATGATTAAGGGCATGGGAAATTGTCAGTGAGGGTTCTCATTATTGCTGGTCCAGGCTAAGTGTCCGTGTTTTTTTGTGTTTTGGCAGTAACTGTGTGGCTATTTGCCAAACATTCCTGTTGACAGGAAGACGATAAGGCTACACTGTCCAACATGTCAACACACCTCTTACAACTCAGCCGCACACACAGTCCACTAACCTCATGGGACAACATTCAGATCTCAACAGACACAGGCAAAACTGGGTAAAGAACACACTGAAGCACAATAGTCACAGGGGAGTTTAAAGGGATGTTACACAGACTGAAATGCATCCGTTTTCCCATTACAAGCACTGCCGTCATTAATGACCTGAACAGTTCAGTTCAGGAGATCTTTGATACACTATTTGAAGGCTGGCGGCCAAAAGACTGACGTAATTTTGTTAACTCTTGTGGGGGTATAAGGAAATGATCCTACTTCTCACTTTCAAGTCTTCTTCAATACAACATGATGTTCATTTAGTAAATTATGGTCCCATTTAGAGTCAAATAGACCATAAAGCAGAGGATGCTTTAGGGCGGGGCTACCTTGTGATTGACAGGTTGCTACCACAGCATTGTTCAGTCTGGGTGCTGACTGTGTTTTCATCTTCGATCTTTAACCCTTTCACTGTGTTTTCAGTTTGTCAAAGTTAATTATAACATTTTTGGTCACCTAAAAATGTCTTATTCAGTGTTTGGTTGTACTTAGCGCCACCCTCATGTCTACAACATGGCAACGGCTAAAAACCAAGATGGCAGCAACCAAAATGCCGAATTCAAGGCTTCAAAATGGCAGTCCACAAACCAAAGGCTGACGTCACAGCAACTGCATCCACTTCCTATATACAATCTATGGTGCAAACCACGGTGGAAATGTTTTCTTTACCACATTTGTGTATGTGATTTGTTTAGATCCACACTCACAGTCACAACTGGCTTGTTTAGAGTTTTGGTAACCTGTTAGGGAGGCAGTTTACAGTTTTGGCAGCAAGGAGAGAAAAGAAATCAGATTCCAGTCACAGCAGCTTTACTAAGCATGTTGGACGAGTCTTTGTTGATTTTAACTTTGTCTGGTTAGTCTGATGTGAACAGTCTCTGTTTCCCCTTTCAAACCCCGTCTTGCTCTCTGCCGCTAGACGACAGGACAGCTGATGTCGGTGGGGTCACTGTGACCGTCCACTCATGTTCCTGACCTCAACCTCCGAACACTTTTGACATGAACATGTTTTCATTAGGAGTCTTCTAGCGTGTGCTGAGGAACATTAAGTTCATTATCACCCTGTTTGAGTGCACCAAGGTTTCAGCCATGAATGTCAGAAAAAGACACTGATTGTTGCCCCATTGTAATGACATGATGACATGTCTGTCCACTGTGGGAAGGCTCTGGGGATTTCAAGCAAACCAGATGATGTCAAACTTCAACTATGAGCCTCTGCCATTGGCCATGTTTGAACAGTATGTCCTCTGCAGTGTTATTTATTAAGCTGACCAGTCAGTCTAAAATGAAATCAACCCAAAATGCTTTTGTTTAACTTTGTCCTGAGTGATGCACTGACTGTACAGTCATTGGATGTGACTGGATATCAGGAAAGAAAAAACTTTGTTAGGGTAAGGGAAAACATCATGGTTGGGCTACAAAACGTGACAAATGTCATCACCGTAACTTACAAAACAAAACACTGGTCTTGATCACCAGCCTCCCAGTTGAAAGTCCGATGTTTGTTGGACACGTCACTAGCTCGAAGCTTTGTACAGAAATAGGAAAACGTGACAAACATCGCTTGACGGCCAACACTTCACAACACTGCACCTTCATGCAGGCGTTCACATCTCAGCACCTCAACATTTGTCTGCTCAGCTTACCAGACAAACGAAGTTTGTTGTGTTGTCATCTGAACAACTAAACAAACGGAGTAAACGCTGAAGAGTCGTGACTATGTGCATCTCGTATCTGCTTTTTGATTCAAATCACTCTGCATCACCTTGAGAGTAATAATTTTAGTTTTAGTGACTTCACTGGAAAAACAAGCCTCACCCTTACAGCACTCCACTGTGGATCCAGTGGGTGGGATGTACCGTAATTGCCCATAAACAACAAGATAATGGTTTAGAGTGCTCTGTAATAGCTGAGATGAATGGATGTTAATGCAGTCAGCACCAAATGAAACTGGGGACTAATTAAAAATTAATTCACAGCCGTTTTTTTTTTTTAATTTCCTAGTTTATCAGTGTTACATCAGCTTGTAAAACATATACTGTACCCCGGAGACCCAGATGCTGCTGCATTCCCACCACTGTGCATGTCGTTTTCTGTCCATCATCATGACAACCAAACTCCCCTCTTCCAGCTGCTTACAGAAATATATGAATGCTTCCCATTTGTCCTGGTTAACATGAAATTTTGAAATAGGACTTTAGTTTTAATCTATGTTCCCTTTTACTTTTTGTATTTCTGTTTAAACTGATCCTCCATTCAACAGATTCAGGTACCTCAAATGTTAAAATATCAGGCTTCAAGGATCATGTTTGCTTTTATCGTCAACCGAAGGAGAACATTGTCTTGGATTAAATATATTTCCACTCATATCTCCACATTTCAGTACCATCTGGATGCCACACATGATCCTGCCAATGCACATATAAGCAAATGTAAATGTGAGTGAGTGGGAAAAATCTGCTTACACATGAAAATAATACAAATATGCTTCACGTATTTAAATTGTGTTTTTGATCTTGTCTATTGAAATCATTCAGTGCTATGTTGTAAATACCCAGTTGGGCCTGGTATGTTCCTGCCAGGAAACTCTTCAAACATCCCATATGACTGCTGTGCTCCAGAGAGGGCAGGAAACACATATTCTCTTATTGAAAATGTCAGTTTAGTCACAAGCATGCTTCCCTTGGGATCAAACTGCTGAGACTCAGGCATTTTTAAAAACGCACAAAAGCGTCAGATCCACTGGATGAACATGTGAGGGGGAATTTCAAGGTCTCAGGGCAGTTGAAGGAAATTAAGAGTTTTAAGTTTTGTACAGAAACAAAGACCTCAGGGTGAGGGCTGCTCCCAAAGCATCATATTTCTACCCTACGCCTTTATTCTGACAGTGACTTTTACTGATA
The DNA here is from genome assembly GCA_947000775.1 of Pterois miles. Lineage (NCBI taxonomy): Eukaryota > Metazoa > Chordata > Actinopteri > Perciformes > Scorpaenidae > Pterois > Pterois miles. The sequence goes on along the minus strand of CAMQGK010000110.1, from coordinate 4,918,876 downwards.
CATAATGATGGTGGTGACGACTAAAATCTCAGAGAAGTTAAAGTGATTTCCAGTTTACAGGTCAAAAACAGATTTAAAGCAAACTTGATCTGTTACAGTCAAACTGAGAGACTGGGAGCTGCAGTTTGTCACATTTATCTGGCAGTGTGTCACTGATTATTACTTTTTATGCAGCCCTTGATGAATATCTTACATCTGGGTCACAACCTGCATCCAGAGGAGACACATTTTTCCATAAAGTTGGCATATTTAGTGGTGTCCACTGACAGTGACAGTAAGTACAGTCTGGTCTGCCCTCACCCTCCTCTATCATATGACCATGAAATCACTGACAGGAACATCTATGGAAAAGTTTCATTTCTAAACTAATTATGTCTGCATTAATGATTGCTGCTATCATTGTGTGAGAGTGTGTGAAAGAGGCAAAATATAAAGCACTTTGGATAAAAGTGTTATTTAAATGAAGCCATTTACCAACAACGTTTTGCCTCTTGTCACATGGGAAGAACCCTTTACAAGTACATCGGTTCCCTTTTGTGCAAGTCAGTTTTTAACCTTATCATTAGTAGCATAAAGTAAAGCAAATGTTTGTACTCTGGCCAACATATACCTATAATCATTAGGCTATCGTGAAAAAAAACTGCTACAAACCGCAGGATACGCTGAATGTTGATGTTTCTAAACCAAAAAAGTTTCATAAATTCGTTTCATATCAGCCTTGTATCATGTTTGCAGAAGCACAATGCCACGTGGTTGACGCTGTGAAATGATTGGTTAGATAAGGTTAGAAAAAAAATATCATCTGTTGAAATAACTACTGTACAACAACTGCCCTTGGCGGACTTTCTTAAATACCATTATGTAAAACATTACATAAAACATTATGTACAACAACATCACGTAAAACAATGTTATGTAAAATAACGTTACGTAATAAGAGTAAAGTCAACATTTACTTCAGATTTCTCACTTTTTAAACTAAATCACGTAATATTATATATATATACCATGTTCTATTATACCACATAACTTTCAATAATGGTCGCTCATTGTACTACGTCACTCGCTGAATGCAGTTTTTCCTGAAAACTGGGCTGCAGTCCTTGGTAATGAAACTGAAAACCCACTAATGCACACTTCAGATTGTGTGTACATGAGTAGAAGCTCAACGTCTAATCTCTGATATGGTACATCAGTGAAAAATGTACTCCTCTGTACAAAAGTGTATTCTCCTGATCTATTTTTGAGTTATGCACTAATGTACATTTAATTATACAGGAGTCAATTTGCATAAAGGTGCAAAGGTTCATGTTCACCCATCACATCACTAGTTTATCTGCTTCACTTCTGACATTCCTGTAATGAAATTGAACCGTTTGGAGCAGGTTGACCAGAAAAGATTCTCCGAGAAGGAAACTGATATTGTGCAGAGGCTGATATTAAATTAGCTTTTGAGGGGATAATGTGTTTTTCTGCTCCTCATGGTCAATAGATACGGTGGCAGAACAACAGAGATGGTTTGGCTGATGGAGGAAAGGAGCAGCCAGCTACTGACAGCTACAGATGAATGCATCCGCCTCCACAGTTCGCACTGAAAGCACCACTGGTTTATTTCCCTTCAGTGTTTGTTCTCTGTTTATCATGGCTCAAGCTGGACGATAATCATTTCCACTACGGTCACATGTACTGTATACATTGAATGAAATAACATATTGGGTGAGTTATTTTTCCTACTGATTTAAATAACGTTTAGTGAGCCAACATGTCATCTCACCAATATAGCTAAGCCTTTGAATAGGATGTGTTTAGGCTCATAGGTTTGTACCAAAATAGCTTTGAATAGACTGTGTTTTGCTTTGTGCACATCTGAAGTAACACCCCGTCTACACCGGAGGCTTTCCAGCCATGAATCAGATACAGCGACAAAGCAACTCCAGATGTAATCATACTCCACTTTTGCTTTACACACACGACTGCAGCCCAACAATTGTAAAAACATGCATCGGAGTGCTGCTGACTGCTTTGGCTACACAGAGCGCACACATATCTGTCTGTCCATATCTGATATATTTGAAAGAGGATATCTTACAGACTGAAATTCGAGCCATGACTGTCACCAGTAACTAGTGTTACTCAGTTTTATCTGCTCCTATTTTTACTTGAGTAAATAACTTTAATTAAATAAGGAACGATTGATGTTTACATCTTGCTTTTACACTTTATGTAGCTCTCTTTCTTTCTTCCCCTCACACTTATTTAAACGTTCCCTTATCAAGAACATAAAATTGCGTGAATGCTTTTTTTCAATGGGGGCAACAGAGTGAGATTCTGCCTGAAGGAAAACATATGTGACTTTTAAACAAGCATGTGTACTTGCCAGCACACTCCATCTTCTAATGTGCTGCCCTGTGTCACAAAGCCCCTGCACACTGCAGTAAAACACTGAAAAACGTGATCACAGTCTGTGCCACAGTGTTCAGTTTGAATATGAAGCATGTCAGATGGTGCCACGCTACAATTTAAATCAAAAAACAAATATGCAGGCAGAGACACATGATCCTCAGAGACATCCATCAGCATCACTCTCATGTTATAATGCAGCAAAATATAAAACATTTTGTCATAGCAATATGACATGTTGTTGTATTTGCTTACAATGCTGCACCAGCCTTGCTGTTGTTTGGTATGTACTGCATGTATACAGCTGCAACCACAGTGAGAGACTTTGGTCCTAAATATCTGACCCTGTCACAATTACTTTGGCTTCCAAAGCTCTAAATCAGCTGTTTGTGGACGTGTCTCATGCTGTCTGGGACTACCATTGTATCAGTTAAGATTTCACCACAACCATCAACGTTCACATGGAACCAAACTCACACAGAGGGGCCTTGATCCGTCATTCAGCCCACGATTCCTGCATCAACAATAGGACGTTTTGTTATAGTCTTACACTGAGCCTTTGGCCTTGCAGTCAAACTAACAGCAAATCAGAAAACTGTCAAATAGGTGCAGAAGAGATAAAAACTGTTTTTGCCAAGGAAAAAGCCCTGCCATCCTCTGTTCTTCATCTTGGAAACAAGGCCCAAACTCTTCCTCATCAAACAGGTCCTCCATAAAATACTAGGGATGGATGACGATTTCTGATCATTTGAATAGTCATTAAGTTATAAAAAATCAAATAGTTAATGTGACTATTCATCCCAACTTAAAACATATACTATATGCTTCCATTGTATTAACTGTTGAAAGTTCTGCCTGGTAGAAATGTAACTACCAGTAAAATGTGTGTGGCACAATCTGTTCGGCTCTTTTCTGTCAGCACAGGGGTGTGTGTGTGTGTGTGTGTGTGTGTGTGTGTGTGTGTGTGTGTGTGTGTGTGTGTGTGTGTGTGTGTGTATGTGCAGCAGCAGGTAGATTAGCTGTTCGTGCAGCGGAACATATCGTCATTCAAACCCAACAGAAACTCAATAAAACTCACCAAAACTAAATAATTCACAATGATTTTTGATTCATGTTTTTGCTTGGAATGCACCTCCCAATAAATATGATAAATCTTATTTTCCAGCAGGGTGGTAATTTCTCTTCGGCTCACCAAACACAAGAAACAACATAAAAAGCAGACACACAGATAGTAAGAGCAAATACTGTGCATAGGTCATATTGCACATTAAAACAATGTCAGTGTGTGTGGCTTCGATCTACTCACTGAAAAATTTATAGCACTTGGCTTGAAGGACTACTTAAACACAGTCGCAGTTGCCAGAGGGAAACTATAGTGCCTCCTTCCTGGGGCTCGAGAGCTCAGACTGGCTGTAAAGAGGATACAAAGAGGATACTTTCTTCCTCGACCTTTGTGTGAAAAGTTTAGTCAACAGCTTTTGGGGTTTGCCAACTATTTTGCTTACCATTGACAAAATCCTACAGTTTTTTCTTCGATTTATAGTTTGAGTGACCTTACCAGGCAGGAAGGTGAAAGGTTAAAAAACTCTCAACAGTAATTTTAAACGCTAGACCTAAACTCTGTATGAGGAAGATCTGTTCTTCCAAGCCAGTGGTTGTATATTGCTGTTACAAAAAGAAATACAGTTAAAATACAGCACTGAAAAAGCAAAATACTACTGTATATCACAATCGATATTAGGGACGTCACAAGAACCGATATAGTCAAACGTACAGAGGTTGCATTAACTTACATTATGGTGCATTTAAGCTCTATTCAGTGAAAATGAAGACAAAAGTGAACTATAACTTTATCATGATGTTATCTTGTTAAATTTTGTTTTGTTGCTTTTGGCATGTCATGTTTGCCATGTAGTGTGTAATGACTGCAATGCAAATGCATCCATCTGAATACGCTACACAGAGCTTGTGATGAAGAGTAAAAGTGAGAGATGGCGGCAGGGAGAGGAGGCGCATGGGTCCAACAAAATCACCACTTTCAACCAGGAGACCAGTGTTCATGTGTAGTGTTATTGAGTTACGCTGAAGTTACGTTAGAGACGTTTGTGACATGTTGTCCGTACTTGCTTTGTTTGCATACATATTTTACTTAGATTACATTGTTATTTAAAGCCCAGCCATGATGTTTTTCTTAAACCTAACTGCAGCTGTTACCATAGTTTTGTTGCTTATACATACCCGCAATATACCCACCCCACTGATATAACACTTTTCTCCCAAGTGCCATGCTGCAGGATTGCATTTACTCATCCTTTCACCATCACTGCAAACATGAGTTGGTTTCACATCCATTTGTGCTGAGTTTCAGGAAATTAGGAACAATGTAATGTAAAACAGTCATGATGGCCAACAGCGTCAGAGACGACAGTTGGGCTGCATCTCCTGTCATCATGGCTCCCAGTTTAAGCTGGGCGTCCCCGAGGGCCCCCGGCCGTCATACTGACTCGTAAACAGGAGGGAGGATGGCTCGGTGTCAGCTCCCAAAAGTGTGGTGGGAAATGCCCCGGCATCATCCTGTCGAACCCACCAACAATAAACACAGCAGGAGCAGAGGATGGGAGAGGAGAGGAGAGGAGAGGAGAGGAGAGGAAATGAGGAAAGGAGAGTAGAAGCAAGGAGAGGGGAGAGGAAACGAGGAGTTGAGCTGAGAAGAAATGAGGAGAGGTGAAGAGAGTAGAAACAAGGAGAGGCGAGGAGAAGCAAGTAGAGGAGAGGAAATGAGGAGAGGAAATGAGGAGAGGTTTGTTGGGAAAAAGTTAATTTATCTCTGTGACAGAAAGTGCAGACAGTGATTGGGTCAGGCTGATCTGAGCAGTCACCCTGTGTGTGTGTGTGTGTGTGTGTGTGTGTGTGTGTGTGTGTGTGTGAGTGTGTGTGTGGGTGTGTCTAGTGTGTGTGTGTGTGTCTAGTGTGTGTGTGTTATTCCTCCTTATTAATATCTGCTCCTTACATGCATGCAGTCTTCAAAATCCGTCTTCGAGGAAGAGGAAACAACTTTCAGAGGTTCAGGCAACAAAGCTGCTTAGGTTTAGGAAAAGATCATGGTTTGGGTTAAAATTACTCTGGAAGTCTGAGCTGCCTGATGCTTGTTGTATTATATTTTCATCCTGTGGGGCTTGTGGGAGTTTGCAGTGCTTTAACAGTTCTTACTGTAATTCCCCCTCGAGCACAGTTACTGCAAAAAACACAAAAAACGTAATGCATCAAACCCCGATGCTGAGCTCTTGTCAAGACGCTCCTTCCAGAAACCTTACAATCACACCGTCCAAATGTGGAGCTGTAACTGCATTTTGTTGTTACCTTAATCTAACTGGAAATATAAAAGAAACTAGTGCTGTAAAAGAGAAACCATCAGACTGCTCCAGTGGCGCTGCTGCACACTGGCTGCAGCTGTTATCTACATCGCTGATAGTTTAAGTTCCAGCTCATTTAAGGGGTTATTTTTGTGAGGAATCTTGCCAAACCAGTTTTATGACAATTAAACAACTATATCTAAAGGAGACCTCCCTTAAAGGGAAGTCATCAATTTACATTAGGTGTTAAGTTGCAAAAACAAATTGTAATATTGTGTACAAAAATATGTACATTTCTTACCTTCTTTATGTCAGCTGATGAAGCTGAATCAAACGGAGCATGTTCTGTCCAAACAAGACTTCATGCATCACAGTTACCCCAACAGATCCTTCACGAGTTTGTGGGTGCTGTTTGTTGCCCTTCACAGACAGCTCCCCTGAGGCCTGGAAAAACGATATCCCTGTGATAGTCCCAGTGTTAAGTTGGCTAGCGTAAACATCTGTGGCGAGCTCAGACATATCTGCTGTGTCACATGGAAGCAGGCCTCATGTTACACAGATACAAACGACCGGATGTGGCTGGACTGCAGCTCCGGACGGTCGCCGACGATGCCACTGGCTGCAGTCCTCACCCAGCTGTAAAACATTTCACAAATCTGATTTAGACATGTCAGGCTTCTAATGAAATTACCCGTATGTCAGTTATGCTAAAGGCTACAGCTGTACAGTGAACTGTTCTTTCACAAGATACAGTAAAATACAACATGATGCCATCAAAGCAACACTTTTAATAGTCTTTCAGAAATGCTCTATAACCATATAAAAAAGGCCTGTTCCTGTGTGTGAGGGTCAAGGCTGTACAGAAGTTGCACTTTCTGCAGCTGTTTGTTAGTAGAAATGTGCAGGCCGTCTGCTGTTACCATGATAATACACCACTTATACTACTGCTACTACTTCTACTAGTCAGACTGAGAATTATGGGAACATGGTCATTAGTTTTAGAGGTGTCCTGTTATGACCACAATGACCATAAGAGCAAGTGCGCAATTAATACATACTGTATATTACATGTAAATGATGAGAATTTTGGTATCTAAATATGAGGCCATGGGTTAGAGAACTCTGACAAGTAGTGCTGCAAACGTTAAAATAAAGTTCACTTATTTTATTTTGATATAATTGGGCAAGCTACGTGGAAACTGTAGTGAGCTGAGCTCTCTGTTATCTACAGTATGTTATATTGCTGTGAAAACATCTTCAAACAACTGGATTTATTCGTTTCCCACCAAAAATTACATTTTACAAAATGATAACTTTATAATTTACTCTCATCAAATATCATGCTCATTTTACTGTGTGGCGTGCCCCAAGCATGTAGTTAAACTGGTAACACTACTTGTAGTGTCGCTACTGCCCGACACTGTCATTTGCTACAGTTTCCATGATGTGTCCAGTGTTACAGGAAGTGCTGACAGACATTTGCCACCAGCGGTGTGGTCACACTTATCACAGCGATCCATCAAAGGCCTAAATCCTTTTACAGGTGAGTCACAACAGACGGTGACCTCACATTAGATTACAGTGGAGATGATTGGGTATATCTGGACCAAACAACCAGACTGTATTATTAGAAAGGCTCAGTCTCCAGCACAGTAATCAGTTTTTTGTAATATCTGTGGAGTAAAATACACTACTACTATTGCCTCTGTCTTCTGCAGTGTACCTGCAGCATGTGAGTCAGCAAAGTGCAGCAGTCGGTGTCATCAGCTGAGACCAGAACATGTCTGTCATGCAGTCTCACCTGAGTCATATTTGTAAAGCTCAGCAGGAAAGTGTTGCACACTGTGTCGTATTGACCTGCACTGGTCCCAACAAGGTGACTGGAACATGTCTCAGGCTCTAAGGTGTGTCTATAATGTTGTCACTATCTCCCAGTCTTTCCTGTTTGTCCTTTCCACTTGCATGTATCAAATAAACAAACCCACTCACTCCCAGCTCCTACCGACACTTGGCCAGAGGTTGGATGAGTCAAACAAACACAGGACTTTCATCTGGGCGGCTGCTGTTCCTCTTGTCTGAAACCAAGTCAACGTTGACTTGTACCGTACCGTAGCCTGTTTAAGTAAAGCCAATAAAGATCTTTGCATAAACCTAATCAAGTATTTTTGTAGTAAACTAAGTAAACCAACATTTGAAGTTTATTTTGAAAAGACACTGCACATCACAATTGGAAACTGACACGCCGTCCCTGACATGTGAGGGATACTTAGAGCATCATACTATAGTTTGGAGTGGAGGTCCACTGACCAAGCGGCAGCATTTGAAGAAGTGACTGTGTTGAATTCACAGAATCAGAAGGAAGTGACTCCGGTTTCTGGTGGTGCTCCTTGTACGTCCACATCTCCAAGAACAATAGGTCTCTTGCAAGAACATTTTCGTATTCTTATCCTAAACCTCACATACATTTTTCAGTGAGGCTTTCTTCGCTGCTAGTCAGATTCAGCAAACCCTCGTTAGTACACAAACTTCTTCTAAATTGGGATCAACTTGATGAACGGCACCTGTTCATGAAGAGGTGTATGTTACGTGAGCTGCGTTCTGTGTGGTGATGTGTAGGAGGGCTAATGCTGCACATGGCTTATTTGTGTGTGGTGTCGTTTATTGTTTGTCACTGTTTGGCCAACCTGGTCTCACAGGAAGCCGTATAAATACCATGATATCACACAGTGACTGGAGAGGTTCCAGTTTGCTTCTTGGGTACTCCCGAGGTGCAAGGCATCAAACCCCCAAAGGGTGTCTGTCAGAGGCAACCCCCTCGCTCTGAAATCTCTTCATAAATGCATGCATAGAAGTCCTGTTTGTGCATGTATGTGTTTTGGGCCTGTGTGTAAAAATAACAACGATGTGAACCACCACCACTGCTGTCTATGCATGTGCACACGTTGGAGACCCTTTCCACATAAGTTTGTGGAGGGATCTGTGTTTATATTAAAGACAGCTGATGCTGTCACTTTCTGACCTACAGAAAATGCAACACCAGAATGCTTCATGCTAAAGTTGCGGATGATATAATAACATATCACCACTTCGCTCTTAATCTGTGCCGAACAACAACTGAAACTCTCTTAGTGTGTCAGTTTTTCCACAACAGGTCACCAGTGAGAAAGTTAACGACTACATGTAAACAGTCACGTCACACGACTACAGAACCAGAGAAAACAGTCATTAGTTAGGACAGGATGTGTTGCTGTTATGGTGTAGCCCGGACACGGAGTCCGTCACCACAATACATGTACGACAAGATGATGGTGGTGTAGGGAGAGAGAGAGAGAGAGAGAGAGAGAGAGAGAGAGAGAGAGAGAGAGACAGAGAGACAGAGAGAGAGAGAGAGAGAGAGAGAGAGAGAGAGAGAGAGACAGAGAAAGAGAGAGAGAGAGAGAGAGAGAGAGAGAGAGAGAGAGAGAGAGAGAGAGAGAGAGAGAGAGAGAGACAGAGAGAGAGAGAGAGAGAGACAGAGACAGAGAGAGAGAGAGAGACAGAGAGAGAGAGAGAGAGACAGAGACAGAGAGAGAGAGAGACAGAGAGAAAGAGAGAGACACAGACAGAGAGAGAGAGAGAGACACAGAGAGAGACAGAGAGAGAGACAGAGAGAGAGAGAGAGACAGAGAGAGAGAGAGACACAGAGAGAGACAGAGAGAGAGACAGAGGAGAGAGACAGAGACAGAGAGAGAAGAGAGAGAGACAGAGAGAGAGACAGAGACAGACAAAGAGAGAGAGAGACACAGAGAGAGACAGAGAGAGAGAAGAAAGAGAGAGAGAGAGAGAGAGAGAGACAGAAAGAGAGAGAGAGAGAGAGACAGAGAGAGAGAGAGACAGAGCATGATAACAGCTTCCAGTCTGTCATCATGTGGCTGCCTCACCTGTGTGTGTGTGTGTGTGTGTATGTGTGTGTGTGCGTGTGTGTGTGTGTGATTTGATTAAACCACAAACTACAACAGACAAAAACAGACAAATCTGCAATTAACCAACACAGAGTATGTTAATAACAGTGAGATGAGAAAGATAAAGGAAGACAGACAGGAAGTAAGCAAAAGAGAGATGGACAGGAGAAAGGCAAAACCTGTCCAAAAAAGGACAGACACAAAAAAATGAAATAAAGAAGGACAAAGGCAAAGAGCAAAACAAAGTTTGGTCTATTTGTGTCTTCCTGAACAACAACAGGAAACTGAAACAAAACATTTGGGAAAATGTTTCCCAAAACAGACAGAAAAGAAAATGTAATTTGTCAGAGATGAAATCAGAGACAGATGAAGAGACGGGGTTTCTCCTGAACCACATACCCACTTCATTCAAACAGACTCAACCAGGCCTGTACACTATATATCTAATATTCCCATGAGAAGACATGCACTCATAGAAACAAACTTCCTGTTTGGCCATTTTGTGAGTGCATCTGTCTCAGGGCCACCATCTTAATAAAGGTTCATCTTATCTTATCTTATCATTGCTGAAAGTCCACTGTGTAAATGTCATGTATGTCCCTCCAAAATATTGAGTCAACGTTTTCATTTAAAGAAATATATACAGATATGTGCCCGTTTTTTGGTTGTACATATTTATTTTTATTGTTTGCTACTTCTGTGTCATCACGTTGCTGATTTATTGCATATACGCATGTTATTATCAATACATTACAACATTATGAAGCATTGAGGGTAAAGCGAGGGAACACCCTCACAGAACAACCCTGTCTTCTACAATATTACGTTCCCAAACAACTAAACTGCATCTCAATTACATCTGGAGGAAAACATATTTTCCCTCGAACTACGGTCACAGTTTCAAACACAGGTTTAATAAAATAACAACTTGGTTATATTTACGTAGGCAACAAAACTACTTGGTTATGTTTAGTGAAGCATTATGATTTGGCATAAAAATAAGTGTCGGTTTCATTATTTAAGTGACACAGTTACCCATCCATCCCATCCTCCCTATACGGACAAGAAAAGTATTTATGATACATTAAAAACAAACATAATTCTGGAGAAAATAGCTTTCCCTCAAATCATAATTGCCAATGCTGTCTTGTTGTACAGGATCTGAGGAACAAAATCATTTCAATGCCTCTAATGTCTTTAGCGCATCAACACAGTCGGTATTTCAGAAGTTGTAGCGAGCTCAGTTTTAAAACTAGAGTAAAGATACTGGCATCATGGAAAACTGGAAAACCTAAAGAATCCATTGGTACATTGACAAATCATGAAATTAGTCGTGATTAATCATGGACAATCGGGCTATTAATCACAATTAAATATTTGTGGCAGTGAGAAAGGATAGGAAGTCAGTGGAAAGATGCCAGCAAACAAAACACACACACACTAGTTGTAGGACATTTAGGCCAAACAGTTTTACATTATGAGTTAAAACATGCTATTTGGGTGTGAGTTGCTGCTGTGTTGACATCAGTCAGAAGCTGAGCTTTAACACAGACACACCTCAACGTAGCAGCTGACTTTGAACTTCCCGACCTTTCCACCATCTGAACAGTTACGGCTGAAAAGAAAGACACGTATGAAAACATAACTCCAGTCCAGTTCCTTCCTTCACTCTCTTTGTGGAGCTAACTTCAGAACGGATTTGAATTTCCCAAACTTCTCCATGACTTTCCAGATTTATACTGGCCCTTGTTATACTGGCCTCCTTCCCGCTTTGTCACATGAATAACTGTGAGAAATATTTGAGGAATTCAAGGTGCTGTGCCAGACTGGGTAACTTACCGCAGACTTCATACCACTCTGCAATGTACAGGACACGCTCAGAGGTTAGCCCCTCTTTCATGTGTCTCACTTCCTGTTTCTATATCAGACTCCAGGAAGCCTAAACTCAATCAGCAGCCCTGTGCTGCCCAGCAGCCTGTTTACAGTAACACAAAGTCATAAAATGGAACAAAGAGAGCCTGATAAGGAATAGGATATTCATCGAAGGTGTACGGGACACAATAACAGGAGCTTTGATCCTTTGTATTATAAATCAGCCAAAAATTCACTTGACTACATTACAAGAACATCTTTTCCTTTTCAATGTCTCCTCTCATTGTTGCCATAGTCTCTTGTTTTCTGAGGATTTAGCTTTTTTAAAACTATTACTGTGATGGAAATCTATACTTGTTGGTTAGTAGGAAAATACAGCTTCATTCTTCAGTCTTTTGTCTGAGGATTCAAGCCTCATAACAAACTTGAGAAAACTACAAACCGTACAAATTTCAACTAAAATGCAAAAATCAGTCCGCAGACTAGAACCCACACACTTTGACAATGCAAACACAGAAACTGAAGGCTTAAGGTTCTGACCAACACAAGCCAGTTTGGTTTACACCATCATTAGAGTGAATCTGATGCAGATGTTGGTGGATCCCAAATGCAAAGCTGGCTGGTCGGGATGATTTGTTGTCCCAAGGAGGGAATCAAGTGTCTCTCTTTTACAACCCACACAGGCTTACACAAACACACATACACACCGTCAACCCGACCTATAACTATTAAGATTAGTCTCATACACTGTTCATAGCTATACCTACAAAAAGTAATGCACTATAATTGATATTCTGTACATCCGTTGAAATCAGTTTGTATGTAATCCATGCAATGGTGAACCAGGAAGTGCAACAAACGCCACGTAGGGAGGAGGCCGGGGTGGATGGCTGGGTCTAAAAACACTGGACTTTCACCCACGCTGATTTATTCGGCACATAATTTCCATACTTAAGTAACGCTACTCCTGGAGATATTTTAACCCAAATCATGTTTTCCTTAACATTACCAAGTTGTTTTCTGTGAATATGGAAGTTTATTTTGACTAAAAGACTAAAGACTAAAAGACTAAAGACTAAAAGACTGTATGCATGTAGCGAGCAGGAGCTGACCTGTTACTGTGTGCATGTACCATGTATAAGTTAAACAGAGTGTAAATTGAATTTCCCCACTGTGGGACTAATAAAGGTAAATCTTCTTCTTCTTCTTCTACTGGTCATTCGTTCGGAAAATGAGCAATAATTTTTCATAAGATACCATACAAGCTGTTGTAAAAGGATACGTTGAACCATTGCAGCACTAAGTGGGAGATCTACAGCAGTTGAAGACAAAAATTGTTGATGTTCTCGTTGCTGTAACCTGCTTATTCACCTTCTGCTTCATAATTATCTCATCATTCTCCTCCAAGAAATTGCATTTCTGCTACATTCTGTTTGCTGTGACACAAAAACAACACAAAACCAGGATGTCTCTACATGGTATCATGGCTGCTTCAGTCCCAACACACTTTTAAGTTATTGAGGAGGTGCACATCAACTCTGGCAAACCATACGGTGTAGCGACAAAGACTCATTTGCTACACCTCAATCTCCTAATGCACCCAACTTGTCTGTACTCGACACTCTGACCATCTGGTACACTGAGAAAGTTTGTCGTCAGCATGTAGGAGGAAAGAAGTGAGTCAGAGAAAGCAGAGAACAGGAAAGACAAAAGCAGTCCGGTGCCTGAGGCAGAGAGACAGAGGGAGAGTCGAAGGCTGCAGGTAGTTAATCCTGGCTGTTCATTTCATGCTCGGGCAGCCGTGCAGCCGTCCACGTTTCAAAGCCCCCGTAGGCTCAACCTGACGCCCTGCAGGGAAAATTAATGACTTCAATAAAAGTGCCACATTTTCCTGTGGCGTTCGCCGCATCAAGCTTTATTGGACAAATCTTAATTTGGCTCTGATCAGATCACCAGAGCTTGTTACTGTACGTCTGGAGAGAATTGAATGAGGCACTTTGTGAGTGTGTGTTTGTGGATGACGAACTTCTTTACTTTCTGCAGCAGTCAATACACAGGACATGATGTATGATGCTGAGCTCTTGTGTTGTTGTAGTCTACCTGTAAAGGGTGGTGAATGAGCACAGGGTGATTTTTGTCCTCTTGACCACATCTTTAATGTCAGCAGGACTTTTCATCCCCTTTTGATCACATGTGAAGTGGACATTTGCATTGCACATAGACAAATGCAAATTCAAATTCAACCATTAACTTAACTAACTTCTTTCCCACAGCTGGAACACAAAAGGATTTTAGCCTCACTGTCCTCGGGCAGTCCATCTTCAACCGCTAAATTCGGACCATATGTTGTTATGGTTGTATTCCTGTTTTGTTTTGATCCAGTGGTTTGTATGGGCATTTTTTTCTTTTCAAGTTGCATACATTGGCGATGCAGTTTTGTTGTATGGGAACATAATGTCATTATCAAAAACAGCTGATCATTGTTGCCCACCAATAAGTGGCAACTGATCATGCAACCCAGTCTCACTCCCAATGCGTCGAGTACTGCAGCTTGTCTTGGTCCTCAGCATCTCATACCAACACCCCGAAGCATCCTTTAGTGTCTTTATGGGACGCACCGGGCTTTCAACTAACTCCAATTTGAACTCATCCAAATCATTATCAGAAGGTCAGAGCGACTGGATGGGTCAAACAAACACAGGACTTCCACCCAGGAGACGCGTTTGTGTCCCGTGTAAAACCAAGTCAAAGTTGAGTTATTTTACTGTAGTTTTGTTGCGTAACTTGCAGACTTGACTGTTACATAACAAGTGTAGTTATTTTACGTAACAAACATACTTATTTTAACCCCAAACACAATCTTTTCCTTAGCTTAACCAAGTAGTTTTGTTGGGCAGTTAAACCTAAAAAGTAAGAGTAAACCTAGGTTGGAAGTTTAATTTGAAAAAAGACTGGATGTCCTGTGATGGACTGGCGACATGTCCAGGATGAACCCCGCCTTCGCCCAATGCCAGCTGGGATCAGCTCCAACAACCCTGCAACCCCTAATTGGATCAGTGGTTGTAGATGGGTGGATGGATGGACTGTACCAGATACCAAATACCAGACTTTTGCCCAGGAGACTGGCGTTTGTGTGAAACCAGAAGTCAATGTAGATTTATTTGTCACGTAACTATTGCACTTAAATTACACCACTTCTGGAGTTATTTTATCTACAATCTAAGTAGTTTGGTTGCAGAAACCTCAGAAAGTTGTTTCCTGTGAAGATGGAAGTTTATTTTGAAAGGGTGGAATTACTTTTCCCTAAACTATCATACGAACCATTACGTGAGAATACAATGAGTGACAGTGTTGGATCATGACAAGCCATGTCTTTGCTTATTGTCTAACTTGCGCAATGTATGTCTGAGTTTTTGCACTGTGTCGGTGGGGCACGACAGCTTGTACTCGAATGCTCACTGCACCTCAGACAAATGATATTCCTGTGGAGGTCTGAATGTGGAGGTGTCAGCAGTTTTAATGACGGGCTGCAGAAAACCTCCAGTCATTTCTGAGGCGCTGCCTGCCAGACTAATCCCACCAGAGCTCTGTGTTTGTGTGAAGGAGAACGCATATTGTCTGAATTTCTGTTGACTCAAGGGAATGTGTGGGTGTGTGGTGGGTGAGAGTGTCAAACTATGTCCGTTAACAGACAGCAGTTAATGTCCACCCACCAACACACACACACACACACACACACACACACACACACACACACACACTTTTTTCTTTCTGGCAAAAAATTGAATCGATTTGTCGAATTTGTCTCTGAAGACGTTTCGCCCCTTATCCAAGTGGCTTCATCAGTTTGAACGCTACAGTCTGACTAGTCCCCACTAGTCAGACTAGTAGGGACTAGTCAGACTGTAGCGTAATACGCACATCCTAAACAGCAGCCAAATCTGATCTGGTAAAACAATAATTCACAACAATCTCATTAAAAACACAAGTATACATGTGACAGAGATGATTAGATCAGGTGGGACTGATGTTGGACGTTGAGTGAAATAACTGGGTAGTTATCACCGCTACGTTGAATGAGGCATTCAGAACAATTTTAAGTTTTTAAATGCAAACACAGGACCAGCAGTAGCATCAACATTTGACCTCATCACTTTAAAAGGAACAGGGATAAAAGAGGCCAGTGCTGGATGTACTATTCAATTCAATTTATTTTATTTGTATAGCCCAAAATCACAAATCACAATTTGCCCCTCAGGGGGCTTCACAGTCTGTACAGGATACGACACCCTCTGTCCTTTATAGAGCGAACCTGTTTATTGAGGTTTATTGATTAATTTAGGTTTTAATGTAATTGATGATTATAATAGTATCTTTGAGTGTATATTATGTGCTCTTGTACTTACTGTTTTCACACTATCTGTGTGTGAAGTTGTTAGACCTGGAAAGTGAAAACATTTTGATGCAGTTCTGAGGTTAATGTCAGAATGAGTAACAGCTGAGTTTAGTCATATGTAGTGTGATTGGGTTGGAGGCACTGTTCCCTCTAAGCTGCGCAACGGCGCAATCACATCACAATCACAGTCTCAGCGCACAAGAAAATCTATGCTGCGCACAAAATAAAATTCAGCCTAAACTGATTAGTTTTCGGGCAATTGCGCAGCTTAGAGGGAACACTGGTTAGAGTTAGAGGCTATGGAAAGCTTTATGTCATCGAAGGTCCTCATCAGCTCACATGTACAAAAGTCTCTGTGTGTGTGTGTGTGTGTGTGTGTGTGTGTGTGTGTGTATAGCCAGCACCGGTCTGCTGCCAGGATGTGGCCGCTTCCTGCTTTGTCTTTTCTCGTCTGATTGGTCTTTTCTATTCTGGTTCGTCGTGTTGAGTGACATAAGGGCATGGAGGGTCAAAGTGTTAAAAATGCTTTTCCTCTTTGAACTCCCGCTGAAGTGGGTTACAAATATCAGGCATAAATCAAATAACCAACACCATCTTATGGGCAGGCGTATAAATACCACGACATTAAACAGACATTTGTACGCCACGCAAACATCCGCAGTTAGGTTCAGGCAAGAAAACCACTTAGTTAGGGTAAGGGAAAAACATCATTGTTCGGCTTAAAATAAGTATGTAAACTAAGTACAAACTAAAATATGTACAGTATACATATTTTATATATATATATATCCATGGATGTGATTATATTGCAGTCAATATCATGAAAGGCAAACTTATTGTACATTAAACGCCTTGTGCATTATCGTGGCATTCATATGCTTTTCTGTGCAAACAAGCTGAAATAACCCACTCGCTGATGTGCACATTTTTATAGATTTTTTAAAAAGTGAGTTTCTGTTTGATCTTGATCTTGTTGTAAAGAAAAAAATGGCCACCCCAGCAATATTCCAATATGTATGATACGAATAAACTGAACTGTAATAAAACATTGATAGTAACTAATCAACTTATTATACTAATAGAATCAACTGATGTACAAGAAATATTGTACATGAAAGCAGAGAAATAGAATTATGTACAAAAGAAATTGAAAAGGCGGTAATTAGATGCACAGAAATTTGCATTTTTAGCAGAAAATATCATACGATTATTGACACAAGAGTTTGTTCAAGTGTGGTAAAATGTTCATGTTAAACAAAGAAGACACTATCATCAGCAAAAGAGAAACAGAAACACAGATGACCAAGTCATTAATGTAGGTGAGAAGCGTGGGGAGTCCACACTGTCTGCACATTGTTTCTTATTAATGATATTATTATGACAGGCGTTCATAAGACCAGCTCTATTAAAAGTATGAGTCTCTAAACACTGTGTACACAGAC
The DNA here is from genome assembly GCA_947000775.1 of Pterois miles. Lineage (NCBI taxonomy): Eukaryota > Metazoa > Chordata > Actinopteri > Perciformes > Scorpaenidae > Pterois > Pterois miles. The sequence continues at coordinate 4,901,472 of CAMQGK010000110.1, read as the reverse complement.
AAGCAATCAGCATTATGTGATTGAATATTGCAAAGCTACAAGGATGAATAGGATTAATTCACATATTGTTGAAAATGTCCCAGTACCAGTAAGTAAAAGAGAAAAGTACAGGTAGAAAATAAATAGAGTTTGGGTTAATGTTTTACTGACACAACAGTAATCTAAATTATAGAATCATGTTATTTGCTATAGATGTGCATTAATTTGTCTCTTGGTAGCATTATGTAATACATACCAGACACAAAGCCAGCAAATACAATATGATGGAAATAGGATCAAGGGCACGCAAATCAGTTCAGGTAAGAAAAACTAAACATACCAAAAAGATGAAAACTTTACAGAATAGTAAAGACATTTGTGAAGCAAAATGCCTCTCAGTATTATTCGATATATTTAGAAATACATTAAGCAAACAGGCTTCTCTGTCAGCTTGGTCGAGGCAATAACTGCAGTACAGCTTGAAGCAGCTGCCATTGTGGAAAAAAATGAGAGTTACAGCAAATTAAAACCGACTTGGCGAGACGTTCTTGCAGAGCATAGGCTATGTTTTAGAGAGTCGGTTAAGAGGGGACATGCTGACATGTTATACAGCACTATATAACGTTGACGTACTGCTACTCAGAAGAAAACCAATCACGCAAAGTGGCCATTTTGTCCTCCAGTGACCCGAAAGCTTATCGTGTGTCAACTGCTCTGTGCTGATTTAATTGAAAAATTGTTGGGGGTATGTATGACTAAAGCAAACATATCACCTGACATGATAAGGGCCTTAAGTTGTTGATAAGTTGTAATCCTCAAGATTTCAGTCCAGTTCAGAGCGAAGTGTGTTTTCCATGTTTTGCTTGTTGATCGTGTTTAATGTGAAGCTGCAGCAGTAGGAAATGTTTGCAGTAGCAGTTATTTCATACAACTCTGACACAGCGAGAGTCAGATATTCAGTTTATTGTGCTTATTCTGAAATAAAAGATTTCGGCATAACTGAAACCTTAAAAATATGCTGTCTCTACGTCTCTGTGTCTTCTGGCAGTCCGGCAATATAATAAATCCTTGAAAACTTGACTAGCAGTCACTAAAACACTATTAAAGTTTGTGTTGAGTGAGTTTTACAGCTCTAGGGTCCTTTAAATCACTTAAACCTTATGACATAATACCAAAAAATATAAATAAAACATTTACTTTGCTTCTGAAAAATGTTCCCTTTGGTCCAGCAACAACGACACACTGCAGGATAAAGTTGAATAGGTCTGAAGGACATTTTATTTTTACTTTCAGTAGCTGAACTACTCCTCTGGAGCCGATGTCAGTATTTACCTCAATGTTTACTCGTATCCATTTCTTCTGAGGAAGAGAACGAGACAATGAGATGTAACAGGAATGAACCCTTTCAATACAGATTTCTCTTTTCCTCATTTCACATGTTTTTTATTACTATTATCCAGGACGTGTCTGAACGTCTGTGTGGGTTAGTTTCTCTTGTCTTGTTTGGAGGCGAGCATGCAGGATACAGAGCCTCTGGAGTTCAACTTTAATATAAATTTCAACTCCAATGAGGTTTTCAACAGACCACCAGCCCCAGCAGCAGCTCTGGTTTCCCTCCAGCTACTCGGACCGTGTGGTGTTTGGTCATCTTTAGTAGAAGATGTGTCTCTCTGTGTTTACACTTATTGATTTTCTTTGAAATTTGTCTTTTATCGTTAGTCGTTAGTTTGCTTTATATTTAGATTAAATGTGGACTGGAATGGTGTAGAAGTAGCATCACTGTAGGATTGTGAATGCATTAACAACTGAATCACCCCATTAGCAAACATAACCTTTGTTTTTATGCTGTTTGCATGTCTGTATCCACTGAGAGTTAATATATTGATATTTAACAGCCTGGTCCATGTCAGCATTCATCCATTCACACACACATTCATACACTGATGGCAGAGGCTGCCATACAAGGTGCCGTCCTGGCCATCAGGATCTAATCTAAATACTCATTAACACAGATGGGGTTTCGTATCTCGCTCAAGGACGCTTCATCATGTGGACTGGAGGAGCCACAGATCAAACCGCTGGCCCACTTTACCTCTGAGCCACAGATGCCTTTACAACTAAACTGCATTGTCAATTAAGTTTCAAGGAAAACATATTTTCTCCTGGATTACAATTCAACTTTTGACCATATGTTTCTCATCATAGTCTGCGGAGGTCGAGGTGGATGCGACACGCAGGACTTTCACCCAGGAGGTCGCTGTAGGTGTCCTTTGTAAACCAAAAGTCAAATATACTTCTTTTCAGCCAATTTATGATGTTTTTATGAAACTGGACCAAATAGTTTTGTTGTGTTTCTGTTATGTTTGTGTTTAAAGCTGAGACTGTAAGCCAGGAGTTTCATACAAAAAAATAATTGAGAATGAAGTTTAGTTGGATGGAAACGTAATTTTGTTGGAGACAGGGTTGTATTTCAAGCTGCACTAATCTATTCTTTTTATTGATAATGGATCATGTGTAATATGAGAGGGATGCTTGTAGTGCCGAACCCACAGTTTTCTGGTCCCACATTTTACTGTTCTAGTTCACTCTCTCTGCACTACCTACTCAGCACTAAATGGCATACAGACAAAGTGACTAGCTGGTGAATACAGTCGTGGCTAAAGAGCCAGAGACTTCCCTCATGTTAGTGGAGACAAAACCAGAGTAATCAGTAAACAGGCAATGGTTTGCTCACAATCCCGACTGAACCCTGCTGGTAATAATAACATTGCTTCTCTTTGCACAACAATAATTATGTTAGACTTTCTGCACGTTATTCATCTATAAGTCTGCTCAGTGTATCTGACACACACAATCATGCTCACACACACAAATATAACCTCATTTTTATTGGATGTATCGTATATCATCTTGCCGCTGCAACAGCCCCATTTTTTTCTCTGAGATCATTAAAGTTCCATCTAATCATGTTCAATACTCCATTACTGAAACAGTCGATAGGTGCAGACCTGAGGAGAGACTAACGGAAGAAAGAGACTGATGAAGAGAGAGGCATAGCTTCTCTCCTTCTCCTTCAACCGACACTATAAATATCATGATATCATCAGGTCACTTTGAGCATCTTCATCAACAAGCCTTCAGTTAACAATCCTGACTCATCACCTTAATTGTAGTAGTTAATTAGTGGTAACTGAGTGTAGTAGTTTAAATAATGAAACCTTTGTTCTCATGTCAGCATGTGGTTTTACGAGCAAGAGTCATATTTCTAATGAGCTAATCTCATTCTGCACTCGAGCCTCTCCACGCCTGCACAGTAACAAGACAAAGAAGAAGCCTTTTCTGCCCACTTCATTAATTTATGTGGACACAGAGGGCATCGGCTAAACAGCTGAACCTGGCTCAACCTCTGCTGAAGCAGCCCGTTTTCATTCCCAGGGCGTCAAATACAGATGCTTTGTCCCGGCTGTTGCTGTTCGATAGTGACGCATAAGGCACCGTTTAGCAGCAGTATGGGACGCGCCGGGCGTTCCATTAGATGCAATGTAAACCCATCTGTGTCCGTATTAAACGCTCAGGGAAACTGCTGTGGCGACATAGTTTAAAGAGACACACCAGCATGCTTGAGACCTCAAAAAAAGGGAGGATGTTAAAACCACGTTGGGGGTCCTCAGAGTTTCAGAGACTTTGTTTCCTGAATTCTGGTGACTTTAAGAGTGAAAATAACAAAATTATAAATTCATTGCGACAGCATTTTTATGTTAAACTTTTGATTTCACCTTTAATCCTCAGAAAAGAAAACTGAATAATTTGCCCCTCTGGTGTGAACTTGGCATGTGAATCTCTGGCATAAAGTAACATTCAGTATTTTTTCAGTATTTTTTTTTCTCTTAGTACTCTACATTTTCTCTCCTCTCACTCACTAAAGTTCCTTTCAGGCTTAGCCGCTTTTTGCTGCAGCTATGGGAAAAAAAGGATGAAAAACTGCAGCTAAACACTGGATGTTATTGAGTAACAATTCAGTTTATTGAGCTGTTTTGCATCTGATTTAACAAAAAACAAATGCTTCCTCATGTGGACTCATGCACTAACAAAATAAAACTACTGTAATTCTCCACTAAATTATTAGCATTTGTACTGGTAAAGTCATACTCTAATTCAGGTTTCACCGTCTGATCTTGATCTTTCTAATAAGCCTGTAAATCACCATCAAACACGCCCACCTAAAGCAAAACCATCTACACACACACCCTCAATACAGTAACCAAATGTTTAAAAATTAATTTAAAAGAAATGTTTATATAATACATGCTGTGGTGAGCGCAGCTTCAACATGAGGTCAAACCTGTGCCACAAGAACAGTGGTGGAAGAAAATGTGAAATTTGCCAGGGAGGGTTGGCAAATATGTTCTGGGGGACGGGAGGGGAGGTGGATGGGTCCAACAAACACAAGGCTTTCATCCATTTAAGTTTCATTTTCATGTTACAGTCAGCTGATCGCTTTATTTGACCCAGCACCCATCCAATGGGCACTGGGTTGTCTTTTTATCGTTTCTTCTTAATTTTGGATTCAAACCAGCAACCAGTGAGAAAAAGTAAGAGAACAAAACTGAAAATGGAAAGAACTCATACAGTCTGGACCAAAGTGAAGAAAAAACATCAACCAAATCATCATCTTCTGCAAAAACTCAAAGTCTTTTTAGTTCTGAGCACAATACCAAAAGGCCAAAAACTGAGAGAGAGATGGAGGGACAAATAAGAGAGGGAGCAACGAGAAGGAAATATTGATCAAGGGAAAAGAGGGATGAAAGAGACTGAAAATAGTGGAAAGAGATAATGTGAGATAGAAAAGGGGGAGAGCCAAATGGATATAGAGTGTAATTTTAGATCCAGGCAAAAAAGGAGAGAGGATGAAAGAGAAGAAGAGTTAGAAAATAAATAATGTGAGAGGGAAGAGTGAGACACAAACACAATAGAGAGGAGGAGAGAAATAATAAGAGAAAGTCATTGATCTTGACAAAAATAAAGACAGAGGAGAAAACAAAGGGATACACAACATGAATGATAGAAGAAAAGAGAAAGTGGATAGAGAGATAGAGGTTTAATGGGAAAGAAAGAAGGAAGACAGAAAGAGAGGGACTGAGATGGTATCGACCACCTAAAACTGCTCTAATGCTGTGTGTGTGTGTGTGTGTGTGTGTGTGTGTGTGTGTGTGTGTGTGTGTGTGTGTGAAGGCCACATCACGTCCTGGATGCATTTAGACGCAGCGTTAGACAGTCAGCAGTTACACAAACACTCATACAGAGACAGTAACACACTCCTGATCACTGGATGTCTTTTTTCATCTCCTTTGTTTAAATCTTCTCGGTCTGCAGGCCATCAGCCGTATCCCTTCATCGACACACAGATGGACGCTGCTGCATTACACTAGAGACTCACACTGCTCACTGTTCTGTGAAGGCCTCCAAACTTTGTTCATACCAGGATCCCTTTTTCCATTTCAAGAAATGCACCAACAAACTCGTTTTAGTTCGGGGGCCACATACAGTCCAGTTTGCTGTCCAGGGACAATAAAACCACTGCTCCATAAATAAATAAATAAATATCAACGCCACCAAATGTCCCCTTAAAGAAATCAAGAAGTACATTTTGAAAATTATCGCAATTAATGAAAAGTCCAGTTTGGCTCACTATGGCAAAATTTGGACATTATTTAGTTAAAATCTGGACTTAATTCCCATAACAAGTTAAAATATGAAAAAAATATCTTAAAATTGAGCCTTGAAAAATGAAAATCTCAGTTTTCACATGAAACATGCATAGCTATGGGTCATATCTTTTAAGTTTAAGTCAAAAGTTTAACTTAATTCCCTTCATTTTGACTTTTTTGAAAACTAATAATACATTTGACGTGATATCACATCATTTTAGCTTTCTAAGTCAAAACTCTGACTTACTTTGACTTAAATTTGGACATAATTACTGTTGAAAGTCATAAATGTGACCAAGTATTTCAGAATTGTGCCTTTAAAAATTGAAATATCATACTTTTCTGCAATTTTTACACTTTGCAAAGTCGTCCAGTGGGCCGGATTGGACACTTTGGTGGGCCGGTTCTGGCCCTCGGGCCGCATGTTTGACACCCTTTATCTACTTCAAACTCTACAATGTATTTTCATGCAACAGTTCATATGATAACTTAAAAAAAGTTATTCCTCCTTTTTTGTTTGTTTTCCTACAAATATCCAGCAACACATGTCAATTTCCGCTCGTTGTATGCATACAGTCTTTTCAAAATAAATTTTTGTCTTCACAGGAAACAACTTATTTAGGTTTAGGCAACAGAAGTGCTTAGTTGGGTTTAGGAAAAGATGGTGGTTTGGCTTAAAACAACTCCAGTGGCGTAACTTAAGTATGTCATTTATGTCATTTTATATTTTATTAAGTTGATTTCTGATTTCACACAGGGCATGACCTCCGGTCTCCTGGGTAAAAGTCTGGTATTTTCTGACCCACCCATCCACCCCAAACTCCTCCTTACATGGTGGCCTTTATATTATATTTATATATTGATTTCATGGGATGCATTAGTTTACTCCGCACTGAGCAGCGATCAGCGAAGGGAATTATGGCTCCATTCCTTTCCAAGAGCCGGCTCATCATTACTTTCTTCTGAATCGTAAGAGGCGGAAGCGCCACAGAGTGCTGCAGTACGTAGTTTTTGCTGAGTGGCAGCCTGGCTGGTCACACCAGCTCAAGCTCACTTCTTAGCGCCAGTCGACAAACGACTCTGCTCCTCTGCTCCACCCTCAGCTCTCTGACTGGCCGTTTGTATGTAGAGTGTCTGGCAGCACCTCCGCCTGTCACCACGTGTTGCTCATACCAAAGAGCCATTCAAAAGATTTGGTTCATTCACAGATGGGGGCTGTGTTGGTAGCTACCAGCGACACCATGAAATATGAACCAGGAAGTACAGCTTGAGTAACAGATGGATGCGTTTAAAGGCTTTTCAGATGTCACAACACTGCTCAGCTTTCATCATGACAATCAAAACAGTAGAAATACTGTGCTGGATGTATTTGATAGGCCAATGCTGCACCATTACCATAGTTAAACCGATTTCCAGGAAAACATATAATTGTCTTATCGTCATGCTGACAAACAAAGCACAGTTGGCATTAGGCGTTGCTGCTGATGCAAATGAGCCCTTGATGCTCAAAAACAGAAACCAAGTCGCCCACGACTCAACACACCAGCACAAAAACATCACTCTGCTCAGAGACCTCCAATTAAGTGTGTACCAGGCTACACCCACCACTGCGTGTGTGTGTGTGTGTGTGTGTGGGACATGGCTGGGTGTGACTCAAACCACTTTCACCTTCACTCACTTCAGAGTCCTCCCTCTGATTAAGAGACCAGACTCGTGACACCTCTCAGTGTCTCCAGAACAATTATCCAATTAGATGAACAATGAGCTAAACAGGACTAATCTATTTGTCCATCCATCACCCCAATCTATGTGTGTGTGTGTGTGTGTGTGTGTGTGTGTGTGTGTGTGTGTGTGTGTGTGTGTGTGTGTGGACATGGGTGGGAGAGAACCATGCCTCTCTTGTATGTCAAATCTCCAGAAATTAAATTATGAATAGTTCAATATACTGTATGTGTAATTACAGTTTTTTTGCTCATGTACTATGAGTAACTCATGAGTCATCAAATCTTTTGTATAAAAGTATCGGCAACTGTCAGCTTACAATTAAAGAGACAGATTTTTTTCTTTTTTTGTGTGTGTGTGGGCCAGCTAGTTTTTGAAGTCTGATGTAATATTTAATGAATAACTGTTTGATTTGTATCTGTGGTTTCTTTTGTATTTTAAACGAGCCAAACGATATTGGTCACTTCCACTGACTGGTACATGAAAACTGACATTTACATATTACATGCATTGTTTATTAATGACGTTTCAGAACCATGGACAGTGCTGTTGCATGTTGTATGTAGAGGGTGTGAAGTTTGTCATAGCGCTGTCCGTAGAGCACGGTTTCTTAGTTCGGTTTCTTAGTCTGCTTACAGCAGCATTAAGCAGCAGCAGCAGCGGCAGCATTAAGCAGCAGCAGCATTAAGCAGCAGCAGCAGTGGCAGCAGCATTAAGCAGCAGCAGCAGCGGCGCATTAAGCAGCAGCAGCAGTAGGCAGCAGCATTAAGCAGCAGCAGCAGCATTAAGCAGCAGCAGCAGCAGCAGCATTAAGCGCAGCAGCAGCAGCATTAAGCAGCAGCAGTAGCATTAAGCAGCAGCAGCAGCAGCAGCATTAAGCAGCAGCAGCAGCATTAAGCAGCAGCAGCACTAAGCAGCAGCAGCACTAGAGCAGCAGCATTAAGCAGCAGCAGCAGCAGCAGCAGCAGCAGCAGCAGCAGCAGCAGCATTAAGCAGCAGCAGCAGCAGCATTAAGCAGCAGCAGCAGCAGCAGCATTAAGCAGCAGCAGCATTAAGCAGCAGCAGCAGCAGCAGCATTAAGCAGCAGCAGAGAGATTAAGCAGCAGCAGCATTAAGCAGCAGCAGCAGCAGCATTAAGCAGCAGCAGCAGCAGCATTAAGCAGCAGCAGCATTAAGCAGCAGCAGCAGCAGCAGCAGCAGCAGCAGCATTAAGCAGCAGCATTAAGCAGCAGCAGCAGCAGCAGCAGCAAGCAGCAGCAGCAGCAGCAAGCAGCAGCAGCAGCAGCAGCAGCATTAAGCAGCAGCAGCAGCAGCAGCATTAAGCAGCAGCAGCAGCAGCACTAAGCAGCAGCAGCAGCAGCACCAGCAGCAGCAGCAGCAGCAGCAGCAGCATTAAGCAGCAGCAGCATTAAGCAGCAGCAGCAGCAGCAGCAAGCAGCAGCAGCAGCATTAAGCAGCAGCAGCAGCATTAAGCAGCAGCAGCATTAAGCAGCAGCAGCAGCATTAAGCAGCAGCAGCAGCATTAAGCAGCAGCAGCATTAAGCAGCAGCAGCAGCAGCAGCAGCAGCAGCAGCATTAAGCAGCAGCAGCATTAAGCAGCAGCATTAAGCAGCAGCAGCAGCAGCAGCATTAAGCAGCAGCAGCATTAAGCAGCAGCAGCAGCATTAAGCAGCAGCAGCAGCATTAAGCAGCAGCAGCAGCAGCAGCAGCAGCAGCAGCAGCAAAAAAGCAGCATTAAGCAGCAGCAGCATTAAGCAGCAGCAGCAGCAGCAGCAGCAGTTAGGCAGCAGCAGCATTAAGCAGCAGCTGTTTCTCGCGGGCTGCAAACAGTCTGTGTGCATGTGAACATGAGGTAAGAGTGAAACTAAAGAAATAGAGAAATAAACCAGAGAAGTTGAGTCCCTGAATCACTCCTTATACAGTAAAGCTGCTCAGTTTGACATTCTGAGCATTAGTATAGCATCAAACAACTACCAGTATTTGCTATGTAAAGATGGAGAGGAGTAATGTCTACCTGAGCAGAGACTGAAGTCACGCTCCCTCTGTATGTGTTGTAATCTGAGCTTCTCTGTGCTTTGATTATGTGCATGACTCCCAGCGTTTATGCCTCACTGGCTGGCTAATCGTCAGCTCCCTGCGTTGCCCTCCTACGGCGGTTAGCGCTGCCACTGTTGCCATTGCTTGCTCTGCAGACTGTTAGCAACGTTGCCTGCTAGTCGCTGTCTCATCCGTCACCATGTTGAGAGCTGTGTGGAGGCAATGTGCCAGTCGCAGATAGTATGATTTATTTATTATGCTATTTTTTTAGTGTAATGACAGGACAATCTGTAATTTTACAGTTCACAGTTCAGATGAATCAGATTAATTTTACCTCAACAGAAGTTGTTTTTCAATATTTTTGCATGAAGATATACATGATGACACTAGTGTCAACTGCAAGCTAGAGATACATTACATCAATGAAGTCAAACATCTCAGAAACACTATCAGTCCCTCAGTCCTTAAAAGCAACATCTAATCTTCAACTGGTGGAAATCCTAATGTGGGATTTGAAGCAAAGCAGATGACGTCAAACTCTTTTCACAACATTTCACTTACTACCAGAACCTGTGGGTTTTGCACGACAACAGTGTTATGTTATGCTACACTCTAGTGTGTTATGCTATGCTACGCTATGCCGTGTAATGTTGTGTTTCTGTATAATGTGATAATGTCGTACACCAGTGGGTGTCGATCATCCAGTCAGGCTAGCTGTTAGCGTTGTAGCTGCTCTGGCCTTTTATCACAGTGATTACTTAACCACAGAGGCTCTTAAGTGCTGCTTATCAGAACTCCTCTGGAGAGCAATTACACATCACTCCTTTCACATTCACCCTCCTCTGGAGCTCCTTATTTTATCCTCCTGTCCTCTCCCCTCCCTCCCTCCATCGCCCTTCTCTCATGTACTGCTCTCCTCTCGTCCTCTTCCTCTCCTTCCTCCTCTGCTCTCCTACTTTATGCTCAGCTCGCCTTTTTTCCTGTCCTTTAAAAGTTCACGCTCTCATCTTCTTTCGTCCCGTCCTTAGATTTCTCTTTCATAATCCAATTTTCTAATCCATCTATTAGATTTTGAGATATTTCACGGGATAACTAAAAACTTTGACTTACTGATGGCAGTAATTCTTTAAAAAAACTATGAAAACAGGCAAGTTGTGGACCAGGTAGGGTTGGTAATCTTGAGAAACTCGTACACTACATTTTCAAACATGATCCAACTGAAAATACCCAGCCCAGTGTTGCCAGTTCTTTTGTAATGAAAGCAGCGAACAGCTGACAACCCGTCCCTCTAAAGCCACTCCCCCGAAATGATCATAATGAGCATAAACAGCGAACATGGCGACTGTAGTTCATCACAGCTGTCAAGCCAGCAGCTTGTGACGCGCAATGAGAGCACGGGCAGAGTGTGTGCATGTAGCCAACGTAATCGATATTCAGGCCAAATGAAATGATTGGATGGGTTTACTTCCTACAGCCGCTACAGATATCTGATATTTTAGTTATTATTTTTATGTTTTTTGTCAGATCATTTGATTTATTGATTTTGGATGTGAAGATTGGGGATGCTAATTTTGAAAAATGATTTTTAACCAATAACCGACCCTCTGAACCGACGACAACCCTCATTAACCGATAATTAACAGTTCGCCGACAAGATTAGTGCGCGCTGCGTGTGGTGTCGTGGACATGCAGCCACTTTCCCAATAAAAGTCTGTCGGTGGTGTTATAGTGGTGATAGCAGCAGCAGTGTGTGTACAGTTTACAGTATTTGTCGCTGAATAAATGCTATGAGGCTACAACTCCTCCACTCAGTTGAGCTAAAGACAGGAGCCAAGTTCCTGTATCTTGCAGCTCCGACTCAGACTTTCTTAAGGTGGACCAGCTTTTCTCCTTAAACTGACGAGCCGCTCCTCTGAGTTTTGCTCAGCTTTTTAATTAATTATTAATATTTCTGTTAACCGTTAACTGATAGTGTTAATTGGCTCAAGTACTTAATGCCAGTTATCGGTTAAACAGTTAATTATTAGCATCCCTAGTACAGATAATTTCAAGTAATATATCAAAATTGTTTCTAAAATCTTTACCAACCCCATTCCTCTAAATGTCTGGTGTAGTCTATAATCACTTTTGTGCACTTTTCAACCAAACGTATTGTCCATGAATAAAATCATGTTATAATCCATTACACAGTTCAGTGCTGCATGTTGTTCAGAGACTGATGATACAGTGCTGAAAAGTAACTGTGTGTTTGTCTCCCAAACTACACCCAAGGGTGAACGCATTCTTTTAAAGGTCAAACCACCGTCTGACTTCGAGGGAGACGGTAAAGCAGGAAGGATGAGAGGGAGATCTATCTGGGTCGACTCGGGGGTTGAGGGGGAGGAAGTGGTTGGGTGGGTGTGACTGTGATTGGTTGGGGAGTGGTAAAAGGACCCAGTAGGTAAGTAAAGCTAGCAAACCACAGTCATCCTTCTGCCTTCAAGGTCGGAGCAAAAAAGCTCAGATTATCTTTCCAAAGAGGTCTGAAATAGTTCAGTAAAAGGGATGGAGGAGGTGGGGGTGAGGAAGAGGAGAGGATGGTTTACTTATAATATTAGTATAAATTATGCAATGAAATACAAGAAGAAAACAGAGTCAGTATTACATGTAAATTCTGCATTTTATAAGTCAGTCATAAATTTATTTTAACTTTTTATACATTTCTGGTCAGTTATGGCTTTTTTATTAGGGCTGTCAAACATGCATTTAACACAACTTGCGAATTTTAGGTTGTATTTGGCTCAGTTTTAAATCTCGAAAAGTGAAAGTAAAAGTCACGAAGGAAACAGGAATGGGAGGGAGGAGGTAGACGGCAAAAAAGGAGAGGAACGAAGAAATAAAAGAAAAAAGAGACAAACTGACTCTTCACAGAAGAAAGAGTGAGGGAGGAGAAACGAGGGAAAGAGAACAAAGAGAGAAGAAGAGAAAAGCAGATTCTACTGGTTTTAATATTACAACTGTTGGAGTTGAAGGCAGGATTTCTGTAGGACGAACAGAGGATTCATTGTGCCGACTGTTTACTAAAGAGACCATTAAGGTCTGTTGAAGCATTTCCCTGCAGCTCAATGAAGCATGATGCTTTCCTGGAGATCACTGTCTCTCTGTGTCAGGTGGCTTGTCTGCTCCACTACAATATTACAGATGTGCTCAATATACAGTATGCATCAAAATAAGAGTTCTTCAATGATCAGTTTTACCCGATATTGTTCAGTCATAATAAACGCTGGATGTTGCTCCTAAGCCTTCTCAACATTTCTTTAAGTAGAAGCTGCCGTTCATGCTTGTACAGCACGAAAATCAACTTCTCACTTCCAGAGATGATCCATCAGTAAACATCAGATTTGATTTTGGCAAACTCCATTCGTTCTCCTTAAAACTGTGAGGTTTCATATCCTTGCTACAACTTGTTTCCCTCCGTTCATTCCTGACATTCACATTTAGAGACGAAAGACTCTCGCCAGGAAATAATCCTTCAAAGACGTGTCACTTTATAAACTTCACTCTCACATCCACATCTTTATATTATTATATTATAGTATTTGTTTCAGCCCAAAGAGTGGGCTTTACGACTGTCACACAAAACAAATACAGGTGAAAGTACAGTACAGTAATCGTGCTGTCATGGTTTATGTTTAGCATCTGTTTCTGACAGAAAAACACATGAACACTGTGGAGCGGCAGAATTAAGACCTTTATCTGATTGCTCCATCTGCAAATAAATGAACCACAAAAAATCTGGACCACCACCAAAAAACTATTTCGACTTTTAGCCACGTCTGTTTTTGAGATAACAATACTAGGTTATTGGCAGAGTTAAATATCTAATATTTGCAGCTTTTCAAAATGACAACATTTAAATTTCAGCAACATGTAGGCAGTAAGTGCTGCAACCGACACAATAGTCTCCTTTAACTTTCACAAAGATTCAATGTTTAACCCTTCCAGCTTGGTGTAACACATCTCCACATCCACATCCCATCTAAAAGGACAATTATCTGGTCCCTGCACACAGTCGGATAAAGCTGGAGAGGTTCGGTGACACAAGTGGCTGATTCAGTCCTTCAATCTTATTATTTATTAATTGTCTGCAGTCAAAAGCTGGAGCTGTGGCAGAGACACAAGTGCCTCCTGTGTTGTAATGTCAACGCTTCCAGCTCCGTCATCCATTTATTAATGTCGTTTGATCTGCTTTTGCAACAAGTCAATGGGAGCAAAAAGCAGCCTGCTGTGTGGAGAGTGGAAGTGATGTCAGCTGTAGAAAACAAGCTGAGTTCAAAGTCAGGGGAAAGAGCAGCTTGTTGTGGCTTCATTTCTTTCTCTCTGATGGCTTAAAACCACTCTGACAGTTTATTATGCACAGTAAGAGCATTATGTTCACTTACTGTGGAGTGTTTCATCCACATCATAAACACTGTGTGACTGAATGCTATGGGATGTGAATACGCTGACATACTGACCCAATGATCCATCTGCCGGGAATAATCCTAACAACTACCGAAAACTAGATAGATAGATAGATAGATAGATAGATAGATAGATAGATAGATAGATAGATAGATGGTATTACTAGAACTTTTATAGGATGTATCGGTGGTGCGCAACATTAAAATTAAAGCCCATATTATTGTATAATAAACAATAATAATAACAATAACTAGCTATTGAAACCCGCAGTAGTCCTGTACAGGTAAACGCACCTGAACTACATGTTGCAGGTGATTAATTAGTCGTGTAAAAACGTGTTATGTGTGTCTGCGGGTTAAAGCCTGAGCTCGTCCGTCCCCACGACGTCCACAGCTGGACTCGCTCTGCAGCAGGTGCCGGTTTCACGGCTCCACACTTCACCGCCTCTCTGTGTGGACAGACAGCTGAGAGAAGGCGAAACGCTGTACTCACGTTTCAGCTCTCAGCCGCCGGAGTTCCCCAAAAACACGAACAAGCGCGTATCCAGACAGAGAAAAAGTCGTTTCATTTCATTCAGTCAACCTCCGAGAAAAAGGCGCAGTAACAGCAGCGATGGATGGTCCGATTACACAACGTCCACAGTGAGAACCGAGCGGTAACAGCCGGGAGCTGAGACTCTCTCTCTCTCTCTCTCTCTCTCTCTCTCTCCCCTCCCCCTCTCCCTCCCTCTCTCTCTCTCCCCCCCCTCTCTCTCTCTCCCTCTCTCTCCCTCCCCCCTCTCTCTCTCTCTCTCTCTCTCTCTCTCTCTCTCTCTCCCTCCCTCTCTCTCTCTCTCTCTCTCTCTCTCTCTCTCTCTCTCTCTCTCTCTCTCTCTCCCTCCCTCTCTCTCTCTCTCCCTCTCTCTCCCTCCCTCCCTCTCTCTCTCCTCCCTCCCTCCCTCTCTCTCTCCCTCCCTCTCTCTCTCTTTCTCTCCCTCTCTCTCTCCCTCCCTCTCTCTCTCTCTCTCTCCCTCCCTCCCTCTCTCTCTCCCTCCCTCTCTCTCTCTGTCTCTCCCCCTCTCTCTCTCCCTCTTCATCCCTCTCCTTCCCTCCCTCTCTCCTTCACCTCCCTCCCTCTCTCTCTCTCTCCTTCCCTCCCTCTCTCCTTCACCTCCCTCCCTCTCTCTCTCTCTCTCCTTCCTTCCCTCCCTCTCTCTCTCTCCCTCCTTCTCTCTCTCTCCCTCCCCCTCCCTCTCTCTCCCTCTCCCTCTCTCTCTCTCCCTCCCTCTCTCTCATCCCTCTCCCTCTCTCTCTCTCCTTCCCTCTCTCTCTCCCTCTCTCTCTCTCCCTCTCCCCCCTCTACCTCCCTCTCTCTCCCTCTCTCTCTCTGTCTATCTCTCTCCCTCCCACTCTCTCTCCCTCTCTCTCCCTCTCTCTCTCTCTCTCTCCCTCTCCCTCCCTCTATCCCTCTCTCTCTCTTTCTTACATAAAGTATAATATTAAATTGTGTTGCATCAGTCTGAACCAACTGTTAAAATCTTTAATTTAAATCAACATGGTTAAAGTAAAATGTGAAGAACAATCAGATAAGTGATTGAACATAATATGTCACAAATCATTACCTCTATACTGTAAGTCTTTATAAAACATTTTCTTCATTGACATGAGTTATAAACAATCCCTGACTGGATGTATACGTCTGCTTTGTTAATGGTTAGCATCAAATATATATAATCTGCAGTCAGTGGGCTAAACGATGCAAACCACCAGTACAGTTCTTAAACTTTATGTCCATTGTCAGAACTACGAATATATGAAATATGTAATTTTGCTGCAGAACTGCTTCGTTTCACCTGACAGAAGACAGCAGAACGTCAACACTGGTGTGCACTAAGCGTTATCTTGACAGCACATGAAGCTGTCTGCTGACAGACTCGCTGGCCCATCTGGAATCCGGAGGCCGGAGTCGATGGTGTCGTGCGATGCTGCGTTTCTCAGAATGGGCTCTTCCACGTTGGCCGATCAGCCTGTGGGAAACCAGGAGGGGGCTGGCTGTGTTTGTTATATGACTGTTAAGTGTGTCACTGTGAAATGATGTGTTTGCTTCGGCCTGCAGGAACCAGGTTAGAGGGTTTCATATCCTATTTACCATGTAAATGTGAGCCGTGTGCTGCCTGGGTGCTGTATGTTTCCTTCACAGAAACTGAGATGATGTTTTCCGTTCCTCATTCTGACTATATGAGCTTCACAGTATAATAGCATGTTGGGAGAAAACAGCTGACATCTAACTGTTGATGGTAACTCTGCAAGAGCTGCCATGCTTGCAAATAGTGTTCACCTACTGAGCTGTAAGTGTTTCTGAATTGCAGGACATAATCGAGATGTTTGACAAGTCACTTCACTGGCATTCATAGAAGATGAAATGGTGGAAGTTGTTGCATAGATGTCCTCATCTCCTGGGGGAAATATCTGGCTCTTTAGCAACTAGATGCTCCACTACGTTAAACAAGTAGCCTCTGACTTTGCCTGTCATTCGCTGATGGGCAGGTAGAGTGCAGTGGATTTATCACAACCTCTTTTGCTGAATCAGCTGCTTTCTGCCTCTGAAAACAACACTGATGAGAGGGCTGTGACTTAACCAAAACAGTAAAGTTGTGGGCTGTAAAACCAAAACAATGTGCTGAAAGATGCTAAACAACTCCGCAAACCTGAGGAGAACGGCATGGTGCGATAATAGATCTGTGGGTACGTCGTTGTCATTTGATCGTTACCAGCTGTGACAGTGATACTGATGATTTTTAACAGTGTGTGCATCCATGTGGCTGATGTTTTTTGTTTTTTTTTGTCACCATGATAGCACACAGAAACGTGCAAGATGCAGTCACAACACTGTACAGGTGTGTGGTTGACATCAAAATGAAGGTTGAGTTAGAAGATGGGTATGGTCCGAGCAACGGCGCCAGACGTAGAGTTAGGAAGTGCAGAAGGGCCGAAGTATCCATTGCTTCCCCACTTTAATCCGCTGGTCCAGTTTTCCGTTGTGGCTGGTGTGATCGCATCACGAGATGCCCTCTAGGTAATGTCAGAAATTAAGTGCAGCTTTTAGTTCAGAAGACACTGAAGACTCTAGAGAAGAGCTCTGGGTTAGAAGAAGAAGAAGAAGAAGAAGAAGATCAACCTTTATTAGTCCCACTAGACATGGTGAGCCTCCAGGAATGGATGTACAGTTAGTCAACAGTGTTCATATAAGTGAGTTTGTGTTGTGATATCTCGTCAAGGTGGGTGTGAGTTTAACATGTATATGGTACTCAAGTAAAAGCCCAGCTTGCTGGTGTAAAACATTTCCCAGCAGTGAACTCATTATGTCCCATTAAAACCCATTAAAACACCATCCAGCTCATTTACCATGTTTTTATGGAAGTTGTGCAGAGTGCTGAGCTGCTGAGTGATTTAAACTTACAGCGCCGACTCTGGCTCTGAAACCTTTATTCTACTTTAGTTTATTTACATTGCTGAGCAAACTGCTTTTCATTCACTTGATGTGTCCACCTTAAATGTTTCAAGATGCTCCTAAACCTATAATATGGTCTTGTTTTATAAAAGACAGATTGGGCATTTTCCACCAAGGCATAATGATACTCTAAATATACGCTAAACATTACAGGGATTTCAGAGAAATTTTGTAGTGATACAAGGAAAGAGGGGGAACAAATATGATTAGCATGGTCACTGTAAAGGTGTCACAGAGGATTAAAAAAAATATGATATATTGCACAATGACTCCAAAAATAAACAGCAAAAAGGCAATTTCTTTGCAAAGATAAGCACAAAAATACAGCGTATACTTTAACTATTAAATAGATGACATACTTTATAGTGTATTTTCAGCTTTCGATTTTTCTAGAAGAAGAAGAAGAAGATCTACCTTTATTAGTCCCACAGTGGGGAAATTCAATTTACACTCTGTTAAACTTATACATAGTACATGCAGACCTGAAACACACATACATGCATTAATGGAGAGGTGTCAGAGTGATGGGGCTGCTCCTGACAAGCGCCCCGAGCAGTTGGGGGTTTGGTGCCTTGCTCAGGGGCACCTCGGCAGTGCCCAAGAGGTAAACTGGCACCTCTCCAGCTACCAGTTCACACTCAGTTTTTGGTCCATGTCGGGACTTGAACCGGTGACCCTCCGGTTCCCAAGCCAACTCCCTACAGACTGAGCTACTGCCGCCCCAAAACAAATGTCTTTTCCTCACCTGTCCACCAGTCATACCCGGTCAGTTTTCCAGTCATCTGGCTGTTCTGAGTTCAGTGATTAGCTCCCCACTATAAATAGCAGACCGTTCATCCTCCTTGTTTGCCAGGTAATTAATGGAGCTACATAGTTTTCCTTTGGTTTCTGCCCGATTGAGGTTTGCTCCAGTATGCAGCCATTTCATCCCGACTGCTTCAAATAAACATGTTCCCACTACACTGCTCATGTGCCTGCATTAACTCCCGCTGTGACGGATCATATCAGATGTCCTCTCAGTGGACTGACACATTTTGGGACGCTGCTTTTGATCCTGTTGTCATTTTGATGACATACAAGATCAATGATTGTTCAAGTCTATAGGGGATGAAATTACTATTTGAATATTTCCATATCTCCACTACATCTCAGAGGCAGTACTTTTTACTTTGACAACTTTATTTTTCAGATTACACTTTTTCATCCCCTTCCTGTCCAGTAAAAACTACATACTGCGTCTCCAGATGTGCTGATGCTGAAAGTTCGAGATAAACTGAAGGATGAAGTGTTCATTTATGTGCTGAGAATATTATCCCACTTCTTTAGCTAAGCATTTTTTCTTACACTACATATTGTGTTATTAGATTTGCACTTCTTATATATATGATTTTGAATGTCAACACTGGTGTGCACTACAACGTAAAAAAAACGGGCTGTTTTTCTGACACCATGAAAAGTTGACTTTTTAGAGGTACTTGGTTCTCGCAGACGGCAGCGGGTATCGGTTCTTTACTTAGCTGTGATGCCTCACTTTTAAAACGTTGCTCTGGTGTCCATAAAGGACAGAAATGTCCCCAGTGAGGCACAAGGGTTAAGTAAATGATTTGAATACTTCATCCAGCACAGTCACTAAGCCAACACTGTTTGCAGCTGCTTTACTTGGAAATTCATCTATAAAACACAAGCAAAACAACAGGGTCAAAGAGGCAGCTGGGTTAGCAGTAGGGTGCCAATATATTTCAGTTTAGTTTACTTAGTCAGAAACAAGAATAGTAAAACCTGAATCTTTTCCTTGATAGATATTTGTTAACAAACTTGGACTTTAAACAACCCTTTTCATGTTACTCATGTCATTCAGTATAAATACCCCCCCGACAGCTGCAACTGTGTGTTCCCATACTGTACAATATATTTTATGTTGAATATTTTGGTCTATGCGGTCTCCATACAGTACAGCACATGTGACACCGTATTATACAGTATCGTGTGCTCATTCAGCATGTGTCTGTAAACACGTATCCACACCCATTACCCTCTACCAGCTCTGTTGAGACAGGTGGTGTCTGCTGAAAACTGAGTGGATCCAGGAATCAGCACCATGCAGAGATGAAAGACGGAGCTTCATCTTCATAGCTGGGCTTTTTCAGGACAGCCAGGTAGACGGTCTTTTAGGAGGGCGAGCCTGGGACAGTATGGGTTTAGTAAACAGTGAATATGTTACGTGGTTGTACTTATTCAGTCTCGTTTTCTAACTCTCAAACCAGAGTTGGTGGTGGTTGGTGGTTCATGGATTAGTTAGCATCACTGCCGATCAGAGCTGGAGCCGACAAATACCTGTGACTACCTCAAAGTACATAAAGTCATGTGACTTAACATGGTCAGTAAAAATCACCCAACTTTTAAAAGTCCTGTGTTTGTTTGACCCATCCATCACTCCTCCTACCCCTGGACTTCTTGCTCTTAATATTACGTCAGTTGAGCATCTAATAATGATGATGAATTTTCGTTCAGTTTGGTTGAAAGCCTGGTGCGTCTCATCCAGTCGGTATTTGACGCCCTCAGTGAGACCAGACTGAATGCCGATTGATGTCGATGTTTGTGGGGTTTTTCCCAGTGGGAATGGGGCTTAACACTATCAGGTATTCTTGTAATTTATTTACCTATTTTATACATACGGTATGTATTGTACAGTGAGATTGTTGGTTCATTCATGGTCCCCAGAGGATGGATTCTGATGTTGCTGATCCCCTGCCTTTTCAGTACTGTATCTAAGTGTCTAAATCAGTGCAACAGCCGCGAGGGTAGCTCTCTGTGACACTGTGTGAAGCTGTATGGGTGCAAACAGTTTACTGGAGAAGTTTACTGTGTTGTATATTTGCGTTTAGTTTGTTTAGGTTCACACTGCTCAAGTTGAAGGAGCTTTGACCTCCTGGAAGTCATTAGAGACAAACCGCTGCCTTCACTAACATATTACATGGTGTTGAACAACATGTGCTCTGCAGCTGAATTCCTTCGAATAATTTAAGGTACCTGTGTTGTTTGCTGATTGTCGTTCACATGTGAAATGGGAACGTTCAAAACTTTTTTCTGAGTATTTTGTGAACGATTCTTAAGAACATAATATAGATTTGATGTTGTATGTGTAAATATTGCAAATCTGCTCTGCACCTGCATCTACATCAACAGCTGTGCAGATGCTTATGTAGCAGTTACACTGCTGTTACTCTGATGTGCTTTTATAAGAACAGCCAATAGAAACTTACTGTACATAAAACTGATCCTCATGCAGGTTTTTTTTCCGCTCTGCAGGACAACCAGCAGAGCTGATATTCAGCAACGCCCCGTACATCAACACGTTGCTCAACAGGCCGTCGGCAGCAGCTCAGACACCCTGGTGGTTCGGAGAATAGACTGTTAGACACAATCTGCATTCTTGACCTTCTTCTTGAGCTCCTCCTCTCCTACTCTGTCTTTGTATCCTGTTCTCTCAGCTCTCTCCATCTTTCTATCTGTTTTCTTTATCTGCTCTCTTTCTCAGGACTTTTCACACAGAACAACATGTTCATACTATTACATACATCTGTATGCAGTCACACATAACAAGAAGGTCTGGTTCATGAAGTGAGGCTGAATGTTGCTTCTATCAAATACTGCAGAGTGAAATTAACACTTTCTCATGCCTGGTTTGCAACACTAACACTTACACTACAAATTAGTTCAAAATGTGACTATGTGTTACAACCCAGAGGAGGTCTAGGGAGTGAGGGAAGCAACATAACAGCCGGTGTTCTCAGGCAATTACTTGTTTTATTGCCGTGGTTGAAAATAAAGGAAATAAACAGTTACAATTTGTGCTCAGAGCACACAAAGAACAACAAGCAAGGCTTCAGGTGGCGCGACACCGTGATACAAAAAAAACAAAGCACTTCGGATGCTAATTTAAAAAAAAAAAAAATCATAACCCTTGTTAACTGATTAGTAACTGTTAACTGACAAGATTAGTGCATCACATGTAGTTGCAGTATACAAGCGCAACACACCAAAGAGTCAACAGATCACCATCAGGAGAGTTACTGTAGCGGCCACGGTGCCGTGTTCACTGTCTGCAGATCACCATCAGGAGAGTTACTGTAGCGGCCACGGTGCCGCGTTCACTGTCTGCAGATCACCATCAGGAGAGTTACTGTAGCGGCCACGGTGCCGCGTTCACTGTCTGCAGATCACCATCAGGAGAGTTACTGTAGCGGCCACGGTGCCGCGTTCACTGTCTGCAGATCACCATCAGGAGAGTTACTGTAGCGGCCACGGTGCTGCGTTCACTGTCTGCAGATCACCATCAGGAGAGTTACTGTAGCGGCCACGGTGCTGCGTTCACTGTCTGCAGATCACCATCAGGAGAGTTACTGTAGCGGCCACGGTGCTGCATGTAGTGTTGCGGACACATGCAGCCACTTTTAACTAATTATTAAGTTTAACGGTTTAACCATTTTTCTTAATGTCAGTTAACAGTTAAACAGTTAATTATTGACATCCATAAAAAACACAGCTCTTAATCCTGCAGATTAACAAATAAACAATAACAATATCACAAGGCACAGAGGGGGACAGTTCATACTAAATCACTGCCCGACATGGCCTTGTCAGAGTACGAGGTATATAACTTAGCAGTGCAGATCAGGTAAACTGGCGATTGATTGGATAACAAGCCGGTGACATAGTGGTGGCAGGACCACAAAGGCGGGAAACTGAAGGGATCCACAGGTGGGAGGTCCAGGGCCTGTTTTTAGTTTTTTTTAGTTTTTTAGATGTTTTTTTTTTAGTCATTTTTGACCCCCCCCCCCCCTCTCTCTCTCTCTCTCTCTCTCTCTCTCTCTCTCTCTCTCTCTCTCTCTCTCTCCTGATATTGTTATGAAACTGTGTCTGGAATATTAATTGATGTTTGCATTATTCCAAACACAACATCTTGGCAGACACTGTGGTGTATTAACTAAACTTCAACACATGCACGGATGATAAACTGTTGTGTGATGCTGCTAATAAACCTCCCACAAAGCAGGATATGACATTTAGTACTTGCAATTCCTTGAGAAATATTCTTTTACAAGAGCTAAATTACCGTAATGGCAAATTCAGGTACTTCCATAGATGTTTTCTTGATTCCCTATTAGGGGTGTAAGAAAATAGCAAATACTGGGATGTTATGTTTGGTGATACTGTATTGATTCTCAAAAACACTGTATTAATTTTTAATTACTACTTTACATGCAAAGATTGACTTGGTCAATACTTTATTTCATTTGTAAAGATATAAGAACGCTGGAGATGCTGCAGATCCCACTGTTCTGTTTGTAGTAATCATTTTTCACTCAGATTTTATGCATATGGTGTGTAATGCGTGTTCTTTATACTACCACTAATACTCTATAATTTATATATATATATATATATATATATATAGAATCGTAACCTCTGTACTGTGATACGTATCGTATCATCAGATTCTTGCCAGTATACAGCCCTTCTTCATAGTCTATTGCAGACCAGAGCATTATACCGGCCCTCATGGTGTTCTTCCTGGCCCAGGAGGTAAAAAACAGTAAAGAAAATAGCTTTTGTTTTGAAATGCTCATGTATTGTTAGTGTGCTTCTTCCTGTCACACTTGACACTGATGTAAACTGGCGTGAGTGATGTCTGAAGTAGCGTCACCTGCTGAGGCGGCGCATCTATAATAACTCATGGTAGTATTTTTCCACAGAGGTTGGCGGTAAAGCTGTGAGCTGTGAGCTTAGGTTGCAACAAATGTGGTTGTATTCAAAGAAAACAACTAGAACTGTCACTTTGAGAAAAAACATGCAGAAAAATCCAGAAAGCTGTCTGGAGATGAGAAGGAGAGGACAGCCGAGGGGCTGCTGGCTGAGATACTAAAGCAGAGAGGACTTTTTACAAAGCTGCATGAACCAAACAAGAAAATGGAAGTGTTAATAGTTAAATGTCAGTGTTAATGTTAAGTGTTAAATGTAAGTGTTAATGTTAAGTTAAATGTTAAGTTTAGTTAATGGAAACATTACTATCCAAAACAGTCAATCCTGTCCGGTTCATTGACTCTTGTGTATAAAGTCATTTTCTTAATAATATGCTGTTTGGAGTGATTTTCAGTATAATAAATGCTGAAAAACAAGAATAACAGTATAGTGATAAAAGAGGTTACATCTGACAGCAACTATCTGGGTTTTTCATAAAATTAAAAAATTATTGCCCACCCTTGGTCTGGTAAACACGACTTTACGTTGTTAACCAAAAATATGAATGCAATGCTATTTCAATGCTTAATCATATCAATTCAGAGGATTTTTGATGGACTCCAGTATCAAATCATATTCATTAGGATCTGAAATCTGTAACGCTATCTCGAGTCTGATTACTTCCTGCAGTCAGCTGCCTTTGCTGCAGAATTCAGATAAATCCAATTAATAACAATAAAAAAAACAATAGATTATCTTGGGTGTATTGCTTCTGCTGTAATTCACTCAGTAGTGTTATTTATCCACATGAAATCAGCCAATCATCTCATCTCATCTTTCATTATCATCGTCAGTCTCATAAGTCCAATCCTCTCCAAAAGAGGCGATATTTTTCAGCATTGGTCTTTTGAAATAACAACACCCAAGCATTGTTAGTATGAAGGGGAATTGTATATCAGAAGCATTCTATGATATCACTGTTGTTCCCCTCCGAATTAAAAGAAAATAGAAAAAAAAAAAAAAAAAAATAAATAAAATAAAAAATATATTTATTTTATTTTTTTTTTTTTTTTTTTTTTTTTTTTTTTTTTTTTTTTTTTTTTTTTTTTGTTTTTTTTTTTTTTTTTTTTTTTTTATTTTTGGTATCATCTTCGTTCTGGAACGCCCCTCCTTCCCCCCCCCTTCTCCCTCTCCCTCCCTTCTCCCTTTCCCCTCCCTCTCCCCACTTCCCCTCCTCTTCTTCTCTCCCCTCCTCCTTTCCCCTCTCCTCTCTCCCCTTTCCCCCTTCCCCCCCCCCCCCCCCCCCCCCCCCCCCCCCTCCCCCCCCACCCCCCTCCCCCCTCTTCCCCCCCTCTTCCCCCTTCCTCCCCCCTCCTCCTTCCTCCCCCTTCCCTCCCCCCCCCCCATTCCACCCCTCCCATTCCCCCCCTTTCTTCCCCCTTCTCTTTTTCATTTTTCCCCCCCCTTCCCCCCACCCCCCTTCCCCCTCCCCCCCTCTCCCCGCCTCTCCTCCCTTTTCCTTCTTTTTATTTTGTTGTCATTTTTTTTTCTCTTTTTTTTTCCCCCCTCTACCCCATCTTTTTTTCATTTTTCCCCTTCCCTCTCCCCTCTCCCTCCTTTTTCTTCGTTTGCGAGGTTTTGCTTTCCCATTCTACCTCCCCCCCCCCCCTTTTTCCTCCCCCCCTTTTTCCTTGTTCTTGTTCTCTCCCCCCCCCCCCCCCCCTCCTCCTTTCTTTCCTCCTCCCCCCCCCCCCCCCCCCTCCTGCCGGCCAAGAGCGCCGAGATCATAAAATTATTTTAGATGTCTTATTTTTTTGTTTTTTGTTTGTTTTTTTTTTTGTTGTGGGGGAGGGGGGGGGGGGCCGCACCCCCCCCCCCCGCCCCCCCCCCCCCCCCCCCCCCCCCTCCTTTGATGTTATCCCCTCTCCCCCCATCCTCTGGCGTTTTTGGGGTATTCCTCTTTCCTATTTTATATTTTTTTTTTCCCCCCCCCCCCCCCCCCCTTTCCCCCCCCCAGTTTCGCCTGTTGGTTGTTTTAGAACTAGAGAAATTAAAAAACAATTCCCCCCCCCCCCCCCCCCCCCCCCCCTCCTGGGCAAAACCCCCCCCCCCCAGAAAAAGAAGGCCACCTCCCCCCCCCCCCCCACTTGATTTTGAAAAATATTTTGTTCCCTCAATGGATCTCCCCACCACGCGGGGGAGTTTTGGGGGGCCCCCCCCCCCCCCCCCCCCCTCAGGGGGGGATTTTATCCCCCCCCCCCTGAACCTCCTGGGGCCCTTGGGGTGTGGGGTCTTGGGCACAGGTACCACGCAGGATGTCTTCCACAGTTGTCCTCATCATGACCTTTGAATGAATACACCCCTTTTTTGGAGAGATCAGCTTGTTGGTCAACTAAACAGTCATCGGACAGCTTGTGTTATTTCAACAGGGATAAAGTTAGAACATGTCAAAGCTTTAAATGTACAAATTCTACATGTCGGAGTTTATGTGCAGCGCTGCAGAGGAGGCTGTAATATCGTCACAGGAAGTGCACATGGTGGCAGAATGTGCACTGAAAGAGAAACAGCGATATGTGCAAACATCTATGTATCTGAAATCATGTCTCATCTACTATCTCTGACAAAAATGACTTTGCCAGGCAGTTTTTTTTTTCTCATGAAGGAAAGGGAAGCCGATGCTGATCCCAGCCGGCATTGGGTGAAGGCGGAGTTCACCCTGGACAGGTCGCCAGTCCATCACAGGCCCTAGAGACAGACAACCTTTCACACACATTCACACCTATGGGACATTTACAGTCATCAATTAACCTGCACTTCTAACCTGTGGGAGGAAGCTGGAGAACCCGGAGAAAACCCACACTAACATGGGGAGAACATGAGACCCACACAGAAGAGCCCCACGCCGGATTCAAACCTGCGCCCCTTTTGCTGTGAGATGACACTGTGCAGCCCCATATACAGTATATCCTACAAAATAAATGTGGGAGTGGGAGGAGGTCGGGGTGGATGGGTGGTTCAAAAAAATACAGGACTTTCACCCTCGATCGTGTCCTGTGTGAAACCAGAAGTCAACGCTGATTTATTTATTACTTTAACTTACTTACCTAACACCACTTCCAGAGTTAATTTAGGCCAAACCACAATCTTTTCCTAAGCCTAACTAAGTAGTTTTCTTACCTAAACCTAAGGAAGTTGTTTCCTGTGAAGATTTGAAAAGAATATATGCATGTAACAAGAGGAAATGGACACGTGTTGCTGAGCATTTACAGGAAAAAAGAACCAAAAAGGAGCAATAACTTTTTTGTTATTAGATGTCATACGAATCATTGTATGAGAATATGTTGAACATGTAGTGCATGTGTGCGTGTGTGTGTGTGTGTGTGTGTGTGTGTGTGTGTGTGTGTGTGTGTGGCATGCATGCGTGCATGCATGTGCATGTGTGTGTGTGGCAGCCTCAGGGTTGTACATTTTGTGGTTGAGATCCAGCCTGTCAGAATATTACATCCTGTATTATTTGATTAAATGTCTCTGAGAACAACTCAGGCTGTTTTCTGTTCTCACGACTCATCTCGCATTAGAAAAAAAAAACCAAAAACAATCTGCAGCACTGTTTTACGGCTGCTTTACGTGTTTTATGTCACCCCTTTTTTCCCTTAAGACAAAATGGGAAAGCTTCACCAAGGCGATATTAATTACAAAAAGCCTTTTTGTAATACAATTGATCATTTTAAAGTGGCAGGACTGATTATTCATCTCACATTTGTTTGGATCAATACTTTCTAAAGGGATATTTGGTTTCTGTCTGCTTCCCTCCACTAAGCTGATTTATGCCAAATATATTGTTATTCTGTTGATCCCAGCAGAGGAAAACTTACAGTACAATAGCATGCATTAAATCTCCTCTGATTCTAATACATGTCCTTCTCCATCTCCCTGTTGTCTCAGTGAAGAAAATGGCAGCCAGTGTAGACTGCTGTCTTTCAATGAAAGTCAATGATTTACAGCCCACGTCTTGACCGATTTGCATTAAATACACTTCACTGCTTAAGACGCCTTCCTCTGTTTAGCACAAAATACAGACTGTTCTTTCATCAGCTGCTAAACTGCAACCACACCACAGCATTATCACCATCTACAGTATGGTGCTGTCACAATGGAGAGTAGCCATCACATGGGTCCCGTTTGTAGCCGTTGATGGCTGCTGCTGGAAAACCAGCCCAGTCTGCCAGCTTGTCCTCTGCAAACCACAGATATGTTGAATGTGGACGTCGGTCGGTCAGAGTAAGTGACGCAGTATATTGAGCAACCTTTATTGACAGTTATGTGGTATAATCACAAGTATAACAAACAGCACTTTCACCCAGGAGACCCCTTGTGCCCAGCATGAAATCAGAAGTAAACACTGACTTTACGCTCATTGTGAAACATTGTTATACTTGTTACATTATGTGAAAAACATCCACAAAGATCAGTTGTTTTATATTCATGGTAGTTTAATTGTTATCTTATTAATTTAACACAAACCGTTTTTTCTAACCTTAACCACGTAGTTTTGTTGCTTAAATGTAATCAATCGTTTCCCGTTTACAACGTGTCATTGTTTGTTTCTGCAGGCGTGATACAAGGCTGATATGAAACATATTTATTTAACTTTTTTTGGTTCAGAAATGTCGACATTCAATGCGCCCTGTGGTTTGCAGAAATGTACAATGGCATCATTTTTTTGGCAGCTGGGTTGGGGAAACTGCTGGAACTAATTTCCCATTAATTCATGGAGTTGATATTAAATCACTCCACTATTCTGAAAATCACTGAATTGTTTACGGCATTTATCAAGAAAAGACGTTAAACATTCTTTCATCTAGAAAGAGTTTTTTTGTTTGCCATACAGATGCATTGAAAGGTCTTGCCAATGAAATGTTATCTGATATACTTTATGATCCAAATCTTAATTTTATGGAATTACTTGGAGGTGACGGACAAGCAGAACCCACAACGTTTGGTTTCAAACTGTTAGCAGTGGCTGCTAATTCAGGAGGCTTAATTCAGTTTTTTCCGAGTTGTCTGCTGGGAAAAAGAAACTGTCCAGACCATGAACTCTGATAAGCTCGTGTCTGTATATTATCTGAAGGACAAACTACCCTCAAACAATATACAGTATACTCAGAGTTTGTCTCAGAGAGGAGACAGTTCCCGATGGTGTGTTTGTGTCCACTAGTGTAGCTATTTGGTATCTGAAGCAAATGTGGATAAACATTTGTTTGCAATAAATCGCCCAGATGATAATTTGTATGAAAGCTGAGGAGACTGTGGAATGTGCTGCTGGTGCAGAGTTAGCTGGGTGTGCTCTGAAAAAACAATGGTTGTTGTCGTGTTGCGGTGGAACTGAACCCCTATTGGAGCACAAACCAAAGTGACCTGAAGGGAGACCTGGAAGCTCAACCTGCTCCTGCACTGATAACCTAACCCTGCCCAGTGAAGCTCAGAAGGACCTGGAGTCAGTGGTTGATTCAGGACTGGAGCTGTGCTATGGTGCTTGTTTCTAGCGGCTCATGGGTGTCTTTACTTTGATAGTTTATCTCTTGTTTAGCTCATTTTTTTTTTCAAAAGAAAACACTAAAGTGTCAGCCTACATGTTCATGTTCAGGCCACCGACAGACCGCCTTACTAAACATCCTTTTTCTCTGAAGCTGGCCTCTTTCCATTTGTCTAAGCCCTTCTTTGTCTCTGCACCATGTGCTCCTAGAACATTCCTGAACATCATTACAAAAATGAATAAGTGACCTCTGGACATTCGGCAGTACTCAGTCACATGTACCCCCTTCTTCACTGGTTTGTTCACCGTCACTAAAGCTGACTTCATCTCTGCTTTACTAGCCAGTCATCTGCTAACACTTCCTGAAGCTTGGACATGTCCAGAAAATGCTGTTATCCCGGCTGAGCTTTCTGACAATATTTGTCTCAAAATGTAGTGGAAGTGTAAAATTTATGTCGAGTCAGCAGTTCTCATCTTGCTGGACCTGCCGGCAGCTTTTAACCCTCAAGATAAACGTACATGCAGAGTTTCCGCCGCGCTCTGAAAAGAAATATTAATGAAAACATAAGAGTGCTGCACTCAAAGACAAGAAGTCAACTTGTTTACAGAAGTATTGGTTCATAGAGTGTGATCCTCTTCTTATCATAAACTTTCGCCACTGAACCACCAAATTGTACTGTCAGCCCTGTCTGAACTGGGCGTCCTGGTTCAGCGCTGCTTTGGTTTGAGTCCTATCTCACAGGGCGATCTTTCAAAGTGTCTTGCTCCTGACTCCATAATTCCAGTTACTCCTTGCACTGTGCATGACCCTGTCCTTTAGGAGTGATATAAGACAAAAATACAATGACCTTCTGAATGCAGTGAGTAATGTCATTTGTAAAATAGTTAATAAAAGGGTTAGTGTCCTCCTAGGAAGCCCTAGCATTGGCTTCTTTTCCTTTTTGTCCTCTGTGTCACCCTCTTCCTAAAGGCTGATGTTTATTGTGTTAAAGTTTACGGTATCGTATGTCTCACCATCTTCCTTTGCACTGTATGGGAAGGCCCTTTGGCCATAATGTTCATGTTATCAGTACGTCCTATAAAGTTCCCGAGACAAAGTCTTGTTTATTTCTTGCTAAACAGGAGCAAGTTAGTGTAAGTTATTCTGGCTGAACGCTGGGAAGGAAATGGAAACCTGCATGAGAGCCTCTAACGGCCAATGTCAAGTAAAACTGCACAAAAAATACAAATGAGCAATAATTAAACAAACAACAATGTAAAATGATGTACTAGTATGAAATGTTTATTGAAGGTTTATTGGGGTTAAATTAATTTTATTACAATAACTTTTACTTCTAAATGTTTTTCATTTCATATTGGCCTTTTATTCAGTGACACTTTATTTTACTTTTTAAATTTTCAAGACAGTTTTTTTTTTTTTTGGCTCAAGTTGAAACATTTTCAGCTGATGTGGACAATAACCTTCAAATAATCATATGTAGCCTATAAGTGGTGGAGAATAAGCACTGTGAAGTTAGGTTGCAGTTCCTTTCCTGTGGCTACCTTAGATGTTCATGTTTTGGTTTATTGTGAGGAGCTCCAGGATTTCCAGCCCCTCATCTTGTTCCAACAGGTGTTGACAGACAACAAGCCATCGTGACCACAACACCAACGTGACCTAACCCTGCTCGTTGCTCTGTGGTCATTACATAAACAGGACTTTTCCTCCTTGACCTTTGACCTCAGTCTCAGACTCATCACTCTTTGGCCCAATTCCAAACCACCCCTACAACCTCTCCCTACCCACTTCCACTCTGTTTGCATGTTTGTGTGGATGGGCTGCCATATTAAGAGCCATCCCAAACCAGTCAGCAGGGAGTGGATGTGGCTGATAAAACCCTCCAATAGCGAGTCTGATCAGTGTCTCTCTTCCCTTTTTCCTTAACTTAAAGGAAGACAATGAGCCTCCACTCAGTAGTACTCGGGTAAAAACTTTATTAACAAAACAGGAGAAGGCAAAGCACAGCTCAAGCTCACTTCCACAGCAAAGCAGCGTACATCAGCCTTCAGTCAATCGCTAAAAGTGCCACAAGAATAATAATCATAACATCCATCATTAGTTACAATTAAATATTAAAATAACACAGCCACTCAGATATACTGCATAATATACTGTAAAATTTTACTCTACAGACCTTTGCAACATTAACAGCATCTAGAGGAGGACAGCCTCGGTCATGCTCATTCTCTTGCATTGTAGCGCCATCTAGTGACAGTTACAGTAGTAGTACAATCAGACACACAGCAGCCCCCGGTGGTGGGGGGTGAAATGAAATAAACACACACTTCGTACCTGTTACAATCTCCAACAGCAATCTGTAATACTTCGAAACAATCTGCACCTTAACAGTGTGGAAATCAGGCTGAATGACGGAAAAGTATAAGATACCAAGGCAATGGGGTTATAGTATTTTAAAGGGGAATACCACCTATTTTATAAATTTTAATATGATCTTCCTTTGCCCCAGGACAAGTCAGTTAGCTCTTCTAAGCATGCAACACTCTCTCAAAGCGAGAAGTAAACTGACAGTAACTCTGACTTCAGAATATTTCTGTTTTACCAAATCCGTCACAAGTTTGTTGCAGGTTTCAAAGTTTCTCTCTTTGATTTCTGGCTTCAGGAACGAGCGATGCATGTTCACCAGAACCTACCTACCTCACCTGGGGTGCAGAAATAACATGAAGTCTTAAAGGACAATGCGATTTAACATGTTTTAACTGTTATTTCACATCATGTACACTTTACATCACAGCTCACCATTTTGCAAACCAAGCTGTTATTTTAGATACTTATATGCATTTTTTTCTTAATTCTTCCTAATCCATTGGTTTCCATGCATTCGGCATGCTATGAAACTCTATCAGAAACTATTTCAGCCAAGTAGTCAATTAAAGTGAACACATATCTGCATTATTTTCTGTCAATCTTACGTTCTCGTTGGGTGCTGATGCTGATCTGGTGCACACTGACTTGACAAGTCTGCCCTGCATTAACTCTTCCACCTGTAGAGACTGCTGACTGATTTTCATTCTTTATGGAAACCAACAGCTGCTTGGAAGAGTGAGAGAAATATCCTACTATTAAACCCTAAAATATAAATATAACCCTAACTGTGCAGCATGCATTCAAAGTGTTGATGAAGTGTACATGAGTTGTTATTAAGTCGCTAAAACTTGCAAACACACTTGTCCTTTAAAGTAGGTGGATTTCCCATTAAAGGGGGTTAAGATTAATACAGTTCAGGCACAGTTAGTACTAATGCTAAATCACAGGATCACTGTGTGGTCACCAGCAGCAGCCTCCAGCTGGGTTGGTGTTACAGTAGTTGATTTTTTGGGAACAGTTAAGATTCACATCCTGCATGGCAACAAGTCTCTACATTCTATTACAAACAGCAGGACACTAAATAATAATCCATTTATTACAATGATCCTCATCATCTCATCCGGTGTGACATCTGTGGGTTAAGGTGTGTGTGTGTGTGTTTATGTTTTAATTTCCAGTAGGCACAGTGGAGATACTGCCCCCTGGTGGCAGGAGGATAGAACAGTGAAGAGGTGGCAGGGGTCAGAGAGGATGCTGGGCCCCATCTGTGGGGGATTCGAGATGTGGGTCGCCTAGACCACCCACTGCAGGATACTGGTGTCTTTCCCACCAGTGGAGATCAAGTGACTGTTGTCATGCAGGAAGGCAACGTTGGTCACGTGACTGCTGTGGCCACCGTACTCGTGGCTCGGAGCCTGTAAATGTGAGCGGGGAAGGGGGGGGGGGGGGGGGGGGGCAGTAAAGTCAAGAATTAGTCACATGCACATGAAGTCACTGCTGGGCTGCTGTACTTAGTCTATGGGGTCTGACTTGGTAAAACTCTTAAAGGAGCAGTGTGATCTGGGGGTATCTAGTAGTGAGGCTGAGATTGCGGCCAACTGAAGCTTCTCCCGTATAAAATGAGGGAGTAGCATGAGTGACATTTCTTTAACAGATTCATTTAAGTTGCTCACCTCTGGGAAATGAATATATATTATATATGAAAGATCACATAACCCTTCAGATTTAACTTATTAGAAACCCTGGGTGATCCTGACTGAAGGTTGTACAACAGCGAAAGTTATAAAAGATTTGCAGTGACAGAATTTAAACCTACGGCAATTTCTGCTTCTGCATCAGTTTTTCATGGAGAGCAACTGTAACTTGTTTTAGTCATAAAATGTGTGCAAAACGACTTTCATTCCAAGAGAGTTTTAAACACTACCGACTTGTAGTGTCGTAACTATTCACAGCATCTGAGTTTCTGTGCTAACGGCAGCCAGCTTGTCTGAACCGGACAATTAAGTTTACAGCTCGTGCTTAAATGGCTTTGGCTGAAAAAAAAGTGTTTGTGAGCACAAAATAAACACCTGGTAGAAACTGTGCACGTCATAGGTCTGGTGGTGAACCCACAGTGAAAGGCTTGTGGCTCAGTATGTTGCTGTTTGTGCTGAGGTTTCATTGTGTTTTATAGTGCTCATTAACACTTAACGTAGGCAGAGAAGAACGGTGAGCAAATCTGAGCAAATTTCAAAAACAGGCGAAGGATGAACTGTTGGATGTCTTCAGGTCAAATACACCTCAATGAAAAAGCAAAGTGAGCCTACGAACACCGACTCTGATGTGCCAGCAGTGTAACTGTGACTGACCCTTGGTTGAGAGCAGGGGTAGGAGAACAAGTGCACTTTGCCAAAGTCATCGGCAGAGGCCAGCAGGGATCCGTCATGTGACCTGCACACGGCGTTGATGTCGGTGCCGTCTGCTCCATCTGGCCAAATCCCTGAGACACAAATACAGAGAAAGAGTTAGTGAAAGGGTGAGGAAGACAAGCAGTCAAACATTAAGATCCACTTCATGTCCGGTTTCACACTGCAGGAAAATGATGCGCAGCAGTTTGATCGAAGGTCAATCTGGACATTTCTCCACCAACAGAAGCGGCAAGTCAAAATTTAAAAGAAGACAAAACTGTTTTTCAAACAGCTGTGGGGGGGACTGGGCTAATTATATATTTAATATGTTTATTGGTTTTCAGTTTGCAAATTGCATCAAAATGTGCAGTGAATAATATGTGAAAAACTGGAAACATGTTCCACCCCATCCCTATCAACAGAGTACAGACATGAAAAGAATAATAATAATAATAATAATAATAAAATAAAATGAAATAAAGGATGTTTCACAGATCAGTGTGCAGGATGATAATGCTACCCTACTCCCTCAGAGCGTGATCATGCTGACGCAGGTCAGACAGTTTAAACTTTTGTTACCCACATTAGCATCTGTCTGCTTTTAGCTGCCAACCGTTCTGAACATCAGCCCACTAACCTTAAAATGCACAGCAACTTACCGAAGGTGTTGAAGCTCAGAGTGCAGGTGGAGGTGGCCCACTCCAGGTTGCGCACTGTGTCCATGTTGGTCACATGTTTACCACTGGATGCCTCCCCTGAAATAAAAAATCATCGTGCTTCACGTCAAAATGGCACTTTAACATTCTGTCTGACTTTATTTTATCCAAAATTCGTATACTGGCAATAAAATAAAAGAGTTAGCTACAGGTGTATGTGAACAAAGACTTGAGGAAGGACCTACAGAAGAGGATCTCGTAGTCTCCTGAGTTGGTGACGAGGTACTGGCTGTCTGCTGACCAGTCCAGATGGGTGACGAAGCTGGAGTGGCCCTGGGGAGAAGGGACAGGAACAGAGATCACAGAGTGTGAGGGTTTCATTCAAAACACTGGAAACAGTCAGTGTTTTAGTTTTGTTAAAACGAAAAGCTGCTTTTGTCTTACTATTCATCTAATTCTGGAGGGAAACTTTTATTTCAGTACTTCAAGTAAAGTTGAACAAAAATAACAATATATTTATTCATCTTTTAGTACTGGGTTGTACATAAACAGCACCCAAGTTGCCCAAAAATGGCTGCTACTGCATTAAATAAATAATAATAATAATAATAATAATAATACGATTGAGCTATGAACTGTGAGGGTGGTTATTTAGGAATGTGTACTTACAGTGCATTTCCCCACACGGCTGTACTTTCGTCCATTCTCCGTCACAGCGTAGATGTAAACAAAGTTGTCATGGGAAGCAACAGCCAGGAAGTTACCGTCTGTAGGCACGAGGAGCCCAGAGTTAACAGTGCTATTAGCAGAGTTCTGAGTCGTGTTACGCCAGCTGCTGCGTCACTGTGTCTACTGTCTAATGTCCTCTATGGATCTGGGTCGGTGATGTTTTACCTGGAGAGTACTTGACATTGGAAATGATCTCATTGCCGTCTGTGTGCATAGAAACAAGATCCCGGGTGTCAGTGTCCAGCACCAACCACCTGCAACACAACACAACACAACACAACACAACACAACACAACACAACACAACACAACACAACACGCACGCACACACACACGCACGCACACGCGCGCGCACACACACACACACACACACACACACACGCACGAGATTATGTCTTTTCATTGCTTGTTTTGTCCAACCAACAAAGACATTTACGCTGTATAAAACAGATAAAGCAGAAAATCTGTATATGTTGACAATTGTTTCAGCACTAATCTAATGTCAGCAGTGGAAGAACTACTCAGGTCTTTTACTAAGGTATAAGTAGAAAGTCTAAAAATACTAGTAAAAGTCCTGCATTCAAAATGTTACTTAAGTAAAAGTATTTAAGTATAATCAGCAAAATATACTTAAAGAATCAAATATAAAAATAATCATTATGCAAATGTCTTCTTTCACAGTGTTATATTATAGAAAATTATATTATTCTGTTATTGTGACTAATGAAAACATGTGGAACCTATTTGCTTTTATAATACTGTGCACATTGGTGGTAAAGTACTGAATAATATATGTTTTTAATGTAAAATTAACTATGAGTGTCAGACAAAGGTAGTGCAGTAAAAAGTACAATGTTTCCCTCTGATATGTAGTGGAATAGAAGTATAAAATAGCATAAAATGGAAATACTCAAATAAAATGCATTTGCAAAGTTTTTTGTATAAATATATTAAAAATTGTATTAGAAAGGCTAGGGTATCTCTCTGTCAAATGTATTACTTAAATTTATTTATTTTCTTTTTTAATTACATGCAGGAGTTCAGTTTTTTATGTATATACTTCTTTAAAAGGAAACCTTGTTACCTCATTACTTCTTCTTAATTTTTAGTTTACCTAAAGAAACAAACCACGAGTCAAAAACTGTAAATGTGCTCGACCAATAAATCGAAATAAATATAAACCCTGAAATTCAGTAATCCCAGAGATAACTGCTGTAAGAAATGAATCTGTGTCGTCGCCTGCAGTGAATGTTGTGTTTTGTGGAACTGTGAGGCCGACCTTCCAGTCATGGTCCCCACAGCCAGAACAGCCCCGCTGGGATGGAAACCTGCAGACCTCCCTGGATCCTGGAGCAGAGACGAGAATGAGTTACTTTACTTCATATGTGACTCATCATTGAAGAAATCTGCACCCACTAAATCTAAATCCTTCTGCCAGTCACCTCGATGGTCTTGCTCCAGAGGGGCTGATGGGAGTTGGTGTCCCAGAGGTGAACCTGTCTGTCCTGGGCACAGGTAACAAATTGCTCCATGGAGGGATGGATGTCCAGACCCCACAGCTCATCTGTGTGACCCTGTGGCACATAACAAGTGTTATTAATACACCGCAGACCGCCGCCAGAAACATGCACAGTGTGTGTGTGTTTGTGCACCTGTACAATGGGAGTTAATGTATCAGGGAAGGCGGCTCTGATGATAGCATTCTTGGTGGTTCCTATGAAGAGCTCTCCAGGTTTACCTTCAGCCAGAGCCCGAACAGGACCGAGCGACTCGCCCACCTGAACACACACAGCACAGGCTGAAAAGAAGCAGCTCACATTCTGTATACTGTAGATCCAAGGCCCATAAAGTCATTTGGAAAACTTAATCAAGACAGAAGATTATGTGGTACAAAGCCTCCCTTTAAAGGCCCCAAAAAATGTCAGAGTGAAAAAGATTTTGTCCCATTATGGACACTTCGGCTCCCTCACCTCCATCTCGGCCTGTTTTCTGTAATCGTGGTCCCATAGCACCACCTTGCGGTCCTTCCCTCCTCCAGACACCATGGTGCCGTCCTTCAGGACACAAAGGGAGAAAATCCCTCCCTCGTGGGCCCCCGACACCACCTGGCTGATGCGGCTACCACCTGCCAATCGGAAAAAACAGGAAATCCAAACATAAACAGAAGAAAACAGATCCCTTTATATTCTCAGGCTTTTGAATAACATAATGAAGCTGTGGTGGAGATGAAGGAAGCATAACTTTTTTTATGGCTATATTTTAGTAGTGATCAGGTCATGTTGGTTTTACGCTGCTGTATCTTAACAGATTGCTTTTCAACCATCCAATCATGTTCTTACATGAGCAGCACTGCTGCTTTAACATTTTCATACTTCAGTGAGCAGCCAGTCTTTCACTGTTTGAGGACTGCTCTAAATATCTTGAAGAAAAGGCTGCGATCACTGTGATCCATTTAGATTGTACCTTTGGCCCAGACGTAGATGTTTCCACTGGAGTCTCCTGTGATGGCGTCTCCATTCTCAGCAAACGCCACACACAACACGTACTTTGGCTTCTCATGTTTCTAGAGACAGAGAGAGAGAAGGTAGGATTTATTGCATATATTGCTGTGTTTGTTTTACTTACTGTAGCTGTACCTAATAAAATAACAAGTATATTTTGGTGGTTAATGAGGTTAACTTGGAACAGTTGGTATCATGGCCATACCTCAAACAGGCCCTGTCTCTTAGTGAGAGTGTTGCCCTCCATGGTCCAGAAGTTGATGTGAGATTTTCCACATGTGACAATCAGGTTGGCATCCATGGGATGAAACACAGCGGCCAGTACCGAGTCATTGGAGCACTGCAGAGACAGGAGGCATGAAGATGCAATGTGTTTCTCTACCAGTCGGATTTGTAAAATTGCAACTCTTATGTCGGTGCTGGTCATCCATACTGTTAGAACCAGGAGATCACTAATCAACAGTCAGAGGTCAAGGGTCAGGGTACCTTGACGTCAGCCAGTTGCTTCTCCTTCTGCCAGTTCCAGACCGACAGGATGTGATCGTTGGCATCGTCCACAGCGCAGAGGAAGGTGCCGCCGTTCTGAAAGAAAAACAGGGAGTTACAGTTATTTATTAAAATACTTAATGAACATTTACTCTTTTGTAAATCGTACCCTCAATACGTGATTATATCAAACAAGAACTGTAAACTCTACAGGAGCTGAAGCTGCTTACCGACTTGGAGAAAGCCACACAGGTGACCGCTCTGTCGAACACTCCCATCCCGATCACATGGAGCGTGTTGAGGCTCACAGAGTCCCAAACACGAACATGAGGAGCCAGCAGCTGAACAGACAGCAGACAGAGATTCAGACAAAGAGCCAGTGTGTCAGACAAACTAACGAGATATGTGACATTAGATAAAAGTATACAACACTGTGAGAAAAAAAAAAAACACATCTGCGACTAAATTTAAAGATAGTTTTCTTACTATTTATAGCCATAGAATTTAAATTTTGTATTTCAGCTTTATTCTATTAATACTATTGTCACCACTTTGTCGATCAATTTGTTCCTAATGACTTCATATCATTGTTGTAGCTTTAATGAGTGGTTTTTAAAAAGATCAATATATTGTAGTCCTTTAAAATGGGTTAATGTATCACACACTATCAGGGGGGTCGGGGCACTCGGACAGTCACTGTGAAGGAGACAGACAGATTTCCTCATACTGTCTGCCTATTTTCGTTTTACACAATAAGCAAATTAACTATAACTTTCCTAAACTAATAATCTTTTTTTTTATTCAGATGACTTTAATTACAGAACTAATATTGCTTTGAGATGAAATAAGTTAACATTTTGCTATGATGTTGATTGATGATTGATGATTTTGTTTTGGTAGTTTATTCCCAGACGTAGTCCTTATATGTTCAACAGGTTTGTAGGATGAGGGGAAAAGTCGATGGTGAGTGAAACGGTGAAACTCAGTAGGAGGATGGAAGTGATGGTTTCCACGCTACCTTTCCATCTTTAGAGTTTCCAGCCACTTGCCCCGTTGCTATGGTAACCATGTCAGGATGCACACTCAGGCTAAGAAGAGAAAATATAAATTATTACTACATTTTAATTTTTTAACATAACAAGAGATTCGAACACAGTGAACTGAACAAGTAAACACTGAATGCCGTCACAACTGGAGACGTTTATCGACATAGAGCATCCCCTGCTTTATTATCTATTTGACTCTAAGTGGGACCATAATTTATTAAATGAACATCATGCTGTATTGAAGAAGACTTGAAACTAGTGACTGAGACCATAAACTCATGTTTACAATCTTTACTGAGGTAATAGATCAAGTGAGATGTAGGCTCATTTTCTCATAGACTTCTATACAATCAGCCTTCTTTTTGCAACCAGAGGAACCAGCCCCCTGCTGGATATTAGAGAGAATGAACATTTAAGGTACTTCAGCATTGGCTTCACTTTTCAGACCTGGAGGTTGCCGACTGGTTTGAGCAAATGTTTCCATATCCTGTCAGTTCTACTGTGGCTGCTTTCTGTGCCCTGCGTGTTAGTCTACATGTGTATGAGTAGTTCATCTTTCAGCACTTGTAGCTCTGATCAAAGGGGATACGTTTCCATGCACACAAGATCCAGGGTAGATTGAACAATCCAGTTTATGCAGGAAATTGGATAGTATGTTACTCCACACTGACCTTGAAGTTAAATGTCAAACAACTGGTAGTCAGTTCTCACCAGCCTGCTGTTTTTCTCACCATTTGACATCGTCGTTGTGGCCCAGGTAGTGTCTCTGCTGCTGCTCCTCGGTGTTGTACAGCACCACCACAGAAGCGTTGAAGTAGACGATCTCTCCCGTGGGCAGCAGGTAGAGGTTGGAGCGACAGTCACGTCCGCGGTAGCCATACCTGGTCCACGCTTAAGTTAGGGAACAAGGTGGGTGAAGCTGGACAGGAGATTTAATAGCCTTATTTTAGACACTTTGATGATGCTCTTTACCGAAGTCACTCACAGGGACTGAAGTTTATGCAGCATTTACAATTTCTACAATAGCAAACCAAAAGTACTACTGACTTTGTACATGTACAATGGAGAGAGTAAAGCTTGTATGACCGAAAGTTTATAAAATATTTTACATTTACTGCCAAATAATGTTTTTTGTAATTAATGAGTTAGTTAGTTAGATTTCTATCCATTTGTTCATTTATTTCAGAGGTTTTCAAAGTCTGACACTGTGAGACAAACACAGAACTCACAGTCTGACAGTTGCTGATCCAGAAAAAACAATTAATTTCTCATTATTGCCTCCATCTCACTCCTGATCCATCTAAGATAGTGCTTCTCTGTTTATTTCTGTTTCCCTAGCCCCGACTGAAGGATACACCCACTGCAGTTTGAGCTTGCGGTCAGGTAGCGCCACCTTGTGGTCGAGGCTGTAGCTCTCCCTCTGCTCATCGGGGATGTGCATGGTGACAGGACGACCTCGGAGGAACATCCGCACATAGCCGTCCTCTGGAGGGAAAGAGAGAGGGAGGAAAAGGAGGGATGGAATGTTAAGTGGAGAGAAACAAGTGAAAAATAAGAATAACAGTAAGTTTCCTATAGTGATATAATAGAGGTTACATCTGACAGTATTTGTTTGGCCTCCATCAACAATCTGGGTTTCTCATGTGGCCTCCAAGGAAAAATAATTGCCCACCACTGGTTTATATTGTAGTTAACGGAAAGATCGGTGTCTCTCAGACAGTCGTGACGAAGCATTGGTGTTTGAAGCCTGAGGAATCAGAGCAAGCTGGGTCTATAGTAAAAGTGTCACAAAGTCTATGTGTTGTCATAAATGTCTTTGTTTCTGTTTTCTTTCATTTCTGTCATTTGGTCTTGTTTTCTGGAAATGAAACCAAGCAGAAGAGATACTACAGCGGAGGAACGTAATGTTCAGACAGTCTAACAACAGTTAGAATATGAGTCTACATAGCCAACACTTCAGTCAACTTAATTCATTGTGGATGATTTATAAAATACAGAGTCCTTCAGTTCCTCCTTCTGAACACTTGTTTATTAGAAGCTTCAGCAGTCAGTACTTCGTGCCCTTTATTAATTCTAATGGATGTTCAACATTTCTAATGAGAAACATCCTTCAAGAGCTCTTCAAGGACTCCTGAAGGCTAATTGAGTTTCACACATCAGAGGCTGCTCGTCCTCTTTATAGCTCAAGTGTGACAGTAATGAAAGGGTAAGACAAATTAGCTAAAACTGAGACTGAACACACACAAATTCACATCATCAGTGGGGTAAAAAAAACTCCTCTTACCTGCGTTGAAGGTGCATTCTTTGGATTTGCTGAAACAGAAAAAAAAGAAAAATGAACGAAATGTTTCCTGTAAAGTTAAGCAGCAAAAGATAATTTAGGGCCCGACTATCTTTCATAATGGAAATATAAAGGAAGTACCATCCAACTATAGAAGTATAGAAGTATTTTCCACCGCTCTTGACACTTTCTTCCATAACATCAGGCGTTCCAATAATCTGAATTATTTATTGCTTTGCTCAACAGGCTGCAACCGTCACCGCTCAGTTTCACATTAACAGGACAACAGGGCAAAGCAGAGAGTCAGCAAAACACACAATCATGATTTTATAATGAAGGCTTGGCAGACGGCTCTTATTCTCCTGCAATTCATGTCTGAGATGACGGAGGATGGAGGCAGGATTCAGGCCCCTGTTGCTTGGAAATATTATTTTCATGTAATTAACTAGAAGTATCACACTTGTTGAACGGAACAAAAACAATCACTTCATTTTTCAACTATAGAAAAAGTGAAGAGCTGTGTGACACATTTTACTGTGAA
The DNA here is from genome assembly GCA_947000775.1 of Pterois miles. Taxonomy (NCBI): domain Eukaryota; kingdom Metazoa; phylum Chordata; class Actinopteri; order Perciformes; family Scorpaenidae; genus Pterois; species Pterois miles. Next base: position 4,859,825 of record CAMQGK010000110.1, on the reverse strand, counting down.
ACGTCTGTGCTTTGTGCAGCACATTTGCAAGGGATAAGTCCGTTTTTTACTCATTTACTGACATTATCTCCCAGATATGATGCCAAGGCTCTGCGTATAATCCTCTTATATAACAGAATAATATAATATTATTATTCTCAATTCTCAAATCTGGTGTCCATGTGACTGGTCTTCATGCTGTGTAGCGACATGAGCCTCCTGAATTTGCATCCAGAATGCTGTGAAAACTTTCATTTTTGTCCTGTGATAGTCTAGCGACCTGTCCAGGGTGTACGTACCCTGCCAAGTGTCGGCTGGGATCGCTCCATTGGCTGAAAAGGATAAGCCAGAATAGAAATAGGAAAGTTGGTGTATGTTCCTGAAAGGTCAACAGGGGCCCACAGGTCATTTTTGCCTAAAGTTAATGCTGCACTGCAGTCTTTGTTGAACAGAGAAAATGAAACTCTTTAATGTGACTACGTGCTGTGTTGATTGAGATTGTCTTTGATCGAGTCAGCAGACACAAAGTTAACTACTTTAAATTTAAAAAGACAACAAGTGAGTCAGCCACTTTGTCAAAATCCATAATTAGACCTGCCACTCAAAACCTGTAGCTGCCTCATCAGTTTGCAGCAGCTGAGACAGCCACAGCGCTTCCTGAATCAGCTGTCTGTCCCGCTGAGCACTTCAGTCCCGCTGACCACTCAGCCTAACCTGTCAGGATGCTGTCAACCAATCAGATTATCAGGATGTTGAAGCGCTGCCTCAGATGACAGGTGGATATCACTGTGGCAACAGCAGTAAAAGTCAGGCCTGATAAGGGAAACCGAGGGCTCAGCAACAGGACAGTCTGGTGGCCTTAACACACAGAAATTAAGCAAGTGAGGAAGTTAATTGCAAATATTCAAATCAGCTTTGCAAAGGTTTTATGAGGAGGAAGAAAATGCATTCATTGCACTTTGACGAGTAATACTGTAAACATAACTTTTATTGCATGTTAACACTCAACATGACACCGTCAAGCACCAGGATGAACCACAAGTGTTCCTGTTTGTTTAACAGGGAGTTGCCTACCTCACTGCACTGAGACGTCTCAGTGCATCCAATCTGACAGTTACCAGGCCATTAAGTAGGCGTCATCAGTCGCTATAAGCATGATAGATGGGGATGATTAGGGGCCTACTGTATCTACCACCTTGTAAAACTGAAAGTGAAATTTAAAAGCAATACGTTGTTTTGAACTCAAAAAGACAAAAAGAAAACACTAAATTAAGGGTTTAGGGCAAAACATTGTGTTTGGGTTAAAATAAGTACAAACACAAAGACAACTAGACAATGTTGGTTTCACACAGGACGTGAATTCTGCTCTCCTGGGAAAATCCTGTGTTTTGAGTACATCATACCCGACCTCCCACCCTTATGGAGTTTCAGACTGTCTACACTACAGCGTCTGTTTTTGCTCCTGCCAGAATTACTACGGTCGCTTGATGATAAAAAACAGTAGGTGTAGTAGGCCCCTATTGACCCACATCTAAGGAGCTTATACCAATAAGGCCTATTTAATAGCATGACAACAGTCTACTCGGCTGCTCAGTGTCTCTCTGAGCTTGTCAGGTCACGTCAAGTGAAAGTTTAAGTAGGTTTGTCACAGTGTGTTTCATAAGTCAATATGGGACACAGGTAAAGAAAGACGAGAATAACTATTAATCCTAAAAGATCAGAGCTTATTGGTGTGTGTTTGAACAGAACACAATGAAAAGCCAGACTTCAGAGTGATCAGGCAGCTCATCTGAGGACCTGACTGGTATCTGTTGTGTCTCTGGGCAGCGGGAGGCGACCAGCCAGGGTGTCGGCTCTTAAAAGTAACCACATAAAGGCCCGTTTGTCTCTGCAACTGTGTGTGGCGTCTGCCAGGAAGATGAGGCGTGGCCCAGTTCTAGCCAATGAGATTGATTCAGAGCCAGTAATTAGTGCAGGGCATGCTGGGTAACTGGCAGCCAGACAGGGCAAATAACTGTGGATGTAAAACCCATGCGGCTGCAGTCCCAGTCACAAGATGCCCAGTGAGAGGGAATGCACAAACAGACCACTCATTAACATGCAGCACTGAGCGTATTGTTGGCATTTTCTGCCTGCCTGCACTCTGAAAACCCACTTAGTTTGTGTAAGAACCAGAGGGACTAATGAGCAGCAGAACCCTTCAGGGTTCCCCTCAGAAATCCTTCAAACAACAGACAGAAACAGTAATTAAAGTGCTCGGTTTCACTGAAGACATGAACCCTTCCTGCAGCTCAGCTGTGCTCATGGTTTGCTTCAGGTATAGGTTTAGAAATAGGTCAGATAATTTCTAAATGATGATTAATTTATGTTTAACATTTCACAGCTCCCAATTTAACGTGTTGAATAGTATTTAACTTAATCTAATCTAAACCACTGAAACTAAGATGGCAAGATTTGATGGCCTCTGGAGAGATAAAAGTTGCTCAACAATCCTTTTCAAGATATGACTTTGTGTGATGCAGAAGGTTGAACTTTAAAAAGTTCTGAAGGTTTTATGTAATCTTGCTGTTAGCTTGTTTCTTTACCATATTTTGAATGTATTAACTTTATGAATCACTTCACTGCCTTGAGCTGGTTCATGAATTTTAAAAAAACAATGTATAGACGGATATAAAAATAATCCCTTTAAATCATCACTTATGACCTACTACAAGTGTGTGGTGGTGTCTGTATCTGCAGCCTGTAATTCCTCTTTTCTTCTTGTTTTACTGTGTTCAGGACGCTGCTGAGCTTCAGCAAGAACAGCGCTCCGTCTCTTCATTCACTCTATAGCTTGCTCAACCATCGCTGCTCTACGGCTCTTCCTCATTCACTCGTTGAGCCGTAGAGGATATGTGTTTACAAACAGCAACTGATACATATTGTACCTTTAAATACTATCAGTGAAATACTGTCTAAGTCTAGTGTGCATAATTTTATTTATTAAGCTCTTAGCTGGCAAGTTTGTCCAAAACTTCCTTTAGGTGCAATAATACATTTGTCTTAAATTGCATGATAAGATTACACGAGATTCCTTATCTTGGTATCGTATAAGTAAAGTGCTTCATCCGGCTCAGTTTCAGAGAAGATGGACGTTGCGGTCTGACTGATTTTCTGGTCCATTATGACTGAAGTACTGCAGTGGTGGTCTGGTTAATGGACACAAACATATCTCATCATCATCAACACTAACAGACTGAACTCCATTTTACATTAGACTCATCCACTGTGAAGAGAACAAGATAAAGAGTGATTGAGGGGGAGAAAGATTTGATTTGACCAAAGGAAAAGATTTCGGTTTTTTCAACATGATGCAGATCTTTACATCTTTTCCTTCATCAGAACTGAATGATTTCAGTCTGACAAATAGCAAGTTATTTATTCTAGTTGTTAAACAAACGGGCCACAACTATATACATACATTTATTTAAATTGAATTTTTTTGCATATATTTGCATAAATACAGACCTGTATGGAAGAACACTACTTTGTACAATACTCTTAGATTTAAAGGGTTATTACCCTTAACTTTAAATCTACACTCAAAGGCAGTCATAGTGATGTAAACTGGTTTACTGTGGCAAAGCCTGGTTTGGTGCAAAATGCTTCTCTGCAGAGGTGTGGTCAGTATGTTTGTCGCATGTTAAACAGGAGGTCCAATCAATGTTAGCAGCGATGCAATGTTGCAAGCTGAGCAGAATCGGTAATCGTAACATCAGTCTAACAGCTGTATCAGCCTCTTGTCTGTGGTCACAGTGTTGCAGGGTGTTTTATAAAAATGTCTTTGCATTGTTTTTTTCTCATTGCTATAAGCTTAATCAAAGTACAACGGTGCACCACCCAAGGCGGCACACGCAACTAGAGCTACAGTAGGTGATGTGACGCGGTTTATTCCACAATAACGTATGTAATATTTTCTTGTCAACTTTAGTCTGTAATTCAGAAGCAGGAGCTCTGTCCTGTCAGCTGCCAGAATCAATCAGATTTAACAGAAGAATCACTAAACTGACAGAACTGCTGAGCACAGTGAGACCATCTTCTGTCACTTCACATTTACTCATCCCATATACAGTGTGTGTGTGTGTGTGTGTGTGTGTGTGTGTGTGTGTGTGTGTGTGTGTGTGTGGGGGACAGAAATATGACATGTTTGTTTGTTTGTTTCCACCATCAGAAACCCGAAAACAACAGAGCCACTGATGACATTTAATAAGGCACAAAAATGCAACGTTTCTATTACACAATCAAAAAAACACATTTAAATGGCAAATTACTTTTCTATAAGAATCAAGTTTCAAGTTTTTGAATGAACAATGTGAATGTAATCCATCAACTGAGAGTCATCTAAGTTTCACATAATACACTAATACTCATAATCCTTCCTTGTTGAACTACACAACTGCACTACGACTTCATCTCAAAATGACATAATTTAGTATTTTCTTGTGTTTCATTGTGTCGCCGTTTGATCCATGATCCACTAACACAACTGGCGCTCGTCTCTGTTCTGTTATATGTGTGTTACTATGCAGCAGCCCCTCCCCACAGCCCTGCAGACGGGGAAACCTACTGCATCAGATAAGATAAGATATTCCTTTATTAGTCCCACAGTGGGGAAATTTACACGTTACAGCAGCAACGGTTCTCGTGACAACAGTTTCAGAAAACAACACAACTTCCTCAGGCTGTCGTAAAGCCAGAGCGGCTGAGTACAAACAATAACTATAACCTTATGATGGTGGAGCCTGAAAGCATTTTACAAACCGCACCACTCTGTGTTTCATTATGCAATCTGTGATCTATTTAAATACTAGTCAAAGAACAGATGAGGGACGAGCTGGAAGTCACACACTGTACTTTTTACTCAAATTCATCCAGTTGACTAGAAAAGCAGCATTTTCCAAAAACTAAAGCACAAAACACACATTTACTGACTGTTTGTGCTATGAATCAATAAGAGCATGACTTTCCCTGCTCTAAAAGCTCCATCAGTAAATCGTCTCTGCTCACAGCCTCCAGCTGTCTGTCTGTCAGTCATTGACTGTCTATTGTAAAGCAGCTATTTACCTGGAGGATCTCTTCATGGTTGCGAGGTTTCCGTTACGGTAACAGTCAACAGTGGTGAGCAGTGTCCTGCACAACAGCTACAGTAGCACACCGACTTCCTCCTTCACTGAGCAAACTTTTAGCTCAGCCTGAGGAGGCCCCACCATCCAATCAGAAAGCATTTCCTGACTGAGCAGACCCACCTCCTCTGTCTGTTAACCACCCCCCTTTACTGTTGGAAATCTGATCCATCAGCAGAAAGGCATTAGAGGAGGGGAGAGGAGAGGAAAGAGAGGAGAGGAGAAGAGAGAGACAATCAACAGAAAATAATAAACTATTTTGAAAATCAATGAGCTGTTGTGCTGTTTTCAGCCTCTGATATATGGAGATTTCCTGCTTTTCTCTGATTTATCTCATGTTGACATGAAAATCTTTGGGTTTTGGACAAAGCAAGACATTTAAAGACATCACCTTGGACCTTGAGAAACTGGGACGGACATTTTTCAGTATGTTCTGACATTTTATAGACCAAACGATTAATATAGAAAATAATATTGCAGATTAATCAATAATGCAAATAACCGTTGGAGCCCTAATGTTGATAAGAGGAAGAACAGTAGAGATAGGAAAAGTAAAGAAGATAGTTCATACATTGTTTTTTTGAAAGTTTCAAGCCAATAAAGCCACAGACTCTGAATAGTGAGAGTAGTGTAGTGTAGTAATAGAGAAATGAAGAAAAGACAGAGTGTGACTCTGGGTTGGAGCCCCCCCCTCCTCCCTCTTTTTTTTTTTTTTTTTTTTTTTTTTTATTTAAAAGTTAAATTTATTTTCCCCCTTGGGACTAATAAATAATCTTCTTCTTCTTCTTCTTCTATAACCAAAGATAAACTTCCTCCGGGTTTGGTTACCGATGACAGGTGATCCACGTGTTGCGTCCACCTGGCTGTGACACGTGGATACTTCACTGCCCATCAGACTCTGCAACATCACGCTGGGTGACTGTAAAACATAATCCATGGTGACATCCAGGACTTTACTGCAGGCGAACAGGAAGAGCTGACTGTGGGAACGCAGAAGGCCGATGATGATGATACACATCAACTAAAGGTGATGATGCTGTGCAGAATCCACCTCTCGTTCTTGTCAAAAACAGTGTGAATAACTGCAGCCTGAGTGTGTTTTAAACTTCAGAAACTCTACAGCAGCAGTTCTTGGAGCCTTTAGTCTAGTTTACAGATTAAGTTTACATTTAGATGAATGAACTTCATGGGCTGGTTTCATATTGAATAGTCTGACCAAAGAATTTCCATTTTAAAACTTCATCTTCTTATCTTTCATAATCCATCCATCCCTTCTCTAAACCTATCGGGGCCATGGGGGGTGAAGTATAATTGACAAATTCACAGTTGCAATATAAAGTAATTAATAATATAAACATTCCAAATGTGTCCCTGTTTATTTCCAGTGTATGGCTGCAGCTGAAAATCTAAACTGACTTGCTATTTAATACGCTAAAACAGCGTGTGAGATTTTTTTAGTAAGCCTGAAATTTTAGCATAAAACCCACAGTATGTGAATTACATACTGTTATCAGTGAAATATGACCGTATGCAATGCTGGACACTATGGTGGCGTAGATATCCCACAATGCAATGTGGTAGCGACAATGACATTGATGGACAGCTCTGTAATGTCAATAACATTTCAATTTAAGTATAAGATTTAATTTTGCTGGGTGTAATATGATTTTTAAATTAGTTCAGACTTTGACTCTCACAAATCATCATTTTGGACACAGGAGGTTACCATGGGTCACCATGGTTACACATCTCCAACCGGCAAAGAGGCACTCAGGAAATGACAACGTAAATTACTGCTTAGTGTATCCGAAAAGTTACAAACTACTACTGCAAAAGTATGCTGAAGGATAGTACACATACTGTATTGGGTAACCCTCAAACTGCGAAATCTGATCTGCCAAAATGTGAAAAAACTCTTGCGAGACTCGCTGCCTGACGACCTATCCTGACCTTTCAAGGCCGGTGGAGTTCCATTTAAACGGTTTATCCCAGCGTGCTTTGGGAAAGAGACAGATTGGACAGTCTGCCAGTGTATTAACCATGTTCAGATATATGAAACCTGCATATTTAAATTTATACATATCTAATATCTGAAGTAACAGTCTTGCTGTAACCAGACACTGTCACTCTTCACTCTTTGCTGCCTCCGACAGGCACACAGTGTGTTCAGACTGAGGTCGGACCGTGTGACGCTCAGACAGAAAGACAGAAGAGAGAGTACAGTAGAGAGGACACACAGCTTATTGCAGCAATCTAAAGTGACCCATTGAAATCCACCACGGCCCTGCTGACCCACCACGACACACAAACGTTCGCTGAGCTTGTTAGAGGCAAAATGAGGAGCTTGACGGACATACAGCATGACGTTTTCTCTCTTAAACCTGACTTTGTGTAACATGTGACTGATGCTTGTTTTTCTGGTATCACAGAGTAGTAAGAAACCTCCCAGGTAGTGAGAAGGTGTTCGTGAATTTAGAAACGCAGCGGATAATTTACACACCATCACGCCAGGCGAGGCTGTTACCTTTTGCTTCCGGATGAGCTGCTGGAGGAGGTGGTTCGACTCCGACTCTCCGCTCCCATCTCTCTCCTCACCAGGGTGAGACGCTCTGTGGACATACTCTTCCTGACGGATAGGAGAGGAGAGGAAAGAGCTGTTAAAGAGAACTCTGACGTTTGAAACTCATCTCTACCTTTCATCACCTCTGTCTCCCGAGGCCACTGCTAAAATCCTCCTAGTTAAGTTCCCTGGTTAGACGGGGGCCTTACACATGAAACTAGGGGTTAAAGATAAGAAACAGGGATGACACAGCAAAAAAAATACTTGAGTATGATATTTGCAGCAGTGTTTCTCTTTCTTTACCTCTTAATGGACTGTAGCACCTCCTTCTTAGGTGAGGAAGGGGAGGAGAGGAGGCGTTTCTGTTGAACGTAGCCATTACTCAGAGGTCTGGAGGGAAGAGCCTGCAGGAGCTGACGCACTGGAAGGTAACAAACGATTATTAGCCTCGGGAAAAGAGGAACTGACAGATGATCAACAGTTTGACAAACATTTTGTACTGTAGGCTATATGAGGTAACGTAATCACTGTACTCTGTGACAGTATATGCAGTAAAACTTCATTTGCTGTGTGTTTCTAAATCCATGTCACTGATGTGAAGGTAAAGGTGAAGCTGGTATCAGAGCCGAGCAGTCAGCTGTCAATCACAAAACAGGCGAACTCAATCAAACTCGATCAAACTGTAAAACTAGGCAGCACTGGTCAAATATGAATTATTGTTGTTACTGTCATGCCTATTTCTCACCTCTAATGTTTTCTCCTCTAATGTTTTCAGAAACATCTCTGCAAGTCTGCACTGTTTAGCTATAAAATGAGAAAGTTTGCTTTGGCCGGTCAACAGTGCTTGGTTTTGGCTCGACTGTTTTCAACATGGCGGCCGAGTCACAAACTTTCTCATTTTACAGCTAAACAGTGACTTCAAGATGTTTCTGAAAACATTTGACGTGAGAAATAGTCATTACAATAACAGAATATTGATTCATATTTGATCAGAGCTGCCTAGTTTGACCGGAGTTTCACAAGCAGTGATTGACAGCTGCCCAGAGACTGCTTGGCTCTGATTGGTCGTTTGGGTTCGGGCATGGTAGAAATTTGCCAATGCCATTTGGAGCACTAGGAGGAGGCACAGGAACATGATTATGTTATGCAGTACTGTCAGGATGTAGGCACAGTTTTATAAAACCGACTGTAGCTTTAAAGATGCCCGAGTCGGACACTGCAGGTCTTGTGGTTGAACTGGCCTCAGGTGTCAATGTATGGCTTTTTTTGCAACATGCAGTAAAATATAAGAAATAAGATGATGCAGTGTAGTGTTGGCAGGACAGCAGCTGCTGCAGTACATCGATTTATTCCCCATATTGACAAAGATAAGACTCATGAGACATGCTATTGAATGGATGCTCAAATGTTAAAATCCATCACAGTGGTAGACACACATCTATCTTAGAACATAAAAACAGCTGGTTTACAGAAACACTGCTCACACATGATGACTGATGAGAAAACTATCTGCTGTAGGAGCGGCTGCAGGACGTTGGCTCTCTTTTTGCAAGTTACCTTTCTTACCCTTGGTAGGTGGTGCTGAAGCTGTGGTAGACAGAGGTCTCCTCCCAGCAGCATGGACGCCTCCAGGTTGCATCCCCAGGCTCTGCTCCTCACAGTAGCCCAGGCGGCGCAGGGCGTCAGCCAGAGCCGACTTCAACAGCTGGATCTCATCCTCCTGCAGCTGCAGCTTCTGCTCCAGGTGGGAAACCCGGTCCTCCATGTCCATGTTACTGCTGGCCGACACCGTGTCATCTGGACAGGACACAAGGTTTTAGATTAGATTCAAGTTACTGAGTCTCACAGTGCGGTTTAAAGGCGTCATGATGAGTGGTGATAACCTATTAACTAGACGACTACAACTTACTGTAGCAACAGGCCAGTACACCATAGACAGCGTCTTAGGTTAAACTGAATTATATCCTGTAAGTACAACACTGATAAAAGGAAGTAGGACTGCAACTAACAATTATTTTCACTGTCAATTAATCTGTCAATTATTTTCTCAATTAAGTTTGGTCTATAAAATATCAAAAAACGGTAGAAGAAACGGTAAAAGAAATTCAGTTTACTATCGTAGAGGAGTAAAGAAAACGGGAAATATTCACATTTAAGAAGCTGGAATCAGAGAATCTTGACTTTTTTTTCTTTAAAAAATACTCAAACCAATTGATTTTCAAAATAGTTGGCGATTAATTCAATAGTTGACAACTAATTTATTATCCTTGCAGCTCTAAATGTAAGTTAGTATGCAGTCTGTGACAGAGAATAGAAGAGACAACTTAGGTATAAGAATTATGAGTAACTGCTTACTGCAACTATAAACACAAGCAGCAGCAGGTTTAGGTGAGTGTTATGGATATCTGCTACTGCTTTGTGAACCAACGGTTTAGAGTTTCTCAGGGGCATAAGAGCATACAGGAAACTTGACTGGTTTTAATAATTTAGACTGCGTGTGAGTCGGAGAGTAAGAGAAGGAAAACAACACCAGTGGTTGTTTTGTATGGACAGCATGTGAGCGAAGAAAAGAAAAGAAAGAGGGATGGTGACAGAGGAACAAAGCTTTGTCCTTTCCATCACATCCTCATGCACTAAGATTTAAAGGTGCTCCGCTGGAGTTTCCGACCACCTGTTGTGCTATAGACCAACGTTTTGATTGGCAGGTTCACATTTTTATGGTTAGGTTATCATTTAGTTTGCATCACCAATCCTGCTAACTGCAGGGGACAGGAATGTAAATGTGGCTGCTAGCTGAGATAAACATGGATGTAAATAATGCACGTTTAAAAATATTTGTTTTGACAAATGTTTTATGATGAAGCAAATACCTTAAAATGTGTAGTTGGCCTCCCGCATACATACGGTGTGTTTTGGTAAGAACCACTGATTGACTATTTACAAGAAAACTCCACAGGCTATCTGTAAATGTAAAAAAAAAAAAAAAAAAAAAAAAACCTTGAATTGTTGTCTTTTTTACCACCGCAACGACAAAGCTTTACAGATGGCAATGCCAGTCGGTCAGTGGACATTAGTCAAAATTTTGTACAGAAGCAGACATTTGTAGTGCCCATCAAGCAGGCAGCAATATCCACGACTACAAAGATAAGGCAATGCAGAAGTGCCTTAAACTCTTTCTAACAGCCAGCAGGGGCCGACTCCTCTGGTCGCAAAAAATCCTACTTCTCACTTGATTTGTTACCTCAGTACACATTGTAAAGTTTATGTCTTACTCGCTAGTTTCAAGTCTTCTTCAATACAACATGATGATCAATTAGTAAATTATGGTCCTATTTAGAGTCAAATAGACAGCAGGGGATTGACAGGTTGCTACCACAGTATTGTCTGGTCTGGGAGTTGTCCGTGTTTTACAACTTTAACCATTTCACAGTGTGTTTTCAGTTCATGAAAGTTAATTGGAACATTTTGATCACCTGAAAATGTCTAATTCAGCGTTTGGTTGCACTTAGCGCCACCCTCTTGTGTCACTTCTGGTCACAAACAAAGATGGAGACAGACAAAATGCCGAACTCAAGGCTTCAAATCAGCAGTCCACAAACCAAATGGGTGATGTGGTGATGACTATGTCACTTTCTTATATGTCTATGCCATCAAGTCAGTATTTCCATTAGTCCAGTATTTTGGTTTATGACCAAAGACCTGCAAAACTAAGCCTCAGCTGTACATTATGTTTAGTGCTATTTATAGCAAATGTTAGCATGCTAACATGCTTAAAGGTCCAGTGTGTAGGATCTGGCAGTATCTAGCTGCGAGGTGAGGAGACTGCAACCAATGAAGCCTCTCCTTTGTGCCAACCATGTTGGAGAGCTACACCGGCCGACGTGAAAACGGGAATGTGAACATTCAGCCAGCGTGTGGAGTGTTTATGTAGGAAGTGACAGCGACAGGAGGAAGTAACGTTATCGACTTTGACCCAAGCAGGAACAGTTAGCCGAGTTTGGTTTGTCCGTTCTGGGCTGCTGTAGAAACAAGCCGTGGCAGCATGGTGGACTCCATGAAGAGGACCTGCTCCCTGTGTAGATATAAACGGCTCATTCTAAGGTAACGAAAACACAGTGATATTTTTAGGTGATTATACACGAATGAAAACATATTTATTAATATCTTATTTCATTTCTGCTAATAGATTCCCTAAATGTTACGCACTGGTCCTTTAAGTAAGAGAGTGAACATGGTAAATATTAAACCAGCTAAACATCAGCATGTCCTCACATCCTCCCACCCACCATCATGATGACATCACCAACTAGATTATCGAAGGCAAACTGCCCAGTGCAGATTATTAATCTGTGGCCCACATTAACAGATTAAATCCCTATAAAAACAAGTTTCTGTTTGGATTGAACGTCTCGACTTTTCATGCAACCTAAATTTTAAACCCCGTCCTCTCTCTGTCAGCTCTGCTGCGACAACCGTGTCCTCATGATCACAAATGCAGAATTTCAATGAAAAAAAGCAACACACCTTCCTTGAACCTCGCGGATCAGTACTGACAGTGTGCAATTATCTGTTTAAATACTGAGGCTTGAATATTGTAACTGATTCTTTATTCAAAAGCCTGCTGTGTCTCAGAGGTATCCGTTGCAAAGATCAGGTGGTTTAAAGTATTAACTTTAAACTTCCGCCTCAAAAAACAGAAAGAGTGTACAGGTGTACTGCTCCAGCATGGGCCAATACAACACTCCCAGCATGCATCAGTGTAGCATTGTGAGCCGAGCCGACACAGAGAGTGGTTACTGTTACTGTATCACATCTTGCAGTCAAACGAGACCGAAGGGAAATCAAGTTTCAGGTTTACATACAGACATCAAGCTAAGGGGAGATTTGCATGGCAGAAGTTCCTGATGGACCAGCAGCACAATGTCAGATTATCTCAAGCCTTTATCATCGTTTCTCTTTTTAAATGTATCCATGTGGCAGGGCCTGTGTAAAAAAATCTCTCGTTCAAAGAGAAAAGATGCATCGTACCAGGTTTAGCTACTAGCTAATGTCCGTCTGAAGTCCCTGGACAGGTAGACACAGACACAACTCATCAACAACGGCTGCTACGATTCATGCATATTGTCCTTTCAACATAATCGTCGGTTTTCACAGGAAGTTAGGTTTAGGCAACGTAATCACTTAAGCTACGTTCCAAATAGCATACTTTTTCTTTTCTCTTTTAGTACGTACTGCAGCTAACCTTAAAAAGTACCCACTGTTGCATGCAGTATGCGTACACTTGAGACATACTGTAGTACTTCGTCATAACATCTCACCATCTCAAGTATGCTGGCTTGCATATTGCAAAATGTGACCGAATGTACGACATCCTGCTATTTTTAGCATACTGCATTTGATGTACTATGTATTGGGACATACTGATTATAACAACTGACATGACAAAATAAGTTGTTACATTTAGTTTCACATTGGACACGAACAGCAGTCTCCCGTGTAAAAGTCTTGTGTTTGGTTGACCCATCCATCACCCCTCCTACGCCTCCTTAGCGGACTCTCGTGCTATTAATGCTACGGCACTTCAAACGGGGGGGTGTACAGTGGAGTTAGCTGAAAGCCTGGTTCATCACACGCTGTCGCTAAAGGGCGCCTCTGGCGTCGGTTTCCGATGCCGAGGGTCGCTGACCAATGGCGGTACTTGACGAGATGGGAGTGAGAATGTGTTGAACTAATGTAATTAATACAAATACAAGTTCAGACAAGAATCACAGATTGGTCATTATACCCAACACTATACTATACATATAAATAATAATTCCCTCTTATATATTGGTAATTCATTAAATCCTAGTATTGTATCCCAGAGTTTCCATTTCCACTGAGACAGATGGGTTGGGTCTCCCTTTTTAAATAGCTGCCAGCTTCTAAAAGCCTTTCATTAGTCTTCACCATGGTCTAACGGCTGTTTCAGAGTCAATGACCCATTTGAAAATTAAAACTCAGACATTGTGGATGAACTATGGAAAGCTAATTCCCATGAAGGTATTATGGATGTTTTGGTAAAAAAAAAATCTAAATAAAGTGATGTCTCACCTCCTGAAGGGTAATATTACACAAATAAAAACAATTACTGTCCCATCTAGCTGCTCTATCATCACTCCATGTACTGAACACACAGACGATGCAGTAATACAAGAGCGATCCACTTCTCACCTGGGAAGCACTTGTTTTTTTACATGCCTTAATATAGAAAAAAACAGCCTGCAGGTGAGGTGAAAACAGTGGGTACAAATGATTAAAACTAAAACTGAGTGAGCCAAAGAGAAAGAAACAGGAAGTAGAAGAGGACAGATTGTTGGTGGGAGGAGATCATGGGTGAAAACAGAAAGGACTCATGCTGAGAGAAAGAGAGATGAATGATTAATCTTTCACTAAATGTGGCAATAATCATATTTATGTAAACTGTCACATTGAACTGTTCAGAGAAACAGAGTGAGGAGGACACAGAGGGAGACCGCTTCACAGATCAAATGAAAGAACCTATCTATGTTTATACACTTATTAAAGAGTGTACATACAGCGTACGGTGAGGCACGCTACTATACTTTTTAAGTTAAACTGTGAGATAACTGAGTGTGTATAAAGCTTCCCAGACATTCAGAAGCTACACGACAAACTGCCGCTGTTAGTGGACTATTTGCTTCTAAGATCTTTACTGCTAGCGGGGCACAAAAAGGTCGAGTTTATCCTCAGGGTGGAAGCAGAGGATTAAGCCTCAGATGTGCTTTGAGTTAAATCTTAATCTTATTCTAATGTGCTAATCTCACCAACTATAAACAAGCTAGCTTACATGTTAAAGGGATAGTTTGGGTGTTTTGAAGTGTGGTTGTACGTTGTACTTATTCATAGTCAGTGTATTACGTACAGGAGATGATGGGTCGGCATGTTGGCATCTGCTGTAGGTAACACACTGACTATGGAGAAGTACCTCATACAAACCTACTTCAAAACATCCAGACTAACTCTTGGATCCTGACATGCTGAATTTTAACATGTTTGCGTGAAATGTTTAACATACACTCAGCTGTGTGTTTATTTTCTGTTTGAAATGTTATATGAGGGGAAACTGTCTTTGACCCTGGTGAAACAAAAGAAAGATAAAACATAATACAAATACATAAAACATATGATCTCTAAACCTGTAAAAACCTGTGGTATTTATTAAGCACATTTAGCTAGTGTTGTAGCATGCTAACACTGCTGACATATCAGAGTACATTTAACTAAACAAATGTTTTATTACACTGAAGAGAAAGAGCCAGAGAGAAGAAGGATGCTCAGCAAGTGAGGAGAGAAAGGAGAAAGAAAGATGGAGAGATCAGCAGGCTTCACCTTCATCTCCTCTCCTGTCAGGACACCTGTTTAAAAACGCTGCAGAGCCGGCTACTATTCGATTTGCCCTTGAATTACACACACACACACACACACACACACACACACACACACACACACACACACACACACACACACACACACACACACACACACATAACAGTGGTTACACCTCAGCAGTATTCCATTACTTTCCTCATAAACCAGAGGCCACATCTATTTGATATTCAGCAGGCGACGTACACACACATTTTATTCCCAGCTGACGTCCCTCTCTGTCCCAGCACAGACTGACATTACTGTAAAGCCTCTCTTAAAACCCAGCTGACATGAAGCTGATACAGACACATGGCTGCTATCAGGAAACAGAGAAATGACCACAGAGATGAAGAAAGGTGGTGGACGAAAGAGGAGGAAGGATGGAGAAGAGGAAGTGAATCAGGAGTTGGAGGGAAGGAAGTAAAAGGAAAGAGATGGAAAGACGAGGACGATGAAATGCAGAGGGGTGGACTGTGTGTGTGTGTGTGTGTGTGTGTGTGTGTGTGTGTGTGTGTGTGTGTGTGTGTGTGTGTGTGTGTGTGTGTGTGTGCTGAAATATTCCTGGTGCAGTGAAGTGATGATGAAGGTGGAGCTCGTCTCACCTACCTGTCATCGTGCCACGCTGAGTGCCTGGTCACTCCTCCTGTCAATCAACCACTGTGTCGTCCACAGCAAACACTCAGTCACTCAGTCACTCAGTCAGTCGGGTTTTCCACTTGCTTCCACTCCTCTTCCCCTAGAGGCTCTCTGGACTGAGACACCCTCCCCTCCCTGTGATCACTGCCCGCTCTCTCTCTCTCTCTCCCTCTCTCTCTCTCTCTCTCTCTCTCTCTCTCTCTCTCTCTATCTATCTATCTATCTCTCTCTCTATCTATCTATCTCTCTCTCTCTCTATCTTCTCTCTCTCTCTCTCTCATTCACAAACTCATCTCCCATCCTCTCCTGCTGGACCACTCCCTCCTCCACCTCCACTTCCTCCTCTTTCCCTTGCTTCCAGGACCACTCCCTCTTCCTTCTATCATCCCCTCCCCCCTTATTTTCCCTCCTCCTTCCCCTTCTTCTTCTTCTTCTTCAATTCCACCCTTCCTCCTCCTCCTCCTATCTCATAGGCTATAGGCAGAGAGGACACTGGCAAAAGGGGTGGAGCCTGGCTCAGGGC
This sequence comes from Pterois miles, assembly GCA_947000775.1. Lineage (NCBI taxonomy): Eukaryota > Metazoa > Chordata > Actinopteri > Perciformes > Scorpaenidae > Pterois > Pterois miles. The sequence goes on along the minus strand of CAMQGK010000110.1, from coordinate 4,843,534 downwards.
CACACACACACACACACACACACACACACACACACACACACACACACACACACACACACACACACACACACACACACACACACACAAGCATCTGTACAGCCAGGCACCACCAGGAAGAGATGCTGCAGAGCTAGACTCTAGGATCAATAACACACACACACACACACACACACACACACACACACACACACACACACACACACACACACACACACACACACACACACACACACACACACAGCTCGTAGGTGACGCCGAGCACACGTGACCCACATGCTCTTACTTTCCATTTACATACCAGTATGATTCAAAATGACCCTCAAGTCAAAGCTCAAACTATTACTGTTCAGTCTCTTCAGGCTCTCATATGAAAATGTCATTAATGGAGATTTTTGTGTTTTAAACATAGACTGCATGTCAGAAGTGGACGGAGTCACCGTGACGTCACCCGTTGGTTTGTGAACTGCCATTTCGAAGCTTTGAGTTCTCGAGTTTTGGACGTCAACATCTTGGCATTTGGCGGTCGCCATCTTGTTTTGTTGCAACCAGAAGCGTCAGAGGGCGGAGCTAAGTACAACTGAACGCTGAATAAGACACTTTTAGGTGACCAAAAGGTTAGGATTAACTTTCCTGAACTGAAAACACACTGTGAAAGGGTTAAAGTCGTGAGACGAAAACACGGAAAACTCCCACACCGACAACGCTGTGGTCGCCATCAATCACAAGGTAGCCCCGCCCTAGAGCCTCCCCTGCTTTATGGTCTATCTGACTCTAAATGGGACCATAATTTACTAAATGAACATCATGCTGTGTTGAAGAAGACTTGAGATGTGACTGAGACCATAAACTGATGTTTACTGTGTTTACTGAGGTCATTTTCTCTGCTGCTGTCAGAAACAATGGAAGCTTCAGCATTAGCTTCAGTTTTCAGGCCCTGAAGCTGCCCTCTGGTTTTAAAGGACAAGGCTGCTATATCTATTTTATTTTTGTCAACTAATCCCATGAAAAGACCCAAACCAATAACTACTGCCTGATTTCTCTTCCTCTGAGCTCCATTGTTGTCCAAAATTCAAAACACGTCACATGTTCCTTCATTACCATGAACACACTGTAGTTTGTTTTGACTCAGTCCCACATAGTAGTTAGGGGTACATAGGAGTACAGCTGCCCCACATTCTCACCAGAGCACCAAATCTGTATTAATCCATAACTGAAAACTACTTGAGTTTGAGTAATGGTTGCAAAAACTACACATTTTTAAGGAATTACTGGACTTTTTTTCAATAATGAAACTAATGGCTGATTTTCAGATTTTCAGTAGGAAACAATCGATTCAGGGCTGAGATCCACAGAGAGCACTGAGAGACTAACACACTTTAGCTCTGGTTATCAATAAGAACAAATATAAAATAACATCAGCCTTATATCAACTTGAACAGAAGGAGCAAAAGGAATATCCTATTAAACCAAAGGGGAAATGACATGTTTTTAAATACATGAATACTCTACAAATTATAAAATTATACGCTCCATCATCCTTCAGCATCCTCTTTAAAACAACTGTTGGATAAACTGGAAACACTTTGTTCCTCTTCTGCTTCTGACAGTTTAAGATTTTGGAGATTTTCACCAAACTAAAGCAGGATACTGCAGCACCAACAGCTAAGTGATGTTTATTTGGCAAATCACAGGTCTGTCAGCCGTGCGACATGCTGTGATTGACAGCTTCAGTCATTTCGTCTCAGTCTACAGCTGGAAGAACATACTGTACTCTGCACTGCACCCGAATGCATCGATGGGATGCTTTACACCAGATGTGGTCCCCATGTCACTGTGCACCGTGTTCATTTTGTGTACTCATGTTGTGAGACGTCACCCTGAATCTGAGAGTGAAACATAACACTGCACAGAGAAAGACAGAACCACAGCTGAAACGTCCTGCAGACAGTGAAAGCAACAGTGGTTTAATGATGTGTGGGCAGACAGTTACCACTTACTGCCATGTGGGGCTGCTGGTGTGTAACTCTGCATTGTGCAGATATAAGTGACTGTGACAGTATTATGTTTGTGTTTAGTTTCATACTGTAGACAGTCTGTTTCATCGTTTCACATCTGGTCTCTGTGCTGCAACAGTAAAATATGGTCAGTACACAATGGTCTACTTGTTAAAGAAGGAGCTAAATTAATAACTAAATAGATAAAATCAAATCAAGAGTGTGGTGAACAAACACGTAGGGTCGTTTTAAGCTGCTTGCGAAGGTTACAGCAGCATCATTTAGATAAAGCCACAGACTAGCTGGATTTCCCCATGGCATGAGCACAATAAAACTATAAAAACTAGAAACTGTATTTGTTCCAGATGTGACCAGGTGGCCGAGGAGAGCAGATCTGACGAACACACCGGGGAGGATCTCTGGTTACCGTGAGAGGGCAGATGGCAGAGGAGGACAAACCCAACAATAAAAGACAGACACTGGTTGGTTGACGCTCACTCGGCAGATGCTGCGCTGCCGAAATCAACAACACATCCAGACGACACCTTCCAATCAGCAACCCCGTCCTCTCTGGTCTTATTATCCTCCAGTCTGTCTACCTGCTTCTCACCTCTTCACCGCTCAGCGCCTCACTTCATGATGGCTCTGGTTCACACCTCACCACGGCCTATTTTCAGCTGCAGTTTCAGCACCTATCATGGTAAATGTGTTTTGCATCATAATTCAATATTTAACACAGTACTTTTGTTGTGTTTATAAACTGCTTTAAGGCCGTCATCTTCGTGGTTTTAGGTTAAAATGGCTAAAAATACCTTCATTCTGTGTCTGCATAAAACCGGTTGCAGCATGCTGCAACACAGTGGTTCACGAGAGTGGTGGAAACGGTCGGCAAACTTTAGTTCATATATATCATATCAACGGCTTAGATATCTGCTGTTGTTGGTCATCCGGTTTCCCTTTTGAATAACGAATACAGACTCCTGTGACCTGCTGGTAGGGAGAGTTATTTCCTCTCACCCAGGTGAATAACGCATGTGGTCGTTGGCTGTTGGCTGTCGTCTTTGTGGTGCGTTCGAGTGCAAGTTTTTGGCCAAGATGCAGGTGATGTGGGGCGATGCAACAGTCGGCCTTCGTCTAGTTCTCTGATGTGGGTTTGGTGTGTCTGCATCTTTACGTGGCATAAAATCAAGCCTCAAAACCCTGATTGGATTGGAAATGTGCCGATGGTTGAGCCTTGGCGCAGTAACAGGACGGCAGGATGCGGAGTCTCTCTCGGCTCCAGAGAGATCGACCTCTGACCTCTGAGTGGAGGAACACAAGCAACACAACTTTTCTTTCCTTTTGGGCATCAAAACAATATTTGCAATTGTCAGCAAACACATCCGGACCTCTTTTCCTACTTGTGAGGACCTTCCCTGAGACATTTATTCTCTGACCACTTACCTTAAATTAATCTTAGTCCAACATTAATTCTAAACCAAATTTTTAAACCTAAACCCAACCCTTCCAGAAATAAGAGTAGATCCATGTTTCCTGTCTGTCCCTATGAGAACATCTGGTAATCAGATAAACGGTAACAGGTCTCATTAATCTACCTAATCTACTCCCTATCTGCAAACCTAATCCAATTTTCTGAAAAAAACTTTCACTTCTATACCAGGTAGAAATAACCAAAATAAAATAAAAATGTACTTTGCTGATTGCTTGGAGTACCATAGACTTAAACACTGACAGAAATCCTGGAGCAGGGCGGACCAAACAGCGGCCTGCACACCGAGTTAAGCTGATCCCTCGCTACAGGACCAGCTGTCACTCAACAAGCTCTTCTGGTAACCTGCAGCTGACAATATTAACTTTAGATTTTCATTTCGCCTCATTCTGTCCCCTGTGCTAAGCTAACGTGAAGCTCAGCGCACTGTGTGTGCATTTGTCTTACAGTTTAACTTAAATCTTGACCCGCGGAGCTGCACCACAGCACTCACCAAATGGTTTGAATGGCACACGGTGGCACTGCTCAGACTCCCATGACCCCTTGCTGTCTCTGCACCTGTCACTCAGTATGGCTGTCTGTGAAGTCTGGCAGACTGTAGAGACCGTGTGTCAAACCACAGATCACAACGTCAGTTTACATGCATTTAGCTGACCTCATGGGGATATTTACATCTCTACCAAGCGATAACACGAACATGCAAAGTGGCGTCTACTTTGTTTGAAACAGCTGAAGCAACCATCACCACCTTGTTCAGCTGACAGAGACACAATTTAATAATCAGCCACTTTCGCCCAAGATATGATCCGTCCTGGCAGCAGTATTTGCATGATACTTGTAAAGCAGGATCAACAGGGAGGAGAGAGACACATGAAACTGCTGAATAACCATCAGAGATCAACATGTATTCAAATCCACAAAATGGTTCAAATGTTCCCATTCATGATGACAACCAGCATCCCTCCTGCTCGGTGGTGTTTCAGCTGACTGAGAGGAACTTCAACCATATCAGACAGTATAAATGACACCTGATAGATTCATTAAAAAAAGGCCATGTTTAAAAGCTTCAGGTTGCCTACAATGACTGTATGAGGATATTACTTTAAAAACCCAGGTGTTGTAGTACAAGCCAGTTGTTGTGTAACGGCTCTATTGAGAAATCTGATGTATGAATTTATATGTCAGCTAAATAACTCCCAAAATGCCATTATATCATGCGGCTGTAAGGTCACCAGTTTACCGAGTTTACCCGTCACCCCTGTGGAAACAATGGTCTTTTATAGCTTCTGTTTTAATGCATGTACTGCTGTTTGTGTTGTATGTTTTTCTAAAGTCTGTCAATAAATAGGAACTAAACTAACCTACAACTATAACCAAAAACACTTCTGACAGAGAAAAAACACAAAATATCTATTAAGAAAAAAATAAAAGAAGTTAGCACTGCAATAATATTGTAAATGATAAATGAAAGTGAACATATATATATATATATATATATATATATATATATATATATATATATATATATATATATATATATATATATATATATATATGCATCTAATTAGGCTGATAGGCGTCACTGACAGACAGCTGGGAAATATTGCTGCTACACCAGCTGGATGTCAGTACATGTCTGAGTCGATCTGTGCACATTAAGAAAGAGGTTTCAGGGCGTCTCCAGATGCATCCGTGTGTGTTGTGCTGTGTGAGGAGGTGAATGAGGAGCTCACCGTTGTTGCAGTACTGTAGCAGCAGGTTGGTGCTGTCATACAGGCTCCCACACGAAGATATCCGCTCCGACATCCCCTCCTCTCCGGGTCCTCCTTTCTTCCCAGCTCTTCCTCCTCTCGGTCGGCTCCTTTGTCCTCCTTTCACCCCTCTCCGTCTCTTCTTCACGCCGTCTCCCCTTCCTGTCTCCCCCACATTCATCGACAGACCAGACGCAACCACCTTTACCTGCTCCGGCTCCCCCCTCTCCCGCTGCTGCCTCCCCGCCAGCGTCAAGTTGCACACTATACATACTGCACTTCCGCTTACCACTTTCACAATAAGAGTCATACCAGCCACCTACCTGACTATAGAGGGTATATTGTAGGGTGAATTAACCTAATGTGGGACACTTGTTGCACTTTTTTTCTAGTCCATTTTTGAACTAGATTGTGAAATGAAGCCAGTACATTAAATCCACACCCAGCACCTCTGACACCCCCAGAAAATGCAGATATCACATTCATAAAATAAATGCCAAATTTTCTCAGACAGACCTTGATTTTCTAGTGTGGGACAGTCGTTTCCGAAATGTGGGACACTGGAAAGTCTGTTAAAAGGCCTAAAAATCATCTTAATTAATGTAGGAAACACGAAATGTGTAACCCCATGTTCAGTAAAATTACCACCTACAGTGTTATTGCTGTTACAAACCTATTCTCATGAGTGGAAGTTACATGGAGAATCAAACAATGAGACTATAAATAATAACAGATAAATAAAGAATAGTGACTAAAGACTAGGGGGAGCTGGAGCCGATCCCAGCTGGCATTGGGTGAAGGCGGGGTACACCCGGGACGGGTCGCCAGTCCATCGCAGGGCACATAGAGACGGACAAACACTCACACCCACATCTACAGGTAATTTAGAGTAATCAATAAACCTAAACTGCATGTCTTTGGACTGTGGGAGGAAACCAGAGAACACTGAGAAATCCCACGCTAACACATGCAAACTCCACACAGAAGGGCCCGAGCTGGATTCAAACTTGCAACCCTGTTGCTGTGAGGCGACAGTGCTAACCATTGCACCACCAATTCCCATTATCCATAAATGGGCTTTTATTTTTAGCTACAAATAGAACTATACTACTATAGTTCCTGTAACAGCTGTGCTTATAATTTTAACCAAAATTCACCAATTAATGAATTCATGTAGGCTATATATGTCCTACTGACAAGCGAATGCTTTTATTCTGAAGAGATAACTATCAGTTTTCCGGTAATAATCTATCTGATTCTGGTGGACTTGACGAAACCTCGTCGCCTGTTTCTGCCCTGCGTACCGCTGTTACTATAGCAACAGCCTCTCCAGCAGCTCCGGCTGCTGGTCGTTGGAGGCGGGAGAGACCGGGATGAATGTGCAGTCTGTACAAACTGCACTTTTTTATGTGAATAAAACCGAAACTGCTGCTGGAAACTCGCGTCTAACGTCCGACTGAAGCTCAAGTTTCTGAGAAGAGAAACTGATCCCGGTGTCGGAGTCGTTTCCTGAATAATTCATCAGGAAGCTGCGAGGGACGCACGTGTTCGTAATTGATGCCAAAGACTATTTCGGCACGGCGGAAGTTCATCCCCCTCTGCAGAAAACAGCCTCATTTCACACTTTATTTTGTTGTCACACAAATATGTACAGTATGTACTTGATTATATTTGTGATTAAAAAAATACACAATCTAATATAAATTATTTATTGACTGTTTCAGACGAATGGGCGTCAAATCTCTCAACACTTAAAACAAAAAGGTGAGAGGTCCCATTTAGGCTACACCATAAATACTCTATATAAGGTCTATAATCCAAATATTATTACCCCGTGGTCATTTTACCACCCTTACTTTCAATTCATTGCTGACTGATGCGGTCACTTAGATTTATTTTGAAAGTATTAACAGAAAGCGTTTACTATGTTTTCATGTCTAACTTGACGTTTTTAACACTGTAGTTTCTCACTGTGGCCACTGGAGGGCAGTAAACACACACGATTCAAATCAGAAACTGAAGAATAGGTTTGCAGTAAATGTAAGGGAGAACAGGACTGGTTTTATCTTTTTATTTTACTTATATTTTATTTATAATTTAATTTCATTACCATACAGTAGTAATAATCAATCAACAATAACGAGCAATTCATTATAATTCGACAAAACATGCCACTGTATAAAATAATATAAAAATAAATTATAAATTTTACAACAAACAAAATGCAAGAGAAGGAAAAGATCAACAACAAAAACAAACAAACAAATTCAGTGTCTGTTAAACAATTGGAATATTTTTAAAATAATTTAATGGTTTTAGTCTGTTTGGAATTTTTGAGTTTTAAATTATTAATCGTGGTCAAATATCAGTATCTTTAAAAAACGAAAAGGAGGGGATTTTTTTATGCCATATCATGTTGTGTATATATATCATTTTGCAAGGATAATAGCCAAATGAATCATGTAAATTTAATCTGCTGAAAGTTGTGATTGTTGACAAGTAATATCTGTATTTTTTGTTATGATATTTTTTCGATATGTTTTGAGAGATTCTTCAAAGAAGTAGCAGAAAACAGTCTCCACATTCACGCGTGTACTACCTGTAGTAACCTGAAACAGGTGAGGCAAACCGAGACTAAAGGTAGGCCCGTAATGCGCATGCGCACAGCGGCTCTGTTATTGTCACGTGACCGCTGACTAAACGCCACAAACTTTTTGCCGAGTTGTTAGCATGATGAAATAGTGAGCAACTCTCTCTGCTGACGCGCGACTACGATGTACAGAAGTGAACAGAAACCCGCCGGTGAGCGTTAAATCATCTGAAGCGGAGTCGGTGAACTAACGGAGTTAAAACCACACATGTAGCGTTAGCGTTAGCATTAGCGTTAGCGTTAGCGTTAGCATCAGCATTAGCGTTAGCGGATCAGCATCACAGAAGGAGGAAGAGGCGTGCTCGCTTCCCGACGACCGTCTGAACTCAAGTAAGTTTGTTTTAGGTCACCAATGATGCGCATGCATGTGTCCGTGGGGATATTATTCGTTATTATCAAACGTTGATGTTTTATAGTGAACAACAGAGACCTTTTTTGTTCGGCTGTTGACTGTCGTTAACTTGAGCATTTTCTGCTCAGAAGCTAGTTAGCCGTAACCGAGTGTTTCAGTCCTTTCTCATATTTGTGTTTTCCTTCCTGTGACCAAAAGATGGAACAAAAGCCTCCTCGGTGTTTGGGACCTGAGCTATCAGGGTGTAGCCAGTCCTTGTAAAGTCCCTGTTAAACTGCAGCAGCTACATGTGAGCCGCTCTTGTCTGGTCCAGACCTTTGAATCGTCCCGCTGATACCAGGCAAGTACGGCTCGATTTTAGGGAAAATCCTGCAACTGTAAATGCAACAAATATGTGATTTTACTGTCATTAATGGGCACATCAAGGACTGGGCACCTCTTCAGCCGAGAGCAAGAATCTATTGAGTCTGTGGCTTTTTCTTTCATGGATATTTATGGGCTCAATCCACTTTTAGATAAAACTACTCTATTACCTGAAACACATTCTCTGAGCCCACAGAGTCACTAACTCTTTGTACATGGACCAACTCTGAAACGTGTACAACGGTCACTATATCCTGACAGTAGTACATGAAACAAGTAATCTGAAAACAAATCATGTTCCTCTGTGTCCTCCGGTGCTCTTGGCAGCATCTGCAAAATTTCAGACTGGAGGAAAACAACCAGTCAGAGCCGATCTGGAGTCTGCTGCCTCTGAGCAGCTGTCAAAACTCAGATCAGACGGTCAAACTAGGCAGCGCTGATCAAATATGGATCAATATTCTGTTACTGTGATGATTATTTCTCTCCTGAAATGTTTCAGAAGCATCTTGTAGTTACTGTTTAGCTGTAAAATAGGAAAGTTTGTGACCTGGCAGCCATGTTGAGATCAGCTGAGGAAATACCAAGTACTGCTAAAGATGTATTACAAGACCTGGATCCAGCGTTGGAAGTGGGGCTCCGTTCATTCCTATCAGTCCCCTGGCTCCTTCCACTGTCATTCAGTTCAGAAATAACTCAACAGTAATCTCACAATTGTCTCTTCCCAGACAGTTTTCAGTATGAGGAACCGACAGAGGGGATCCCACCTGGGCTTGATGCTTCTGGCCTCCCAGCTGTTTCAAGTGGGTCTGGACAACATCCCCCCGGTCACCCTGGCTGTCCTGGGACTCAACGTGTACCTTTACCTGTTCCCTGCAGCTCCACTGATGCAGGTAATACACTAATAGTAGAGACAGAGTTTAGTATTTACATCTCAACTTATCTAATGTGCTGCATGTTAGTTTGGGGGGGCGGCAGTAGTAGCTCAGTCTGTAGGGAGTTGGCTTGGGAACCGGAGGGTCACCGGTTCAAGTCCCGACATGGACCAAGAACTGAGTGTGAACTGGTAGCTGGAGAGGTGCCAGTTTACCTCTTGGGCACTGCCGAGGTGCCCCTGAGCAAGGCACCAAACCCTCAACTGCTCGGGGCGCTTGTCAGGAGCAGCCCCCTCACTCTGACACCTCTCCAATTGTTGCATGTATATGGACCTGTTTGTGCATGTGTGTGTATAAGTTAACAGAGTGAAAAAAATTGAATTTCCCCTAGCGGGACTAATAAAGGAATATCTTCTTCTTCTTTGTATCTTAGTAAATATTATCTGATTATAACAGGTCAGAATAAAATGGTCATGATCAGCATCAGTTAAAATCATTCAAAGTAATGTTTAACATAAATAAAAAAAAATAACTAAATGTAATTGTTTTATCAAAAAGATCTTTTATTCATCTGATTTTGATGTTAACAATGTAGCTCAGTTAAATAAAATACAGTTTTGTACATTTGGTCAAAAAACAAGATTGTGCTTCATGTGGGCCCCAAAAAGTCAGAACCAGCGCTGTTAGCTGAACATCGTAAAGTTCGAGGAGCTGCTGGACAAAATGCATCCGTCATGAGTAGAGACGCAGCATGTTGCCATGGACAAAATGGGATTGAGAGATCTCACTGCAGCCTCATTACTCAGAGGAGATGAGGAGAGGAGTAACTAAGTAAATCAGTGTGGCAAAAGTTGAATCGAAGGCAACTGGACTTAGATTTGTCCCTGAAGACGTTTCGCCCCTTATCCAAGTGGCTTCATCAGTTCGAACGCTGCAGTCTGACTAGTCCCCACTAGTCTGACGAAAGTAAGTAATAAGTAAATCAGTGGTTAACAGTAGTAACATGATTTGAGCTGTTAAGGTAACGTTACAACTGACATCCAAAAGTCTACCGCTAACACTGATATTAGCAATCTTACCTCATCAACTTGGGTTAAATTCTCTGCTGTTGTGCTGAGGTCAGAGGCTGGCGGTGTGTTTGTGTATTTATGTTGTCAAAGAGGTTTAATTAGAAATGTCATTTTCATTGATTTATACTTTAACATTAGCAGAGACTGTCATCCCAAACTGAATTTTTATCTTCCCCAATCCTATTTTTTGTCCCTGGGATGATGGGATGTCCGTGTGCTTGAACGCTGCTTTGTACTGTATTAAAGTGCTATTTTTAGTACTAATATGTGTACTATCTATCTGATCCTCAGGCCTGTGTGAGTGTCCAGCAGGCATACTGGTTTAAAGACTGGCGCCGCCTTCTGCTGTCCCCGCTGCACCATGTGGATGACTGGCATCTCTACTTCAACATGGCGTCCTTCCTCTGGAAAGGTACCAAGCTGGAGCGACGGCTGGGCGGCGCCTGGTTCCTCTACCTGCTGTCGGTCTTCTCTCTGCTCACCGGAGTGGTCTATTTGCTGCTGGAGGCCATGTTGACAGAGCTGACCCAGGACCAGTCCTACAGCATGGCCTGTGCTGTCGGCTTCTCAGGTGCACGCTCATCTATAAAACGCCCAAAAGATGTACCAGATAATTACTTTAAGATTAAGATTGGACTTTTTATGTAGCGCTGCTGGTACAACATAAACTTTAAAAATACACCTTGCACTAAAAGTAAAGCAGACTAAATACAGGAGAGTGTGTATTTATTGGTAAATATGCAGGTTTAGGGATTTAGACTCTGGGTCCTGTGTCTGTTACCAGGAACTGTGTGGACCAGTGAAGTAGAGCTGCCATAACTAATCGATGAATCAGTTAGTCACCAAATATTAAGTTTATCACCAACTATTTTGATAAGTAATTGGTTTGAGTCATTTTTAAAGAAAAAAAGGTCAAAATTCTCTGATTGCAGCTTCTTAAATGTGAATATTTTCTGGTTTCTTTACTCCTCTGTGGTTTGATGGTTTGGTTCATTAGTCTTTGTTAATATGTGGGATGTTTCCAGGTGTCCTGTTTGCTCTGAAGGTGCTCAGTAACCATTACCACCCTGGAGGTGTGACCTATGTGATGGGTGTCCCTGTGTCTAATCGCTATGTTAGCTGGGTGGAGCTACTGCTGATCCACATAACATCTCCTGGGTGAGTTACCGATCTGACATCTGTTTAAAAATTCACCCGGATTCACTGTCTGAGGCGGATATACGGTAAAGACTGATACTGATGTGAACACTCTTGATGGACTGCCAGGGTTCTGTTTTTAGTGGGATAGCCCATGGTTAAAGGGCCAGTTCACAAATGTTTAAGTCGGTCTCTATATTTGCTCAAGTATGACAAACCTGTTTACGCCACTAGTTGTCAGTACTCTGCACAACTTGTACAAAAACTGTGCAGCTCCTGAAACACCTCACCAGAGGAACCTACCTACCAACCTACCTTTGACCACCAAAATCTAATCAGTTCATCCGTGTGTCCAAGTGGAAGTTTGTGCTAAATTTGAAGCAAATTATCACGTTTACGAGAATGAAGCGACGGATGGACAACCTGAAGTCACCAACCTGAACACAACAGTCACAAGTATTTAAGGAGTTATAAAAGTCAATTAATAAAGTTGTCCTGAGGTGATGTCCTGTCAGATGCTCTGAATCAAAGTGTCCACCAGGAGGCAGTGTGTCATTAGTTAGAAGTTAATCTGCGGTCTCCTTCTTCAGGACCTCTCTGATTGGTCACCTGGCAGGTATCCTGGTGGGTCTGCTCTACACTGCTGGACCACTGAAGGCTGTCATGAAGAAATGTGCAGGTCTGTACTGAAGTGCTTCTGTGTGTTTGTATGTTGCCAACTGTGTTTCTGTAACCTGTCAAAAGCCCACCATATGATTTATAAAGGCTAAAGATACAGGTTTCCCTGGAAAAAAAAAAATTCCCACAAGCTTTACAAAGTAATATTTAGATGTGGTTTAGGGCTCTGGTTCCCAGCCTGAGGGTCCTGATCCCCCACTAATAGTCATCAAAGCTTCACTGGGGGTTGTGAGGCCTCCCTGACTGTCCTTTAAAGTTGTCCTGGGACTAAAATTACCAGATACGTCTTTGTGGCAACTCGGCTTAAGATAACTTTGTTAAAAAATTGGCTTATATATCAGCATTTCATTCAATTTTAAATGAAAATTTTAAAGCTTGCATTAAAATATAAAGTAAAAAATTAGAAAAGTATGCAGTTAAAGAGAAAATAAATCAAAGGCCAAGCATCGGGGAGAAGAAAACGCTGAATATGTCAAAGAAACATTAATTATGTTTTAAAAATACCGAAATAAAAAAACAATTCATAATACAAAGGATTATAGTAAAAGGAAAACTCATCTCTGGTTCAGTATTCACAGGAAATAATCAGCACAGAATCCACAAGAATCGCTTGTTTTACAAAAACAGTTGTTCTGTACTGTTATTGTTATGTGTTGAATATAATATGAAATATCCAAAAAATGTCTTCAGTTGACTCAGTGATGGTGAAGGGGTCCCTTAAGGAAAAAGTAGGAAGCCTCTGGTTTAGGTCATACTGGCCTCATGGCAGCTCTCATTGTCAGTAACGATCAGTGCTGAGTGAAAATAGTGTGACGGAACAATTCTACACTGGAGATAACTTTGATCAGATCTGCGTGTCTCAGTATTAATCAAATTACTAATCAATACACAACAACATCACTATTGTGTGTCTGTCTATATTTTCACCAGCGTTTGTGACTTCAGGTGGATTCAACTCCCGGCCCAGTGCGTATTACAGCAACTCCGGCTCCACAGGTACCGGACTGTATATCTGCATTGTTGTTAAATTGCAGCACAGAACTGTGTTGTACCTGTTTGTCTGATCGCTCAGCTCATAGTGATGATGGAGAGAGATCTCTAGAAAATACCCCAGACTTTCATCAGACTTTCAGTTTCATTTTGTTTAATTTAGAGACCTCAGCACTATTTTTTATGAAACAATATGTTACTGACTCGATTTTAAAGACTAACATCATCTGTAGGAAGCACTGGACAGCTTAGGGTAACCTGAAAGTATTCACCGACTCACACATTGTTGATCTTTTCACAGGATTTGTTTACAATGAGAGGACTATAGAAAACACCTGCCTTAACCTTTTAACATGTTTTTTTTTTTTCTTAAATTTGAATGCTGCAGGCTACAGTGGTACTGGTGGAGGATACTCAGGATACCAGCGGTATCCACCAGATTACACAACACATCAGACGGGATCTTATACAGGTGGACTGATGGAGGAGGAGCAGATAGAGGCGGCCATCAGAAACAGTCTGAATGACAGAGGTAAGGGAGTACCGATGAATGGGGGGTTGTTGGAGTGACACTGACCTTTTAAAACCCCTCTAGATAGCTGAAATCAAAAGTGTATAAATCTAAGAACATTTTGTTTTGTAGGACAAAGCAGCCAGAGAGGAGCTCCCCCTCCCTATGGTTTCCACCTCCCTGAGGAGGCCACAGCTGAGGATATCCGGCTGAGGAGACTGAGGAGGTTTGACAGCTGAACTGGCAGGCAGCGAAGGGGAAGGAGGTGTAGGTGACGAGACAGAAGAGCAGTTTCCTCCCGAGGCCTGGCCTGAACTCTGCTGAATGAGAAGGTCCAACCACAGGAGCTGACTCTTTAACAGCTCTTTACCCTGCGGTCCTTTGGGCCTCTATACCAAAGCGTTAGCTGATGTTAGCTATGGAAAGCTACTTTAATGTGAATAAGATGCTTATGAGCAGCTCAGTCTAGATGTGCCTGACAATGTAGCTTCGGGTCGGGGAATTAAGAGGAAAGTTAAGGGCTATTTGTAAAACATTTTCTGTTGTTACATCACTTAAATTTATGAAACTGATACTGGACATCATATCAAATGACTTAAGGTTGTTTCAAACACAATTTTAAATATGAAAAAAACGATTTTATCTCTTTTTCTCCATCCAAACTACATTAGAGGTGTTGAGCTAAATACTATATGTAGATTTATCAAACCTAGACTAGGTTCACAAGTAGACTTCAGAGATGTGAAGTTCAGTTACAGATTTACAAAACATTTACTCTATTTTTGAAATCAGAAAAACAGGTAATACCACCATTTTTTCTCCATCTAGACCACATATGACCAAGCTTAAAAATCCTGATACTTCAGGGAACAGTGTGAAGGATCTGGCGCCGTCTAGTGGTGAGGTTATGGATTACAACTTCTCCTGTGTGCCAAGTGTGTCGGGGAGCTGCAGTGGCTGATGCTGAAACATGAAAAGCTCTCCGTGGAACCAGTTGTGAGAGTAGAGAGTGGGTGTGGGTGGGTGGGCGTACGGTGCACAATGGCGTTGCACTCCCGTGAAGAGGGCCAGCTCCCTATGTAGAAACTGCTCCTTCTGAGGTAGTGAAAACCTAATGACTCGTATATTCAGGTCATTATACACTAAAGAAAAATACTTAACATTATATTCTATTTCTGTCCGTAGACCCCCTAATTATAACACATAGGTCCTTCAAACCTGGACCAGCTCATGTCAGTCTAGTCTAATCGAGTATTCGTACAGTGGTTTTCATATGTGGTCTTGATTGAGAAAACTGAGGCTGTGAAATCAGCCTTTCTTTCTCTTCTCAGAAATAGAATAAAAAACTAGAAAGGCCCTCAGAGAGCGCAGACCTCCGCTAAGACGTCCACCAGGTTTCAGAAAAATCGAGCCACCTGTTGACAAACAAACAGACCAACCAAACCAAACACACCTCCTTGGTGGTGGTAATCATTTTAATGCAGATGCCAGTACAATTCTTTCTTTTTTCCCATGAGCTGTTAAATCTGAACCGGACAGTATTTTCAAAGTGGGTTAACAGTCGACACCAGCAGAACTCATCTGATGCACTCGAGGAAAGCTGTGGGAGTCTGCATGCTGTTCGTGATATCCTTCTGGAGGGATTCCTTGTTTCCTTTCAAATCAGCTTTTCCTAGATTACCAAAACATGATACCGCGTGGTGCCAAAGAGTCAAACATAACTGAGACTACTACCACAGTTGAATGCTGCCTTAGTGGCACACAGCTGGTTTCATGGTTCACGGTAGCCCGTTTGGCTAAGGTAATGCTACATCTGTATTAAGTAGTAAAAAGTACTGCTCATGGAGCTGTTTCTGACTTGATATAATCCACACTGACCAGCAAATGCATGGCTGAATTTCACCCAGTGTTATTAATGACTTTAATGACCACCAAACATTCGACGGTAATATCAGTTTCTTCGCAAATACGTGAAAACGTGTAATCTCCTTTTTTAATTCACCTCCCCACCACAGTACTCCAAACTTTCTAGAAAGTCACAACGTGAGAGTGACACTGGCTGTAAGCAAAGTTACAAAAGCAACGTCAAATAAGTACATCACTGGCTCTGATTCCCCTAAAGCCCTGAGGCATGATGGGAAGTAGGACAGCTTAAATTAGAGCCAAGAAACCCAATGAGCCATCAACCCCCATGGGTCCAAAACCATGCTGCAGTAGATCCGATCAGTCCCTGACGCGTCATTTCAAGTCGGAGGAAAGGGTGAAAAGGTTGTGTGTTAATATCCAGACAAAATCAGTTTTATTTGTACAACGACACCACATGCAGAACAGGTTTGACATCAGACAGGTTTGACAGTGTGCATAGTTTGATTTTGCGTCCTGCCAAGGGGAGTGTGGGAGTGATTGAGCACAGAGCTCCGGCTCAACATGAATGGAGGAGGCTGAGGAGTGACGGAGGGGATGACAGGATGGAGACGGGATGACGGATGGAGACGGGATGACGTGCACCACACAGCAGGTGCTGCTGTCGCGGTCTCTGCGTGCCCGTAGCATGCGTGCACATGAAAGGCGTTTCTTGGCATGTTGGCGGCTTTATGTCTTGTGTGTCTGTACATGTCAGGAAAGTTGTGTCTCAGTTCGTCATCTCGCATCGCTTCTCGTCTGCAAACAGACTCGACTGATTGGTTCTGTGAAGAGCTCCACCGGCTGTGACGGTGTCACTGAGAAATGGAGACGAAACTGTGAGAAATGCTTCTCTTCTGGTTCACGTATGGAGGCTGAGTTCACATAACCATTCAGGATGGCGAGGAGGCTCAGCGATAGTTACCCATCGCCCGAAGGTTCCGGTTCAGACCCGTTTGATAGGCATCGGGTCTGTTTACGAGTCCTTGAGCAAGTCTCTGCATCCCTGCTGCAGACTGTAACTGGAGCTGTTGTCTACTTGAATCAGTTCACCGATGGATGCTGATTGGATGGAGTCGGTTCTGTTTCAGGTGACGTGGTTTTAAGAGCTAAACTCTGAATAAAGAGTATGACAGGAGGTAACCTGTTCTGGGTTTAACTCTTTATCGTTGGCTAGTAAACCAACAGTCAGATGTATAGATAAATAGATAGATGCCTCTATCTATTGCATTGTCATTTTATTGTGCTCTCTCTATCTCTCATTATTCTATCTATTGTATGCTCTCTCTCTCTCTCTCTCTACCTCTCTCTGTCTCTTATTCTTCACTTCACTTTCTCTCTTATTCTGTCTCTCATGGATAAGAGATTTCTCTTCACCTATAATAATACATAAACACATACAGTTCATACATATTAATCTGAATCTTAAAAGAAGCTAATATTTGCCTCTGGATTAAGGAGTTGGAGTATAAAGTAGAGGGATTATAGTTCTAAGCGCTCATTAATATTGATGCTTTATAACAATTAATTTTTTTATATAGTGTCAAATCATCAACAGAAGTTATCTTTTCATATAGAGCCGGTCTAGACTGTAATACAGTATTAAGTTAGAGACCCAACAAGAGCTCCGCCAACAACAGTAATGGACAGATTATAAAGTATTTTATAATGACTTACATAATAATATAAAGGTCAGGTATCGTACTACATAATGCACTATAAGTATGTTTATAATGCATTATAGACATGGGTGAAATAGAAAGTCTGAATCGTTCTCCCCCGTTAAAGAGCATCAAGAGGTCATTTTATAGAGACCTTTACCGTTAACGTTCCAGTGATTATGATTAGAACGACTGTACACAAACACCGTGGCGGTCTAGTTCAGTCTGGGCCATGTAGGTGGGCTGAAAACCTTCTAGTGACCTAAAATCCCCCTCGGCTCTCTGACTGCCATGTGCTGCATACCCGCTCTGATCCCAGCCTCCACTCTATCCAACGTGAAGGTCAATTTGTCGTTGCATCTGCCAGAGCCAGCTGAGATCACAATAGAGTCCCACTGGACCGATAAATGCACCATTACATAAATGAAACAAGCTTTTGGTGAAAGACGGAGCCAGAGTTTTTGATCACATTTTTTCTCCCCACAGTGCAGTGATTAACTTCATCATGCTCAAATCCTGCTCAGCAACTCATAAAGTCTCGTGGAGAATGGTATTAACTTGTGCAGAGGTATAAGCTCAGGGCAAATTTTTAGAACGGTTTTATCGCTCGTGTGCCAGAGTTACATGCTGGTGTTGATGACTAAAGAAACTTGCCACACTATTTATAGGATAATCTCATGAAATCCCCCATCACTCCCAACCCACCCTCAGCCTCCCACTTATAATTATCCTGCTGACTTTGTTCTCCGCTCTCCCAGTCCTTCCCTGCCCCGTACTGGAACTTAATGGAACTTCCTGTTTCGCTATCAAAGGCCCTGAACACCCACACAAGTGTCTTCAGTCATTGTCGCTGATTAGAGACTAATTTAGTCTAATCAGGGTGAATAATCGTGTAGAGCTGTGAGAGGGTTTGAACTCTCGAGTCCAGGCTTTGTGTCAAGGGCACGTAGTTAAAATCAACAGCCTCATTACATAGAAAAATGACAACACACTGACAGAGTGTAAGAAGTAGAGCTGTCAAAGTTAACGCTAAATGGGTTTTAAGTCAGTTTAAAAGATAGAGTGAAGATACTACTAGATACTACTAAACTAGAATACTACTAAACTAGAAAACCCAATGACAATACCAGCTTGTTGTGAAGGAGGCTAAATGAAACATTAAAGGGTCCCTTGACCTCTGACCTCCAGATGTGTGAATGTAAATGGGTTCTCTGGGTCCCCACCAGTCTCCCCTTTACAGACATGCCCACTTGATGATAATCCCAGTCAGTCTGGATCAAGTCATAGTCAAGTCAGCACTCTGACACACTGACAGCTGTAGAAAGGCTGCAGTTTGCCATGTTATGATTTAAGCTTTTTTTAATGCTAAGTACAGTAACTGTGAGGGTTTCTGGACAATATTTTATGTTATTAGCGTAATTGATTTCCAATAATAAATATTTACATACATGTTCATAAAGCAAGTATATTTGCCCACTCCCATGTTAATGTTAATACTTAACTAAAAAACCTGATTAATCGCAATTAGCTATGGACAATCATGAGATTATTAAATATTTTAATCAATTGACAGCCCTAGTAGGAGACTTAAAAGGACAAAAAGACAATTACAACACCCTCCTGTTTTCATGTAGAGGGAATTATTGTTTAGTCGTCTGTGTGTGCATTTTAAGTCCTTGATGAAGGCCCAGAGCTAAAATGCTGACCAAGTAAAATATTAATTGAATATTGTATTACAAGTTGTCCTAAATATCTAGATGGTTCAAGGTCAAATTAAGAACCAAATTTTGAATTACAGACTGTAGGAGTAAACAGCCGATTATTCACCTTGTTGTTTAAGATGTCAACACAACAAATATGCCATTATTTACAGCTATTTCTGAAATAAATTTAGTTTTTGCAGCAATACGCTGTCTGTAAACAACCTTATCCACCTCATCTTTCATCAGAGGATGTGAACAGCATCACGTTATCCTAACGGGGAACCAAAGGGGGTTTCCACTGATTAAAAACGAGGCTTGAAGTTAGACATGAAAACATAGTAGACATAAAAAGCTGGTCGTCCACCCATCCATATATTTGACCGTCTGTTTGTCGTATCAGATATACTCCATAGACTCATATGTATCCCTCGGTCCTTTCATTCAAAATGCTGCTTGTACAAAATCTAATTTTCTCTTTTTGACATTGAGTTGCAGCCCACGATACAAACATGAACGTCCTGACTGACAGCGTTACCACAGAAGCGTAGCTCCCGCCCTCCGTTTCCCCGTACGGTAAACACTGACCGCCCTGTCAGCGCCGTTCCCCTTCTTTTCTCTCTCTGCGAGCCGCCATGTTGAGAGCCACGCAGAGACAATACAAATGCTCCCTACCTCATATTTAGCACCTTTAAGACTACTCGATGTGTGCTGTAATCAATGCTGATTTCAGTGTTTGGGATTCTAAAACAAATCAATGATATAAATCTGTCAGAAGTAACAGTCTTAACACAGATCCCTTCAAATTATTGGATTTTTTTATTGTGACCATGTTAGGATAGGATGAACTTTATTATCTCAAAGGGGACCACTGTAAACAAAGACGGGCACAAAAAATCACAACACAATACATCAGCGACACAAAAGAAAACACCACGCGGTCGTTGAAGGGAAGAACATCGTTAATATTTATTTACCTACAGTTCAAAAATCAACTTATCAGTGCTCCCTGGGGTACGATCTGTGATGGTGACACGTTTTCTAAATGACTTCACCTTAGTTTGCCATTTCTGTACAGCACTTTCTTGTTACTACAGCCATTTTTCAGATTTACAGTATTTGCCATAAGCTCATATGTGCAAATATATCCATCTGGCCGATTTATCGGTCTAGCTCTAATGACTGCATATGTGTGATATATGCATTTTCTATGATGAAGTGCTTTTGAAAGTCTGGATATTATGTGTTGATGGGCAAATAGATAAACTCTAAAAATGGGTAGACGGATAAAGCAAATGTAACGTAAACACTGACAGACACATAAACATCCATTTGATTGTATCCCCGAGCACAACCCGTCTGAGTTTTTACATTTTTCCAGAGGTTGAATTTAGTTCAACTTGCCGACTTGAAGCACGAACTGTCCGCCACTTGACTAGTTCCTCTACAGCAAGTTGAAGGGTTGAGTGTACTTGAGACCATCACGTTCACCCCGTCAACAAAAATCAAGTCCAGCCTTCTCTTGATGTCTTCTGTGCTGCTGTCACAGTCTCTCGCTCTTACGTTTCTCTCTTTTGTTGTCTCCTGCATCTCAGCGTCTCTCTGCTGCTTTAGGAATTTTTCTCCCTTTGAATTTTGATTCGTCCCCAGTGTCTTCGCTCTCCTCCCGCCTTTTCTAAAACTCTCTTTTCCCCTTTTCTCTCTGAATCTCTGCCTCCTTGTGCGTCTCTCTCGTCTTCTCCCTTGATGTTTCTTTCTGTATGTCTCTTGATTCGTCTCACACATCTAGCGCTGGTTTTGATCTCATTATACCTCTCTCTCTCTCTCTCTCTCTCTCTCTCTCTCTCTCTCTCTCTCTCTCCTCCTGGGTTGCCTATAGATCAGAGTTGGCATGTCTGTCAGTAAGCTACAGAGTTACTGAGCTCCTTGATTCATCGCAGCTATCTGGGTGACCCATTTCTGCACAAACTCACATTTTAATGCTGTGAAGTTATGTACTGTAAAGTATTTACCACATCAGTTTAACAATACACCTATACCACTAACATGTGGTTGGATCTACTACAGTATGTAAGTCTAGCTTTTGTGATTTCATACTACAGCGGTATATTCTTGGCCCATGTAGAAGTAGGCCTCAATATGAAGAAGAAACTAAAAGCACTGCCAGCCGCAGTCCAAACCGGTTAATACATTTTCCTTCTACCTCCGACTCCAGACAATAAAACTCTCAGGATCCGTGAAACAAATCCGAAAGATCTTTGACCACTAAATGGAAATAACCAAGAGATCAATAACATGATGT
The DNA here is from genome assembly GCA_947000775.1 of Pterois miles. NCBI lineage: Eukaryota > Metazoa > Chordata > Actinopteri > Perciformes > Scorpaenidae > Pterois > Pterois miles. Next base: position 4,822,112 of record CAMQGK010000110.1, on the reverse strand, counting down.
TCAGACACAATACAATCCATTTTAGCAGAAACTTTTAGAGATCCCCACAAAAAGTCAATTTACCAATTTCATCTTCCCTAATCTAAGCTTTATACGTTCAGGAAGCATAAAGAGCGTAGACGCCGTCTGAGATAAAGCTCCACTAGTATGCTTCAGTGACCTGAAGAGCCCCTCAGACTATCTCCTAATGAAATGGATTATGGGTTCAGTTACTTATTTTATGAAGCTTTAATGATAAATGACTGTCTATGGCCATTTTGCTTTGTAGTAATGACATGCTGTGAAATATTAATGTGTCCTATGAATGCCTTCAGCGTGACCTTTTCATTCCAACTGGGTCAGTTTGATTTCACAGGATATATAGGTGTGGCTGTGGAAATGTACCACCTGCCCACCGGTTCCCTGTCAGTATGTTTGCTGCTGTTTTCACTGTTAACGCTATCGGCACCGTTAGCTGTGTGCCGGCCGCTTAGCCATCACCATGTTGAGAGCCAATAGAAATGCTCCCAATCTCCCATTTACTCTCTTTAAGGGCATATAGACCATCTTTTGCAACTTCAGAGGGAAATTATAAAGCTATTATTCACCTGACATCTAAGTTCTTTTGCAGATAAACATACCAGTATATTTCTGATTCAATAACATAAGGGCTCATTAAATATTATACATTGCTATAGCTGAAACTGCCCTAAAGTATAGTGTACTGGTTGAGCACCACCACTTCCATTAAAATGCTGCTTGCATTGTAACGCATCGATTCAACGCTTTACAATATCGACTTGTACTTTGATACTTCCGTACATTTTAATACTTAAATAAAATGAAGGGTAAGAATGTTTACTTATACAGTAATGGATTATTTCTATGTTGCAGGTGCTTGAATCTGATAAAATGTCTCCCTATGAGGAGGAACAGTGAGATATGATTTATATGCTGCAGAACTGGGTTACTGTCTATAACAGCTTTGTGAGTGTGATGACATTTATGAAGAGTAGTTTACGTTAAACATCACCCCACTGAGTGGAAAACACTTTAGTCTATGGACAAGAAGAGCCCACTCTGATGGACCCAGGAACCCCACTGTGGGAACCAGTGTAAAATATTTGAATGTTGTGTAGTTGTAGATAATTGGCTGGCAGGGGAAAGACACCCACCCTCCACCCCTGACCTGCCGCGAAGTAAAACGTCACCGGATCCGCTCCACGTTTTCCCTGCGCCTTTATTAGGACTGTGTGGGAGAATTAGAGGAAATTACAAGGCACAACAAACACGAGGGGCGTGCAGAATAACAGGAAAACGTTGGTATTTGCTGACTGAATGGGCAGAAATGTGATGGAAAGCGAGAGAGCTGGACGTATTTCTTCGCTGCTGCTGCGTTCCCGAAGCATCATCTGCGCCTTCACCGGAGGATGCTGCGCCTCCTGAGCCGCTGCTCTCTGCTCATCCTCCTCATGCTTCCCACTGTGGACCTTCCAGCCAGCGACGGGTGGAGGATGATGTGCGAGCAGGCTTTGTGGGAGCAGGAAGGTTGACTGGACGTTGAGGAGGATTTCCCTGAGCGTCCGCAAGGATTATTTTTTCTGCGCGCCTCCTCTTCAGTCGCATCACTGCCGACTTCTGCTAGACGCAAAGGAGGAGAGAGAGGCAGCCTTGATAGCCTCACCGCTGTTAAATTATTTAAGAGTATCTGTTCCTCAACATCAACATATGCTGGTGTCTTTGTGTCTCCCGCGCATGATCTTAATCCCCGATTTGAAGTGGCGTTAGCGCGGATGAAAGCTGATGGCCAGGCGCCCCAAATTTCCTCAGAAGGGGGATGCAACCTAAAATAACCCCGGTGCCAAATGGTAAGAGAGCAAAGCGCTTAATGCGATGGCACAGATATGTAGGAACGCTTCTATTGATCCTTGCTGTTTATCTGTGAGGTGTAACCATTTAATTCGCTTGTTTAATTATCCCTGCAGCTCTCCGCGCATCACAAGCCGAGGGAACCGTGAATCTGTGACACGCACGACTCTCCTGTCCCCCGACCGCTCGGAGCCCGGACGCCTGCGACTTTTTAATGGCTTTTGTCTTCAGAAGATGGAGGGTTTTACTGGTGCTGAACGTGCTCGCGGTCGCTGGGTTCATGACTTTCTGGGCCAAGTGCAACACGCGCAGTGCCCAAGCCGTCGGTCCAGAGGCTCCGGCTGACGGGAAGAGGCCCCGGGGCAACGGGACGGCGCAGGGGCCCAGCATCAGCCATGAGGGGCTGCTGAAGAGGCTCCGCTCGCTGGAGGATGTGGTGTACAGGCAGTTAAACGGTAAAGAGCTGTCTGACTTTGCTTTGACTTGTCATGTGATAAAGGCTCAGAGGAAGGTCTTCAACCCCACAGAGCTGAAACACTGAGCAAACACCTGTCACAGCACGTCAGGGCTGCAGCCATCAATTAGTTGTCAACTATCAAATTAATTGCCAACTATTATTAATAATGGATTAAACAGCATGGCCTGAGCTGTCGGCTCATCTACAAAAAGATGTAGCACAATCAGTTTAACAGATTGGACTTTTTATGTAGCTCTACTGGTAGAACAGGGATAATCATTAAAAATACACCTTTCCCCAAAAGTAAAGCCAAATAAATACAGCAGAGTGTGTGTGTGTGTGTGTGTGTGTGTGTGTGTGTGTATATATATATATATATATATATATATATATCAGATATTAAATTAATTGCCAATTATTTTGATAGATTAATTGGTTTGAGTAATTTAAAAAGAAAAAAGGTCAAAATTCTCTGATTCCAGCTTCATAAATGTGAATATTTTCTGGTAATCGAGAAAATAACAACAAAATAAAAAAAATTCAATCATTTTTAAGCATGTTTGATGAGATTGTGCACCACCTGCTGAAAATCTAAATCCACTTTACCTGTGAAGAAATTGTCACCAACTCTTACGTGTACAGTATTTAATAGTTAACCTCTGTGGGAAACAGAGCTCAACAGTGATGCTAAATTTTAGTAAAATATCCAATTGTAAATGTCAAAGTTTGTTTTAGATGGGTGAATTAAATGGTAAGTTATCCTAAATTTATTATTAATATTTTGGTATTTTTTTGTGATGTTTCCCCCCCCCCAAGAAACAAAACAAACAGAATATTTCCTGTAAAGACAACCATCAAAAACAGTTGTGTATAGTCATTAAGTGTTGTGCCGCTCTCTGAAGGACAATGCCCTGAGCAGGATGTTTGCCAGCACAGAGGCCTGAACACAGCTCATCAGGTAAATTACTCTTCCAAGCACAAATACGTCCAGTCACATCAAGAAGGATCTTAAGTCATCCCTAATTTGAAACTGTTTAAATGTTGAAGCTTCATCAGCAGCTCGCAGACTATAAATGTTTTTGACTTAAAACTGTCTTGTAGTATATTTTGCCATCACTGAGTAAACTGACCTCAGTAAGAGAAGGACGCTCTGGAATAGGCCGATCAAACGTGTCCCCAAATGTGTATTATGTCAATCTGTGCTACCACTTGTCAGAAGTGTGAAGACAGCTCAGATGTTCGCCTGTTTTGACAGCGACTGACTACTTACTGTATGTTCATGTGAGGCTGGATCTGCGATGAGGAGGAAGACTCTCAGCTGTTAGCTACCGAGTCTGTTACTGAGAGGAGAGTCTTTCAGTCAGACTAAAGGATCCTGACATGTAATCTTCTCTTGTTTGCCTCGCCCAGGTCTATCTAAATCTCTGGGTCTGATTGAGGGCTTCGGGGGTCGAGGTAAAGGCGGCCTCCCTGCCACGTTGTTGCCAGCTGAGGAGAGCGACGCAAAATACATGAGGGAGAAGTATGGCTACAACGCCTACCTCAGCGACCGAATCTCTCTGGATCGGACCCTACCGGACCACCGGCCCAGCAAGTGAGTACATGTCAAGTGGATAAACTTTTAAATTCACTTTCGAGGTTGGTTCACAGCATCTGTCTTAGATTTTTTATGTGGTGCTAACAGTGTTTTTATTACATTGATTTTTAATTTACGTTTTAATAATTCATCAGCAGCATGTTTCCATTGGAACTACTCCGGTAAAGTAGCTCCAGTCATAACTGCTCGCTGTGTTCTGTGTCTTAAACAGACAAACCCTGATACTGTTTATTTAAAGACATGTTGCTGATGAATAATTTAAATGATGCATAGCGATAGTTCAGGCAGAGCAGCCCTGAAGTCCCACTTACATTAGCTGCCTGGTATCAGCTGTTTCATTCATGCTTCACAATAAGTGTATCATTCACAGTTGTGTGGTAATCAGCCGACTGGTCTCATCCAATCATATTCATGCATGTGTTCACCGCGACCATTAGAACCTGACACCTCACTATTACTCTGCTGGCATGCTAATGCAAGCTCCCCAATTAAGATTTGATATTAACGCATGTGTTTAGTAAATAAAACTAAATAAAATAAGAAGAAATTTAGATTTTCACTTTTGCCGTCAGCTATTTGGATGAAAGTTTAGCATGCACCATCCCCCACCTGGCATCTGGGACAGTAGATCACAGCGGCACCTCAGGATTTGCCTCCTCTGAAGTTGTCAGAATTAGATTGGCTCATGTATAGCCAGAATCATAACACACTCACTGGATGATTTTTACAAAAATTGGCTGGAGCCAGTTCCAGCTGAGATTGGGTGAAGGCGGGGTGCACTCTGGACAGATCGCCAGTCCATCGCAGAACTGACATATAGAGACAAGATCAATAGAGACACAGAGTGAACCTGCATGTCTTTGGACTGTGGGAGGAAGCCGGAGAAAACCCACGCTAACACGTGGAGAACAACAGGCTCCACACAGCACAGCCCCAAGTCAGATTCACACCTGCCATCCTCTTGCTGTGAAGTGACAGCACCAACCACTGCACCACCTCTCAAACAACCTTTTCACTGTGCTAAAAAATCTGTCTGTTCCCCTGTTTAATGCACACAAAGGGAGGCCTGCACCTTTATTAATGGGGCAGTCTAGCAGCAATCTAACAACACCATAAATACATTTAACTAGTTTGGCTCTAACACATTAAGTTGTTACACAAAAAAGATCATTACGTACATTCGCTTGTCGAGTCCACAAGACGTCATCACTTTATTCATGTTGACGAAACTGACGAGCTGTATTCATTAAAGGATAGTCAGTTTAGTAAAAAACATAAAATATTGAATCACTGTATTTAAGATGAGGATTTTTGTTTGAGGATTTGTGATTGTTTTAGGGTGATGATGCTGGGGGAGTACTTGAAGAAAATAGGTGTGGAACCACTGATCTATATAAAAGCCCAGAAGCATGCTGACATTTTGGCATCAGCCACTTTTCCAGTGCACATGTAGTGTTCGTCTGTTGGGCACTTCACCTGCCCCTTTAGTCTCTCTCTCTCTGATTCACCACGTCTTACTCTCATATTGATCTCCAGGCATACGTGCATGGGCACATGGGTCTAGCGCCACATGCACACCGTTGCACACTTCTGCTTATATAGGTAGATTTGTGCAGTATACTGTGTCTGCATGTATGGTGCAGATTTCTTGTCCATTAATGCTCCTTTAGAGTCTGTCACTGGTCCACATTGCTGGTTCAGCGAGTAACAGCCCTTCTGTTTGAATGTCAGTGACGATGAGAAAGCCCTCGGCCCACTGCCGCCACCAGCTGTGTGTGTGTTTTGGGGGTGGCGTGGTGGAGGGATCTGAATCCAGCGCTCTCATTTGTCACTCGGGGGTTCTTTTATGTCGCCGGGATCAAAGTGGCGTGTGAAGCTTGTTGGGGTGTGATATCTTCAGGCTTAGCAACAGCATGTAAGCTGGAGTCTGAGGAGTATACTATGTTTGGCTGAAGGTCCCGTTACACCACAGAGCCGGAGGTTGTGGTGAAACGAGAGAGGCTAATGGAAAGAAACAAAGATCAAATGTCAAACTACGAGTAGTCTAAAGAAGAAACATGGAGTTTTTGGAAAGTACTGATGATTATTATCCAAGCCTGCTTTCTCCAGCATGTTACTTATGTATTAGTGAGAGTTGACTGATATATAGGCACAACAGATGTGAGCTTATCACCAGTTCTCACATATATCAGCTGATCAGTAACAAGAAACTGCCAAAAGAGGAGCCATCAGCTGATGAACAGTCTCTTGGTTAGAGGTCGGAGACTAAAACGTCTCTTCACCAGGACAGAAGGACGGTCGGTCTAAACCCTGTCTGATTGGTCGTAAAAAGGGCACCTTACCCTGTCCCTACTGGACTTGCTGTTAAAGTCCTTTGCTTTCCTGAAAGCCTTCTTCATGTGTTTTATTTTTTCTGTAACCACTGTCTTCATGGAAATCTCTGCATAAATTGCCCAGTTGCGATAAAAATCATTGAGTTTGCTTTGTGCAGACTCTTTGGCCCAAATGGAAATGAGGCAGCGTGTTTCTTCTGTAGTCCAGCCTTGAGAATCCATTTTCATTCTTTAGTTGTTCTTTTGTTGTTTCTCACTCTTTTTCTTCAGCTTCTCTTATGTTGCCTGTCGTCATTAAAAATGCCGTTCACACACAAATGAATAGCCAATGTACTTCCCTTTATGCTGAGGACATAGTGGGGCTTAATATTGCCAGGATGCGTTTGTGTACACACTGCTAAAAGAACCAGACCACTTCTGAATGTGGTCTGAAAGACCGATCTCAGTGTTTCTTGAGTGTGTTCACTCCTGTATGTAGAGCTGTCCACTTGTGACCTGATCACTGAGGACAGGATGCATCTTAATACCAGGTCTGAACAGGGCCTAACAGTTACATTCAGATCAATGAAGCTGTACTTGTACTGTTCATACTCTCACACTTGTAATCATTCCTGCTGCTACACACTGCTGTTACTGGTTACACTGATTTGCACCATCCCCTCCTGATCTTACCTCTTCTTACCATAATTGCTGTGACATCTCTTGCCTTGTACATAATGCACATACTGTATATTCCTCATATCAGTGTGATAATGTCTCTGCAGACTCCTTGGTTGTTTTTTAAATATATTTCCTCACACTGGTGCATTGTGCTTGGTTTCATTTTAAGAGCTTCTTCAAACACAGGTCCTTTTCTGCAACTGCATGTTCTTCTGTTCCTGAATTGTCTCTGAATTAAATGTTTCTAGGACACATATTTATATCATCATGTTTCTAATATTTATAATTAAAGGTCTTATGAAAAGTAAGATATTTAAAACCAGTGGGTTTCTTGTCAGATGACTTATTTTTTTGGAGGTGGGGGTTGTGCCGAAATGCCTAAAAAAAGTGTTATCTGACCTCATGAGTTTAAAAAAATATATATGGATTTATTGTAGAATTGCTTGTAATTTGAATTTAATTTCACCTGGTAAATCTGATTATTGATAAAAAAAATTAAGACAAGTAAAGGAGGCATTTCCTCTCCCACTCTTTGAGCCAAAGCCTCACCCTGCCTCTTTCCTCTTCATTAGATCTGTTTAAACAAAACAAAATAGGCCTCCTATCTGCAGCAGACGCACAGTGAATAGGCCAATGTGGTTGGCAGAACAGGAAGCCTCAGTGAACAAGATGTCAGCAGCATGGAGGCAGTTCGGTCTTTTACAGCAGTGATGGAGGACGAGTGCAAAGACCACAATGCAGACTTCACAGGCAGCCATGGAAAGGTTTTACTTTACCGATGGTATGGTGTGTTTGTGTTTCTCTATGCAGATGCAGAAAGATCAGCTACCCGAGAGATCTCCCTCAGATCTCCCTCATCTTCATCTTCGTCAATGAGGCTCTGTCGGCGATCCTGCGCTCAGTCCACACAGCTGTCAATCACACGCCGGCTCACTTGCTCAAAGAAATCATTCTGGTGGACGACAACAGTGATGACGGTCAGTAGACATGGAAGGTTTTTATTACCACACGTCACTATGACAAATGATTGACGGAGACATGTAGATTGAAGTTACAAGTATATTGAATTATGTCACAGCGTTTTAGGTAAAGATTTGTGGTACATAGCCAATGCCAAACCAGAGGTATTATGTTTTCCCCAGTTGTACTGAAATGTCTTCACACCACAGAAGGTTTAATCACAGCACTTGTTTTGTAAAATATGCTCAAAGATTCAATCAGAAATGTACAGTAATGGTGTGACGAGGAATGCAGTGAATGCTTGTTTTTATACAAAGTTAATGTACACAAATCATACCTAAACCTTAAATAACTGTCAAGATCAGACTTCAAATCCCTGTATTGTATGAAGACACACACACACACGTATGCCATCTTAAAGCCGCTAGGTGAGAATTTTAAAATGTTGACAACTTGGTGGCCACTAGCCTCCCGAATATGACCCGAGTACACTGAGATGTGATGAACATAGACTGAACCAAGTTCTACTTTCATACTTCATCTATGACAGATGCAACAATCACATAAAATAACAACCTTGTGGCTTCAAAGCAATAGTTTGAAATTTTGGTAAAAAACACACTATCTCGCCAAGAGTTAGAGAAAGTCGATTCTACTCTCATGTCTATCTGGTCAATATGAAAACCGAAGTGAAAAAGCATCAGTTTGCTGTTTTACGGGGAGACCTGTGCCGGACTATGTCTTGGCTCTAAGCAGATGCCAGGCCTCTTAAATGTAAAGGAATATTTGTATAGTTTTCTTAAAAAAATGAATTACACTCCCAGCCTGCGTTCATACAGCATGTATATTATGAACGCATGAACACGCTGATACTTTGCTCCCTGACATGTTGCTGTGTGGGACAAAGGCATCAGATTTGTAATATGGCTTCATTGGCTTGACAAGATGATGAGCATCTCCTTGACAAAAGCTTCGGTCATTGCTTTTGAGGAGCAGCGTTTGCTAAGGATGATGGTGTCGGGTTTTTGCAGGGTAGACAGGCAGATGGAGGCGGAGCACCACAATTGGATGTCACGGCAGAGATGTCCCTGTCTTATTTATTGGGCAGGGCTGCCAAGCCCGCCTCTGTTAGATGAGGGGACAGAGAGAGACGATGGCAAGGGAAGGAGATGAAACCAGGCAGAACGAAAAGGAGAGGAAGTACAGGAGCAAAGAGTGTTTGGTTTTGGAGAGAATTTAAGGAAGAAGGACTGAAACTAAAAGAAAGAAAAGGTCGAGGATGAGGAGTGAATACGGCTTAAGGGGTTGAAAATAGGAGGGAGAAGGAAGAAGGGAGAAATGGAGATGAGGAGGCATCAAAGAATGAAAGGAGAGGCTGAAAGAGCAAATCAGGCTATTAGAGAGTGTGGCAGAAAGAGAGAGGGAAAGGATAAGAGACAGAGAGGCTCTAAGATAAATGAGGTCTGACAGGGAGGAGGAGAGAGAGAGAGAGCAAGGCGACATATGAGAGAGAGAGAGATCTGACAGAACGGAAAGCAAAGACAAATAACGAGGAAACGGGAAGAGAGATGAGATAGTCACGGCTTTAAAGGATAAGGCTGCCGTTATTCCATCTCTCTTATTGTCAACAAATCTCATAAAAAGACCAAAAAACAACTTCTTAATCTGTCACTCAGCACTTCTCCTCCCTCTCTGTTACACTCAGCCCACTCAAGCCCACTGATACCTGCTGAAGACATGCATCTTTTTTTAAAAAGTGTCACATATACATGGCTCCATTTCTTTCTTTAAAAAGGCTATATCATTTCCTAAAAGGGCTGGGCGCCATGGCAGTAGCCATCTGTGAGATCCAGACCTCAGTAATTATTTCCTAAAAAGCTCACTATATCTCTTCGTCTGCATGATGTCAATCCGTTTGAGACAGTGTGAGACTCGAGATCACGTTCACTGCTGCGATTTTACACACAAAAACTACATGAAATCTAAAATCACACTTGGTGATACAATGAACAGTATGCACAATATTAGAAGACGAAGTTTAGGGAAGTGGCTGTTCGCTGGCAAATCTCACCTTTGTAGCATATTATCCACACAAATGTTAACTTCACCACATCCGATAAAGTGAAGGCTAGATCCACTTCGTCATAACCTTCATCATGTTATTTTTGATTGTGCTGTTATGATTTTAGTTTTCATACAGTGTGTGTGTTGTCAAACACACAAAGCACACTGGAGACACTGTGGTTGTCACACACTGTGGGCTTTTTAGGAAATGTTTTGCCAAATGTTACTGTAGCAGGAAATAGTAAATAAGTATTGCCTTTATTGGGGACTCGTTTCAGCTGTGATTCAGATTTATTACAACTGCTGTTGTTGTTTTTGATACTATACCTACTGGTGCAAATGACCACGTTACTTTGTTGATATCTGGCAAGTCTAATGTGGCAAGAAACACGAGCATTCGGACGAACACAAACGTAAAGGCTAACAGTGCGCTATACACATCCATCCCAGTGTAGACACTGGTTTGTTTCAACGTGGACCTACCCTTCTTGCTGTAATTGTGCGTCCACACTTTTCCTGTGCAATGAGGGATTAACAACATGACGGGTGCACTCACTGCTCCTCAGTTTCACCATTAAAGGGGCTCCATGTTAGAATCGAAGACCTGGCCTATGTTGATCCCAGTTTTCGTTTTTTTTTTTTTTGTTAATAAACAGTACAGCAGGGTAGTGCATGTGGAATTGGACCTGGACAGGTCACCAGTCCATCGCAGGACGGACACATAGAGACAGACAACCATTCACGCTCACATTCACACCTACCAGCAATTTAGAGTCATCAATTAACCTAAACTGCATGTCTTTGGACTGTGGCAGGAAGAAAACCCACGCTAAAACAGGGAGAACATGCAAACTCCACACAGAAGAGCCCCAAGCTGGATTCGAACCTGCGACCCTCTGGCTGTGAGGCGCCAGTGCTAACCGCTGCAAATAGATTTCCTTCAACTTCATCCAGTACTATTCAAAAGCCCACATTGTAATGGGAGACAGAGGAACAACCTAAATCATTCAGTCAAAAGACTGGAGTTGTGGGTCGAAACTCTCCTACAAACCCTCTTACTCACTTACAGTTACTGAAATACTCAACATAAAACACTTAAATTTAAACTGAGTACATGACTATGCTGACGCGAACCTGATCTACAGTGCTCTACTCCTTTATATTAGACTACATCTGCTTATTCACTGATCATCCTACATGGTTGTAGCTGTTGTTGCAACAAGGATAGAGAACGGTGCGTAATCACAAATCATTCTACTGACTGACAGAATAAATAAAACCAATTACCTTATTTTCTCAAATAAAACCTGCTCCAAAACCTGACCTCCAAAGTGATACTAACACTGTGGGTCCATGTGTGTTAACGTCCCTAACTAAAAACATTAAGTTGTAAAATTTGAGTTTGAGTCGTGAAATTAAATGAAATCACCCTCTTGAGCAAGTTTATGAGTGATATAAGGTACATATGACACAAGTTCAGACTGGCGAAGGGTAAAGTGGGGCCAAAGGGCAGATTTCAAACAATCTAAATGATTTTTTGTAATTTTCAAATGGCGACATCGTCCTGGAGGTTTTACTGGCTATTCCTAGTCTCTAGTCTATAAATAGACAGGCAGAAACATAAAATGTGACCTTTTACTGAGAGCTGTAGATAAGTGATGTATTAGTTCACCACCTTTAAGTAAATTTAGGTTGCTGTACTGTGCTTCAAAATGTCGTATGATTTAAGGACAGTCTCTAAACATCGCCTGTTGTGTTGCTTTGTTCTGAGCGTAATCCTTGTTTGACGGACTACAGAGCAGCTGAAAGGCCCACTGGAGGAGTATGTCAACAAGCGCTACCCCGGCCTGGTGAAGATCGTCAGGAACCAGAAGAGAGAGGGACTGATCCGAGCCAGAATTGAGGGTTGGAAGGTGGCCAATGCCGAGGTTACGGGATTTTTTGATGCCCATGTGGAGTTCACCCCGTCCTGGTGAGTAGTCTGACATTGCAGGATTCCCTTCCCTTCTTCTCAGGTAGAATGAGCTCCACTTGGCCACATGTATGAACATTTGAACGCAATATTCCAGACCAAATAGTTGAAAGCCCGTTGAATTACAAATCACGGTAAGATAACAGCAATAATATAACACTCTATGTGTCACTTTCAAAAGCAAGTTACCAAGTGTTTTACAGAATCATATAAGGAGAGAACAAAGGATAGCAGAAGGAGAGAAAGGTAGAGCCTGTAGAATCGGGTTTAAAAGATACCGTGTGACATGTAGCTCATCAAATAACAAACAAACCTAAAGCAAGCAATAAAGGCGACATAGGACATTGCTCAAAAGCCCGCTCGTAAAAGTGCATTTTAGGGAATCATGTAAAAGATGAAACATTTTCTGACAACATTTTTGCCACATCCCGCCGACACCTTTTTGTAGGTCTCCTACTCGTTTTCCAGCTCAGTATGTACTTTATCTTATGTACACAACCCAGTTCACTCAGCATAAATAGACACATGCCCTCCAGAGCTGCACCGAGCTGAATCAAATAGAATTAGTAATACAGTTGGTACAACTTGAGGGACCTTATAACTGACTGAAGTGGGTGAGAGAGTGGAGATCTGAAGGGAAGCTCGGTGCTGCTGTCTTTTAAAGTGTGTACATGTGTATGTATTTACACTCTCGTCAGGGCCGAGCCGATTCTGGCCAGAATAAAAGAGGACCACAAGAGGATTATTCTGCCTTCCATCGACAACATCAAGCACGATACATTTGAGTCGGAGCGCTACGAGAACTCCGGCCACGGCTACAACTGGGAGCTGTGGTGCATGTACATCAACCCGCCCAAACAGTGGTGGGATGAGGGGGACACATCTGCTCCCATCAGGTGAGCCAACTTCATTTATATAAAAACGCACTTTTATTACTGCTATACTATATATTTGTTTGCTAAAAAGGACAGATGATGTTCAAGGGTGCAGCTTTACGACCCCATTTACACGTAAAACCATGCAGGCTTCTCTTTATCAGTTCTCTACAATTTCTATTAAAAAATAAGAATAAGTGGATTGTTTTGCACAGTTAGTGTGTCCTCACATTATCAAAAGTTCATCCATTATATAGGTTTGTGCTGCAAATGAGACTTTTATAATCTGGTTTTCAACTGGATATTTGTGCTAAAACATGTAAACATGAACAAGAATGTGCAGATTTGCATACTCAGGACAGCTGTGGCTCAGAGGTAGAACAGGTCCACCAATCGGAAGGTCAGAGGTCGAAGTGTCCTTGAGACCCCAAATTTCACTGGAACGCTGTGCCATCGGTGTGAATGAGTGTGTGAATGAGTGTTTAGACTAGATCCTGATTGCATGACAGCCTGTGCCGTCAGTGCAAATATCGACTCTATTGTATTGAGTCTGCGTAAAATCATTCCCTACTTGTGCATAGTGGCAACCAGAAAAAGGAACATTGGGCGGGTGGGCGGTGAGGTGAGTTGAGGTGCAGCGGGGCGGGTCACAGACCAATTTTTGAATAATAATTGAATAATTCCCAGTGATTTTCAAATAGTATTTTTGCTTGGAATGCACATCCCTACTACACACTGTATATGAAACATTTACACAGACAAATGCATGTAGACAGAGGTTGTAATTTATATTTACAATGCCACACATACCGTAAGTGCAGCCTGTAAAGGTTCAGTGTCACTTGTTTCAGTATTGTTTTCCTCACCGTAGGACTCCCGCCATGATTGGCTGTTCCTTCGTGGCCAACCGCGTCTACTTCGGTGAGCTCGGCCTGCTCGACTCAGGCATGGACGTCTATGGAGGGGAGAACATCGAACTGGGCATCAGGGTTTGTGTGTCACCCAGTTTCCTCTTGTTCCTGCTCCCTCTTTACCCCTGTAGGTTTAAGTGGAGCAGTGGCCACCTTTGTGTGGCACCGCTGATAAATGAGGCCCCATTAAGAGTCCTGGAGGACCAGCTCTATGTGTGCAGCTCACAGCAGGGCAACAGAGATAAATAGGTCACATAGCGGGAAGGTTGGGGAGTTTCTTTCTGTACATTTTGAGAGATTGTGTGTTGTTGTTCTGTAGGGTTATTTTTGTTGCTGTTTTGATTGCTAAAAGTCAAAGGAAAGAATATCACGTATAGCGTTTTCCTCTCATTGTCTATATATGCCAAGCAGTCTTTTCATATTTTTTATCTTTGGATTAGTGAAGTGTAAGACTTTAAACCTGATTCATCAATTAATTGATATTAATATTAAAGGCACTGTAATATGAAAGGGATCACTTATAGTACTCTAATCATAGAATTAATACCCAGCTCATATCACTCTGGTGAGGTTTTATGGCATACGTGGTTCTACCATGGGCTTGCGAGCTCTGATAAACCCACTGTGTGCTACCTGCCATTCACTAAACAGCAGACAGACAGAAGTTAGAGTTGGTGGAGATCAAAATAGAGTTAAAAGGAGAGTAAATACTAGACTGAAATCATTGAGATGATCAGAAAAACTAATCTAAACTGCTGACGTAGCTCTGTGTATGCTGTTAGCCATTATCAACTTAAGGTGTGGGATATTATGGTGGTTGTACTGTTTTCTGCCCTCTTGTGGCCAAACAAATGTTATTGCTAGCTTTAAAGTTGATTTCTCTGTTCTTCAACACCGTGTACCTGCAGGTGTGGCTCTGTGGAGGCAGTATGGAGGTGCTGCCTTGTTCCAGGGTGGCTCACATCTCACGGACGAAGAAACCCTACCACAATAACATAGCTGTCCACACACGGCGCAACGCCCTACGCGTGGCTGAAGTCTGGATGGATGAGTACAAGTCCAGCGTCTACATGGCCTGGAACATCCCTATGGAGGTGAGAGAGGACTGTTGCTGTGGCAACAACGCCTGCAGAGGGTGATCTTGCTAGTCCTGTTTTATGAAGTAAACTTTACTACGGAGTTACTGCACATGGAAATGTAAAGACTAACCCTTCATTATATAATTTTATTGTTATAACTATTTGTCTGGAAAACATAGCAAAGACTTCCCATAATGGCTCTTTGTGCTTGTGCAGAACCACGGTATTGATTATGGAGACATCTCTCAGAGGGTTGCACTGAGGAAGAGTCTGCAGTGTAAGAGCTTTGAGTGGTACCTCGACAATGTTTACCCAGAGATGAGGAGGTACAACAACACGCTGTTCTACGGCGAGGTGAGTCAGCACACATGAAAGAGAAAGAGACTAGAAAGAGAAGCTTATACATGGAATATCTGGTGCATTTGCACAAATACATGAAACCACTGAAAACACATGAGTGAGAGACAGGTGAGACACGTACTGTAAATAATGAGAAGTCGATGGGAAAAAAAAAACTTGATCCTTAAACTAAAAGATAGCTAGATGGCACCCAGAGATCATATCCGTACTCACTGTCTGGTGTAGGGATATGTGTACTGAGCTGAGTAAAACAGTAAAAAATGTTTAGAATTTTTTAATCTGCATTTGGATCCATATTTTTTATCTTACACATAGTGATACATACACAGTAATGCTGACTAGCTGAGGGCAGCCATGGCGTTTTGAGAATACCTAAATACTACTTGGTTATATGAGGACAAAGAATTGTTCCAAGTGAAACTGAGTGTGATTTTTCTTATGATCAAAGATGCTTTTTGATTTCAGATGCGTAACTCTAAAGCCAGCCACCTGTGCATGGATCAGGGTAGAAAGGAAAACCACACAGCCACCCTGTACCCCTGCCATGGATGGGGTCCTCAGGTACCACATGACGCTCAACAAGTGGCCACAGAGTGCATCACTCGCCACTCCCTTTACTTCTGTCTTGTATTTGTGCCTTTCACCAGTGACATGATTTACAGCTGTGTTTCTCACAAAGGCACAGCTGAAATCCTCATAGGAGAGAGTTCTGCTGTTAGGATAAAAATGTTCCTGTGTTGCAGTCCACACCTCAGCCCGTCGGTCTGCAGGGCCATTTCTTTTTAGCTTGCAGTGGTAAACAGGTGCTTCAGGGAGCACAGGTCTTGTAGTAAAATGCTAAAAGCTAGCTGAACTAAGATCAGTTCTGGCAGAGTGTGGCACCATATCACTCTTTCTACAAAAGACGTGCTTATGTTTTCTAAGTTTATCCATCAGCCAAAACTACACGTTGGGTGTGTGGTCGAAACCTCAACAGTAGACTCAGTCGGTCTCATGCAAGAACTACTCATAAGGGTGATTTGGGAGAACTTGCTGCAGTCACCAATTGTCTTGTATTTAGATTTTTTTCTTAGGCGCAAATATAATTTACAAGTGGTCCAGACTTGTCACAGGAGTCATGTAATTAGTCTGCAGTTGTCCAAACCTAAGTTTTCACTAATAGATTGTATATTTCATTACTTTGAAGCAAATTTGAAAATCCTATACAGTTCATAATTATGTTGACATTATCCTATTTGACTCCACAATTTGAATTATAATATATTTCTAAATTTATTCATATAGCCTAACAATATCATCATTAATTTAAATCGGCCATTGATGCTATTGTAAAACACTACAATATTAATATGAACATCTCAGACTGCAAGATGATTTAAATTATGCACTAACTGAAGATGAATTTTTCTGTATATAATAAGGTCAACATGAAGTGTAACCGGGTGCATCATGGCTGACTTACTTCTTTTGGATGTGCTTCAGGGTCTTTAGACAGCGTGCTGATATACTGGCAGAGACAGATGAATGGGGCCGGGCATGGAGCCTCATTGGGTGTTAATTACGCTAATTTACAATTCTCATGAATGCACACCCTTTTAGGCACAGGTGCCATTCATCATGTTTACGCAGGTCATTGACACAGTTATCTGACGGTAGGAGTGTTTGCTGAATCTGACGTGGGACACTCATACGAGCACAAGAATACGAAAATGTTATTGCATGAGGCCCAGTGTGCCCTGTTTGTGATGCTCAGGCTTTCTTTGTGTCTTCCTTCAGTTAGGACGTTACACCAAAGAGGGTCAGCTGTTCCTGGGCGCTCTGGGCAGCACCGGGGAGGACACTCATTGTGTGGTGGACGATCAGGTCAGCAGGTTTCCTCAGCTCCTCAACTGTGACAAGGTGACCAACGTGAAGCAAAAGACATGGCATTTCTCTCAGGTGAGAGCAGGAAACCATTTTCCTCTGTGACAGAATCTGTTTCTCATTGTTTTGTGCAAAATAATATAATCTGATGTGAACGATAGAGAAAAGCAGAGATGGTACCTGACAGGGAGAAATAAGACCTGGTGGTCGAGTTCAAGTTCTTTATTACCACGACAATAACAGTGAATCAGGCACTGGCAATGAAATTTGTAGTTCTCTTTAAACAGCGATCATACAAATATGTACACTGCGATTCAAAAGTTTAGAACACCTGTTATATTTAATTCAAAGTGGCTTTATTGGCATGAAAGTTTAAAAAAAACTACAGTAATATAAAAAAAAAAAACAGTATAACAGGTATCTTTCAGTTTCTGGTTGAACCATTGTACAGCATTTTGTTCTCCATGTACAAAACAAACTTCAAATGGAAAAAAACATCTATTTGTGAAGAGATCTTTCTACAACTTAAAATCATGAAAGACTATTCAAAAATATGGAGTAGTACTTTCAGCCATCTGACTTTATCCAGTCAAACTGCTGTGGCAGAAGATTCCAAACTTTAGACCAATAGTGTTTGCAGTACATACTGTGTAGTCGAATAAAAAGGTAATAATAAATAGGATTTCTGTAGTATAGTATGTCAGGGAAAATAAGTAGTATAGTATTTCATGAAAATGTTATTCAAAAGTTGTAATGCAATGTCATGAGAATGTCTAGCATTTTTGACTTTATAGGACATGCTATACTTTGATTTTTGTTTACTTTTTTCAATATGACATTATGACACTAACATTTTACAAACTTTTTTCGACATACTATACTATGATTTCTTTACGACTTTTTTTTTCGATATGCTATACTATGACTTTTTTGCGACTTTTTTCGAGATGCCATTCTACGGCTTTTTATACGACATGCTGTACTATGACATTTTTTGAGTTTTTTTTGACATGCTATACTGACTTTTTACGACTTTTTTCGACATGCTATACTATGATTTTTTTTCGACATGCTATACTATGAATTTGTTCGAAATGCTAAAGTATGACTTTTTTCCGACTTTTTTCGACATGCTATATAATGGCTTTTTTACAACTTTTTTCGACATGCTATACGATTACTTTTTTCAACATGATATACTATGACTTTTTTGACATGCTATACTGTGACTTTTTTCGACATAATATATAATGACTTTTTTTGAACTACTATCCTGTGAATTTTTTTGACATGCTATACTATGACTTTTTTTGACATGCTACACGATGACTTTTTTCGACATAAGATAAGATGATATTCCTTTATTGGTCCCACAGTGGAGAAATTCACATGCTATACTATGACTTTTTTCCACATGCTGTCCTATGACTTTTTCAACAAGCTATAGTACAACTTTTTTCAACATGCGATACTGTGATTTTTTTCGACATGCTATAGTACAACTTTTTTCGACATGCTATACTATGACTTTTTTACAACTTTTTTCGACATGCTATACTATGACTTTTTTACAACTTTGTTCGACATGCTATAGTATGGCTTTTTTACGACCTTTTTTCGACATGCTATACTATGACTTATCGACATGCTATACTATGATTTTTTTTTAGATTTTTTTAAAATGCTGTACTATGACTTTTTTCGACATGCTACGGTAAGACTTTTTTACGACTTTTTTTCGACATGCTATACTATGACTTTTTTCCGACTTTTTTCGACATGCTATATAATGGCTTTTTTACGACTTTTTTTTTTCAACATGCTATACTATGACTTTTGTACGACTTTTTTCGACATGCTATACTATGACTTTTTTGCGACTTTTTTCGAGATGCCATTCTACGGCTTTTTATACGACATGCTGTACTATGACATTTTTTGAGTTTTTTTGACATGCTATACTGACTTTTTACGACTTTTTTCGACATGCTATACTATGATTTTTTTTCGACATGCTACACTATGAATTTGTTCGAAATGCTAAAGTATGACTTTTTTCCGACTTTTTTCGACATGCTATATAATGGCTTTTTTACAACTTTTTTCGACATGCTATACGATTACTTTTTTCAACATGATATACTATGACTTTTTTGACATGCTACACGATGACTTTTTTCGACATAAGATAAGATGATATTCCTTTATTGGTCCCACAGTGGAGAAATTCACATGCTATACTATGACTTTTTAAGGACTTTTTCGACATGCTATACTATGCCTTTTTTACGACCTTTTTTCGACATGCTATACTATGACTTATCGACATGCTATACTATGATTTTTTCGATTTTTTTAAAATGCTGTACTATGACTTTTTTCGACATGCTACGGTAAGACTTTTTTACGACTTTTTTTCGACATGCTATACTATGACTTTTTTACGACATTTTCCGACTTGCTATACTATGACTTATCAACATGCTATACTATGACTTTTTTCGATTTTTTTTTTGGCATGCTGTACTATGACTTTTTTCGACATGCTATAGTATGGTTTTTTTAAGACTTTTTTCAACATGCTATTTTATGACTTTTTTACGACTTTTTACGACATGCTGTACTATAACTTTTTTACGTCTTTGTTTTCGACATGCTATACTATGATTTTTTTCCACATGCTGTCCTATGACTTTTTCAACAAGCTATAGTACAACTTTTTTCGACATGCGATACTGTGATTTTTTTCGACATGCTATAGTACAACTTTTTTCGACATGCTATACTATGACTTTTTTAAGACTTTTTTCGACATGCTACGGTAAGACTTTTTTACGACTTTTTTTCGACATGCTATACTATGACTTTTTTACGACATTTTCCGACTTGCTATACTATGACTTATCAACATGCTATAATATGACTTTTTTCGATTTTTTTTTTGGACATGCTGCTCTATGACTTTTTCGACATGCTATGGTATAACTTTTTTCCGACATTTTTCGACATGCTATACTATGACTTTTTTATGTCTTTTTTTCAACATGCTATACTATGACTTTTTTCCAACTTTTTTCGACATGCTATACTATGAATTTGTTCGAAATGCTAAAGTATGACTTTATTAAAGACTTTTTTCGACAACCTATACTATGACTTTTTTACAATTTTTTTGACATGTTATACTATGACTTTTTTCGACACGCTATACTGACTTTTTTGCGACTTTTTTCGACATGCTATATGACTTTTTACGGGTTTTATTGACATGCTATACCATGACTTTTTTTGACATGCTATCCGATGACTTTTTTTGACATGCTATGCTATGAGTTTTTTTACATGTTTTTTTCGACATGCTAAAATATGACTTTTTTAGACATGCTGTACTATGACTTTTTTACGACTTTTTTTCGACATGCTCTACTATTACTTTTTTCGACATGCTCTACTATGACTTTTTTCTGACTTTTTTTGACATGCTATACCACATATGTCAAACTCAAGGCCCGCGGGCCAAATCCAGCCCGCCACCTCAATTTATGTGGCCCGCGAGGTTTTGCAAAGAATATGGAATGCATATCATTCAATTCTATGCCGCTTTACAGAAGTAGTGTCCTTAAACTGCATGTCCCACAATGCATCTCGATTTTTTTGACATGCGCACTGTAGCGTCTCAGTCTCAGCGGTTTCCAGCAGCAGCGCAGTGTTGCCAATTTAGCGATTTAGTCGCTATATTTGGCCAGTTTTCAGACCCCTCGACCCCTCTTTCAAATAAGAAATTAGTGACAAATCTAACGAGTTTTGCTGGTGTTACTGGAGACTTTTGGAGACTCTCATGAAAGCAGGTATCGTTCTTCCTCTTCTCAACGAGCAGCGGGTGCTGCCGTGGACCCTCCCCAGTCCCAAAGCAGTCACAAGCGGCTCAGTCCTCGTCAGCAGTCCCTCCTAGCTACAGTCTCTTTTCACCCCTCCGCATCCAGACTGAATGAATCACGCATGCACAAAGCCGCCGCTGGCTGATGTAAATGTAAAATTTTGGGAATCAAACCCTGAATTTAAAAATATAGGGAAAAAAAAAGAAGTTACTCCGCCAGAGTGTCCCCTTTGGGTCACTTTTGCTGGTCCCAAGCCTGGATAAAGGAGGAGGGTTGAATTGTGGTATTATAAAAAACAAAAACAAAACAGAACTGACAGAAGAAAGCTCATTTGTAGTTCTAAACATATTTAGGAAATTGTTTTATTCACTTTTTGTCTTCAGAGTTAGTTACTAAATAAATTAATAATAATAATAATAATCAAATGCAGAAACAATTTTGTAAAATGATCAAGAGTAGATATGTTTATATACCGGTAGTCTTATAATTACAGCCGGCCCTTTGAGGGCAGCCATAATGCTGATGTGGCCCGGGATGAAATTGAGTTTGACGCCCCTGGTATAGTATGTCGAAATTTTTCGATGAAAACGTCAAAATTTTTTGATGTTGAAAAAAACCACGAAAACGGTCGTATTATAGCATGTAGAATGATTCTATGGTGAGCAAAAGTCATTTCGTGAAATGTTGGAAAATTTTACAAAAAAAAAAATGCCATAGTATAGTATGTCGAAATTTTTCGATGAAAACGTCAAATTTTTTTGATGTTGAAAAAAACCATGAAAACGGTCGTATTATAGCATATAGAATGATTCTATGGTGAGCAAAAGTCATTTCGTGAAATGCTGGAAAATTTTACAAAAAAAACGCCATAGTGTAGTATGTCGAAATTTTTCGATGAAAATGTCAAATTTTTTTGATGTTGGAAAAAAAACCATGAAAACGGTCGTATTATAGCATATAGAATGATTCTATGGTGAGCAAAAGTCATTTCGTGAAATGTTGGAAAATTTTACAAAAAAAACGCCATAGTATAGCATGTCGAAATTTTTCAATGAAAACGTCAAATTTTTTTGATGTTGAAAAAAAACATGAAAACGGTCGTATTATAGCATATAGAATGATTCTATGGTGAGCAAAAGTCATTTCGTGAAATGTTGGAAATTTTACAAAAAAAAAAAATGTCATAGTATAGTATGTCGAAATTTTTCGATGAAAATGTCAAATTTTTTTGATGTTGAAAAAAACCATGAAAACGGTCGTATTATAGCATGTAGAATGATTCTATGGTGAGCAAAACTCATTTCGTGAAATGCTGGATAATTTTACAAAAAAACGCCATAGTATAGTATGTCGAAATTTTTCGATGACAATGTCAAATTTTTTTGATGTTGAAAAAAAACATGAAAATGGTCGTATTATAGCATGTAGAATGATTCCATGATGAGTAAAAGTCATTTTGTGAAATGTTGGAAAATTTTACAAAAAAAAAACCGCCATAGAAGATCAACCTTTATTAGTCCCACAATGGGGAAATTCAATTTACACTCTGTTTAACTTATACATGGTACATGCACACAAACACACACACATGCAGTAATGGAGAGATGTCAGAGTGAGGGGGCTGCTCCTGACAAGCGCCCCGAGCAGTTGGGGGTTTGGTGCCTTGCTCAGGGGCACCTCGGCAGTGCCCAAGAGGTAAACTGGCACCTCTCCAGCTACCAGTTCACACTCAGTTTTTGGTCCAAGTCGGGACTTGAACCGGTGACCTTCCGGTTCCCAAGCCAACTCCCTACAGACTGAGCTACTGCCGCCCCCAAGTATATATATATATGTGAAATGCTGGATAATTTTACAAAAAAACGCCATAGTATAGTATGTCGAAATTTTTCGATGAAAATGTCAAATTTTTTTGATGTTGAAAAAAACCATGAAAACGGACGAATTATAGCATATAAAATGATTCTATGGTGAGCAAAAGTCATTTCGTGAAATGCTGGAAAATTTTACAAAAAAAACGCCATTAGTATGTCGAAATTTTTCGATGAAAACGTCAAATTTTTTTGATGTTGAAAAAAAACATGAAAACGGTCGTATTATAGCATGTAGAATGATTCTATGGTGAGCAAAAGTCATTTCGTGAAATGCTGGAAAATTTTACAAAAAAAACGCCATAGTATAGTATGTCGAAATTTTTCGATGAAAACGTCAAATTTTTTTGATGTTGAAAAAAAACATGAAAACGGTCGTATTATAGCATGTAGAATGATTCCATGATGAGTGAAAGTCATTTCGTGAAATGTTGGAAAATTTTACAAAAAAACGCCATAGTATAGTATGTCGAAATTTTTCGATGAAAACGTCAAATTTTTTTGATGTTGAAAAAACTATGAACGGTCGTATTATAGCATGTAGAATGATTCTATGGTGAGCAAAAGTCATTTCGTGAAATGTTGGAAAATTTTACAAAAAAAAAAAATGCCATAGTATAGTATGTCGAAATTTTTTGATGAAAATGTCAAATTTTTTTGATGTTGAAAAAAAAACATGAAAACGGTCTTATTATAGCATATAGAATGATTCTATGGTGAGCAAAAGTCATTTCGTGAAATGTTGGAAAATTTTACAAAAAAAAAAAAATGCCATAGTATAGTATGTCGAAATTTTTCGATGAAAACGTCAAATTTTTTTGATGTTGAAAAAAAAACATGAAAACGGTCGTATTATATCATGTAGAATGATTCCATGATGAGTGAAAGTCATTTCGTGAAATGTTGGAAAAGTTTACAAAAAAAAAAAATGCCATAGTATAGTATGTCGAAATTTTTCGATGAAAACGTCAAATTTTTTTGATGTTGAAAAAACTATGAACGGTCGTATTATAGCATGTAGAATGATTCTATGGTGAGCAAAAATCATTTCGTGAAATGTTGGAAAATTTTACAAAAAAAAAAAAAATGCCATAGTATAGTATGTCGAAATTTTTTGATGAAAATGTCAAATTTTTTTGATGTTGAAAAAAAACATGAAAACGGTCGTATTATAGCATATAGAAAAAAACCATGAAAACGGTCGTATTATAGCATGTAGAATGATTCCATGATGAGTAAAAGTCATTTTGTGAAATGTTGGAAAATTTTACAAAAAAAAAACCGCCATAGTATAGTATGTCGAAATTTTTCGATGAAAACGTCAAATTTTTTTGATGTTGAAAAAAAACATGAAAACGGTCGTATTATAGCATATAGAATGATTCTATGGTGAGCAACAGTCATTTCGTGAAATGTTGGAAAATTTTACAAAAAAAAAACCGCCATAGTATAGTATGTCGAAATTTTTCGATGAAAACGTCAAATTTTTTTTATGTTGAAAGAAAACATGAAAACGGTCGCATTATAGCATGTAGAATGATTCTATGGTGAGCAAAAGTCATTTCGTGAAATGTTGGAAAATTTTACAAAAAAAAAAAATGCCATAGTATAGTATGTTGAAATTTTTTGATGAAAATGTCAAATTTTTTTGATGTTGAAAAAAAAACATGAAAACGGTCGTATTATAGCATATAGAATGATTCTATGGTGAGCAAAAGTCATTTCGTGAAATGCTGGAAAATTTTTCAAAAAAAATGCCATAGTATAGTATGTCGAAATTTTTCGATGAAAATGTCAAATTTTTTTGATGTTGAAAAAAAACATGAAAATGGTCGTATTATAGCATGTAGAATGATTCCATGATGAGTAAAAGTCATTTTGTGAAATGTTGGAAAATTTTACAAAAAAAAAAACGCCATAGTATAGTATGTCGAAATTTTTCGATGAAAACGTCAAATTTTTTTGATGTTGAAAAAAACCATGAAAACGGACGAATTATAGCATATGAAATGATTCTATGGTGAGCAAAAGTCATTTCGTGAAATGCTGGAAAATTTTACAAAAAAAAAAAAATGCCATAGTATAGTATGTCGAAATTTTTCGATGAAAATGTCAAATTTTTTTGATGTTGAAAAAAAAAAACATGAAAACGGTCGTATTATAGCATATAGAATGATTCTATGGTGAGCAAAAGTCATTTCGTGAATTGTTGGAAAATTTTACAAAAAAAAAAATGCCATAGTATAGTATGTCAAAATTTTTCGATGAAAACGTCAAATTTTTTTGATGTTGAAAAAAAACATGAAAACGGTCGTATTATAGCATATAGAAAAAAACCATGAAAACGGTCGTATTATAGCATATAGAATGATTCTATGGTGAGCAAAAGTCATTTCGTGAAATGTTGGAAAATTTTACAAAAAAACGCCATAGTACAGTATGTCGAAATTTTTCGATGAAAACGTCAAATTTTTTTGATGTTGAAAAAAAACATGAAAACGGACGTATTATAGCATATAAAATGATTCTATGGTGAGCAAAAGTCATTTCGTGAAATGTTGAAAAATTTTACAAAAAAAAAAAATGCCATAGTATAGTATGTCGAAATTTTTTGATGAAAATGTCAAATTTTTTTGATGTTGAAAAAAAACATGAAAACGGTCGTATTATAGCATATAGAATGATTCTATGGTGAGCAAAAGTCATTTCGTGAAATGTTGGAAAATTTTACAAAAAAAAAAACCGCCATAGTATAGTATGTCGAAATTTTTCGATGAAAACGTCAAATTTTTTTTATGTTGAAAAAAAACATGAAAACGGTCGTATTATAGCATGTAGAATGATTCTATGGTGAGCAAAAGTCATTTCGTGAAATGCTGGAAAATTTTACAAAAAAAAAAAATGCCATAGTATAGTATGTCGAAATTTTTTGATGAAAATGTCAAATTTTTTTGATGTTGAAAAAAAACATGAAAACGGTCGTATTATAGCATATAGAATGATTCTATGGTGAGCAAAAGTCATTTCGTGAAATGCTGGAAAATTTTTCAAAAAAATGCCATAGTATAGTATGTCGAAATTTTTCGATGAAAATGTCAAATTTTTTTGATGTCGAAAAAAACCATGAAAACGGTCGTATTATAGCATATAAAATGATTCTATGGTGAGCAAAAGTCATTTCGTGAAATGCTGGAAAATTTTACAAAAAAAACGCCATAGTATAGTATGTCGAAATTTTTTGATGAAAACGTCAAATTTTTTTGATGTTGAAAAAAAACATGGAAACGGTCGTATTATAGCATATAGAATGATTCTATGGTGAGCAAAAGTCATTTCGTGAAATGCTGGAAAATTTTACAAAAAAAAAACGCCATAGTATAGTATGTCGAAATTTTTCAATGAAAATGTCAAATTTTTTTGATGTTGAAAAAAAACATGAAAATGGTCGTATTATAGCATGTAGAATGATTCTATGGTGAGCAAAAGTCATTTCGTGAAATGCTGGAAAATTTTACAAAAAAAACGCCATAGTATAGTATGTCGAAATTTTTCGATGAAAACGTCAAATTTTTTTGATGTTGAAAAAAAACATGAAAACGGTCGTATTATAGCATATAGAATGATTCTATGGTGAGCAAAAGTCATTTCGTGAAATGCTGGAAAATTTTACAAAAAAAACGCCATAGTATAGTATGTCGAAATTTTTCGATGAAAACGTCAAATTTTTTTTATGTTGAAAAAAAACATGAAAACGGTCGTATTATAGCATATAGAATGATTCTATGGTGAGCAAAAGTCATTTCGTGAAATGTTGGAAAATTTTACAAAAAAAAAACCGCCATAGTATAGTATGTCGAAATTTTTCGATGAAAACGTCAAATTTTTTTTATGTTGAAAGAAAACATGAAAACGGTCGCATTATAGCATGTAGAATGATTCTATGGTGAGCAAAAGTCATTTCGTGAAATGCTGGAAAATTTTTCAAAAAAAATGCCATAGTATAGTATGTCGAAATTTTTCGATGAAAATGTCAAATTTTTTTGATGTTGAAAAAAAACATGAAAATGGTCGTATTATAGCATGTAGAATGATTCCATGATGAGTAAAAGTCATTTTGTGAAATGTTGGAAAATTTTACAAAAAAAAAAACGCCATAGTATAGTATGTCGAAATTTTTCGATGAAAACGTCAAATTTTTTTGATGTTGAAAAAAAACATGAAAACGGTCGTATTATAGCATATAGAATGATTCTATGGTGAGCAAAAGTCATTTCGTGAAATGTTGGAAAATTTTACAAAAAAAAAACCGCCATAGTATATTATGTCGAAATTTTTCGATGAAAACGTCAAATTTTTTTGATGTTGAAAAAAAACATGAAAACGGTCGTCTTATAGCATGTAGAATGATTCTATGGTGAGCAAAAGTCATTTCGTGAAATGTTGGAAAATTTTACAAAAAAAAAAAATGCCATAGTATAGTATGTCGAAATTTTTTGATGAAAATGTCAAATTTTTTTGATGTTGAAAAAAAACATGAAAACGGTCGTATTATAGCATGTAGAATGATTCTATGGTGAGCAAAAGTCATTTCGTGAAATGCTGGAAAATTTTACAAAAAAAACGCCATAGTATAGTATGTCGAAATTTTTCGATGAAAATGTCAAATTTTTTTGATGTTGAAAAAAAAAACATGAAAACGGTCGTATTATAGCATATAGAATGATTCTATGGTGAGCAAAAGTCATTTCGTGAATTGTTGGAAAATTTTACAAAAAAAAAAATGCCATAGTATAGTATGTCAAAATTTTTCGATGAAAACGTCAAATTTTTTTGATGTTGAAAAAAAACATGAAAACGGTCGTATTATAGCATATAGAAAAAAAACATGAAAACGGTCGTATTATAGCATATAGAATGATTCTATGGTGAGCAAAAGTCATTTCGTGAAATGTTGGAAAATTTTACAAAAAAAACACCATAGTACAGTATGTCGAAATTTTAAGATGAAAATGTCAAATTTTTTTGATGTTGAAAAAAAAACATGAAAATGGTCGTATTATAGCATGTAGAATGATTCCATGATGAGTAAAAGTCATTTTGTGAAATGTTGGAAAATTTTACAAAAAAAAAACCGCCATAGTATAGTATGACGAAATTTTTCGATGAAAATGTCAAATTTTTTTGATGTTGGAAAAAAAACATGAAAACGGACGTATTATAGCATATAAAATGATTCTATGGTGAGCAAAAGTCATTTCGTGAAATGTTGAAAAATTTTACAAAAAAAAAAAAATGCCATAGTATAGTATGTCGAAATTTTTTGATGAAAATGTCAAATTTTTTTGATGTTGAAAAAAAACATGAAAACGGTCGTATTATAGCATATAGAATGATTCTATGGTGAGCAAAAGTCATTTCGTGAAATGTTGGAAAATTTTACAAAAAAAAAAACCGCCATAGTATAGTATGTCGAAATTTTTCGATGAAAATGTCAAATTTTTTTGATGTTGAAAAAAAACATGAAAACGGTCGTATTATAGCATGTAGAATGATTCTATGGTGAGCAAAAGTCATTTCGTGAAATGTTGGAAAATTTTACAAAAAAAAAAAATGCCATAGTATAGTATGTCGAAATTTTTCGATGAAAACGTCAAATTTTTTTGATGTTGAAAAAAAACATGAAAACGGTCGTATTATAGCATATAGAATGATTCTATGGTGAGCAAAAGTCATTTCGTGAAATGTTGGAAAATTGTACAAAAAAAACGCCATAGTATAGTATGTCGAAATTTTTCGATGAAAATGTCAAATTTTTTTGATGTTGAAAAAAAACATGAAAATGGTCGTATTATAGCATGTAGAATGATTCCATGATGAGTAAAAGTCATTTTGTGAAATGTTGGAAAATTTTACAAAAAAAAAACCGCAATAGTATAGTATGTCGAAATTTTTCGATGAAAACGTCAAATTTTTTTGATGTTGAAAAAAAACATGAAAACGGTCGTATTATAGCATATAGAATGATTCTATGGTGAGCAAAAGTCATTTCGTGAAATGTTGGAAAATTTTACAAAAAAAAAAACCGCCATAGTATAGTATGTCGAAATTTTTCGATGAAAACGTCAAATTTTTTTGATGTTGAAAAAAACCATGAAAACGGTCGTATTATAGCATATAGAATGATTCTATGGTGAGCAAAAGTCATTTCGTGAAATGTTGGAAAATTTTACAAAAAAAAAAACCGCCATAGTATAGTATGTCGAAATTTTTCGATGAAAACGTCAAATTTTTTTTATGTTGAAAGAAAACATGAAAACGGTCGCATTATAGCATGTAGAATGATTCTATGGTGAGCAAAAGTCATTTCGTGAAATGTTGGAAAATTTTACAAAAAAAAAAAATGCCATAGTATAGTATGTCGAAATTTTTTGATGAAAATGTCAAATTTTTTTGATGTTGAAACAAAACATGAAAACGGTCGTATTATAGCATATAGAATGATTCTATGGTGAGCAAAAGTCATTTCGTGAAATGCTGGAAAATTTTTCAAAAAAAATGCCATAGTATAGTATGTCGAAATTTTTCGATGAAAATGTCAAATTTTTTTGATGTTGAAAAAAACATGAAAATGGTCGTATTATAGCATGTAGAATGATTCTATGGTGAGCAAAAGTCATTTCGTGAAATGTTGGAAAATTTTACAAAAAAAAAAACGCCATAGTATAATATGTCGAAATTTTTCGATGAAAACGTCAAATTTTTTTGATGTTGAAAAAAACCATGAAAACGGACGAATTATAGCATATAAAATGATTCTATGGTGAGCAAAAGTCATTTCGTGAAATGCTGGAAAATTTTACAAAAAAAAAAAATGCCATAGTATAGTATGTCGAAATTTTTCGATGAAAACGTCAAATTTTTTTGATGTTGAAAAAAAACATGAAAACGGTCGTATTATAGCATATAGAATGATTCTATGGTGAGCAAAAGTCATTTCGTGAAATGTTGGAAAATTGTACAAAAAAAACGCCATAGTATAGTATGTCGAAATTTTTCGATGAAAATGTCAAATTTTTTTGATGTTGAAAAAAAACATGAAAATGGTCGTATTATAGCATGTAGAATGATTCCATGATGAGTAAAAGTCATTTTGTGAAATGTTGGAAAATTTTACAAAAAAAAAAACGCCATAGTATAGTATGTCGAAATTTTTCGATGAAAACGTCAAATTTTTTTGATGTTGAAAAAAAACATGAAAACGGTCGTATTATAGCATATAGAATGATTCTATGGTGAGCAAAAGTCATTTCGTGAAATGCTGGAAAATTTTTCAAAAAAAACGCCATAGTATAGTATGTCGAAATTTTTTGATGAAAATGTCAAATTTTTTTGATGTTGAAAAAAAACATGAAAACGGTCGTATTATAGCATATAGAATGATTCTATGGTGAGCAAAAGTCATTTCGTGAAATGCTGGAAAATTTTACAAAAAAAACGCCATAGTATAGCATGTCGAAATTTTTCGATGAAAACGTCAAATTTTTTTGATGTTGAAAAAAAACATGAAAACGGTCGTATTATAGCATATAGAATGATTCTATGGTGAGCAAAAGTCATTTCGTGAAATGCTGGAAAATTTTACAAAAAAAAAAATGCCATAGTATAGTATGTCGAAATTTTTCTATGAAAATGTCAAATTTTTTTGATGTTGAAAAAAAACATGAAAATGGTCGTATTATAGCATGTAGAATGATTCTATGGTGAGCAAAAGTCATTTCGTGAAATGTTGGAAAATTTTACAAAAAAAAAAATGCCATAGTATAGTATGTCGAAATTTTTCGATGAAAACGTCAAATTTTTTTGATGTTGAAAAAAAACATGAAAACGGTCGTATTATAGCATATAGAATGATTCTATGGTGAGCAAAAGTCATTTCGTGAAATGTTGGAAAATTGTACAAAAAAAACGCCATAGTATAGTATGTCGAAATTTTTCGATGAAAATGTCAAATTTTTTTGATGTTGAAAAAAAACATGAAAATGGTCGTATTATAGCATGTAGAATGATTCCATGATGAGTAAAAGTCATTTGGTGAAATGTTGGAAAATTTTACAAAAAAAAAACCGCCATAGTATAGTATGTCGAAATTTTTCGATGAAAACGTCAAATTTTTTTGATGTTGAAAAAAAACATGAAAACGGACGTATTATAGCATATAAAATGATTCTATGGTGAGCAAAAGTCATTTCGTGAAATGCTGGAAAATTTTACAAAAAAAACGCCATAGTATAGTATGTTGAAATTTTTCGATGAAAATGTCAAATTTTTTTGATGTTGAAAAAAAACATGAAAACGGTCGTATTATAGCATGTAGAATGATTCTATGGTGAGCAAAAGTCATTTCGTGAAATGTTGGAAAATTTTACAAAAAAAAAAATGCCATAGTATAGTATGTCGAAGTTTTTTGATGAAAATTTCAAATTTTTTTGATGTTGAAAAAAAACATGAAAACGGTCGTATTATAGCATATAGAATGATTCTATGGTGAGCAAAAGTCATTTCATGAAATGTTGGAAAATTTTACAAAAAAAAAAAAACCGCCATAGTATAGTATGTCGAAATTTTTCGATGAAAACGTCAAATTTTTTTGATGTTGAAAAAAAACATGAAAACGGACGTATTATAGCATATAAAATGATTCTATGGTGAGCAA
Organism: Pterois miles; assembly: GCA_947000775.1. NCBI lineage: Eukaryota > Metazoa > Chordata > Actinopteri > Perciformes > Scorpaenidae > Pterois > Pterois miles. Next base: position 4,790,674 of record CAMQGK010000110.1, on the reverse strand, counting down.
AAGTCATTTCGTGAAATGCTGGAAAATTTTACAAAAAAAACGCCATAGTATAGTATGTTGAAATTTTTCGATGAAAATGTCAAATTTTTTTGATGTTGAAAAAAAACATGAAAACGGTCGTATTATAGCATGTAGAATGATTCTATGGTGAGCAAAAGTCATTTCGTGAAATGTTGGAAAATTTTACAAAAAAAAAAAAATGCCATAGTATAGTATGTCGAAGTTTTTTGATGAAAATTTCAAATTTTTTTGATGTTGAAAAAAAACATGAAAACGGTCGTATTATAGCATATAGAATGATTCTATGGTGAGCAAAAGTCATTTCGTGAAATGTTGGAAAATTTTACAAAAAAAAAAAAAATGCCATAGTATAGTATGTCGAAATTTTTCAATGAAAACGTCAAATTTTTTTGAAGTTGGAAAAAACCATGAAAACGGTCATATTATAGCATATAGAATGATTCTATGGTGAGCAAAAGTCATTTCGTGAAATGCTGGAAAATTTTACAAAAAAAAAACGCCATAGTATAGTATGTCGAAATTTTTCGATGAAAACTTCAAATTTTTTTTATGTTGAAAAAAAAACATGAAAACGGTCGTATTATAGCATGTAGAATGATTCTATGGTGAGCAAAAGTCATTTCGTGAAATGTTGGAAAATTTTACAAAAAAAAAAATGCCATATATAGTATGTCGAAATTTTTCGATGAAAACGTCAAATTTTTTTTATGTTGAAAAAAAACATGAAAACGGTCGTATTATAGCATGTAGAATGATTCTATTATGAGCAAAAGTCATTTCGTGAAATGTTGGAAAATTTTACAAAAAAAAAAAATGCCATAGTATAGTATGTCGAAATTTTACGATGAAAATGTCAAATTTTTTTTATGTTGAAAAAAAAAACATGAAAACGGTTGTATTATAGCATATAGAATGATTCTATGGTGAGCAAAAGTCATTTCGTGAAATGTTGGAAAATTTTACAAAAAAAAAATGCCATGGTATAGTATGTCGAAATTTTTCGATGAAAATGTCAAATTTTTTTGATGTTGAAAAAAACCATGAAAACGGTCGTATTATAGCATATAGAATGATTCTATGGTGAGCAAAAGTCATTTCGTGAAATGTTGGAAAATTTTACAAAAAAAACGCCATAATATAGTATGTCGAAATTTTTCGATGAAAACGTCAAATTTTTTTGATGTTGAAAAAACTATGAAAACGGTCGTATTATAGCATGTAGAATGATTCTATGGTGAGCAAAAGTCATTTCGTGAAATGTTGGAAAATTTTACAAAAAAACGCCATAATATAGTATGTCGAAATTTTTCGATGAAAATGTCAAATTTTTTTGATGTTGAAAAAAAAAAAACCATGAAAACGGTCGTATTATAGCATGTAGAATGATTCTATGGTGAGCAAAAGTCATTTCGTGAAATGTTGGAAAATTTTACAAAAAAAAAACGCCATAGTATAGTACACATATGTCAAATTCAAGGCCCGCGGGCCAAATCGGCCCGCCACCTCAATTTATGTGGCCCGCGAGGGCTTGCAAAGAACACGGAATGCATATCATTCAATTCTATGCCGCTTCACAGAAGTAATGTCCTTAAACTGCATGTCCCACAATGCAACTCGATTTTTTGACATGCGCACCGTCGCGTCTCAGCGGTTTCCAGCAGCAGCGCAGTGTTGCCAATTTAGCGACTTAGTCGCTATATTTAGCCAGTTTTCAGACCCCTCGAACCCTCTTTCAAATAAGAAATTAGCGACAAATCTAACGAGTTTTGCTGGTGTTACTGGAGACTTTTGGAGACTCTCATGAAAGCAGATATCATTCTTCCTCTTCTCAACGAGCAGTGGGTGCTGCCTTGGACCCCTCCCCAGTCCCGAAGCAGTCACAAGCCGCCGCTGGCTGATGTAAATGTAAAGTTTTGGGTATCAAACCCTGAATTTAAAAATATAGGAAAAAAAGAAGTTACTCCGCCAGAGTGTCCCCTTTGGGTCACTTTTGCTGGTCCCAAGCCTGGATAAAGGAGGAGGGTTGAATTGTGGTATTAAAAAAAAAAAAAAAAAAAAAAACAAAACTGACAGAAGAAAGTTCATTTATAGTTCTAAAAATATTTAGGGAATTATTTTACTCACTTTTTGTCTTCAGAGCTAGTTACTAAATAAATTATTACTAAAATTAATAATTATCAAATGCAGAGACAATTTTGTAAAATGATCAAGAGTAGATATATTTATATACCGGTAGTCTTATAATTACAACCGGCCCTTTGAGGGCAGCCATAATGCTGATGTGGCCCAGGATGAAATTGAGTTTGATGCCCCTGTGCTATACTATGACTTTTTTACGGTTACCTTACCTGAGCAAATGAAATGAGAAACATCCATCTACATCATACCTGGGTTTTGGTCACATCTTGTCACAGTCACATGTGTTCATCTGGAAATCCTGATAAAACCAGAATGGTTTTTCTCCTCCTGCCCTGTAGAATGAATCAATTATAAATGGAGCCACAGGACGCTGTCTGGAGGTCGTGCCAGCTAATGTCGATTTCGGCCACCTGCTGGTCCTCCAGCCGTGCTCCAGGCAGAAGTGGACCATCAAGAACACCATGAAGCAGTAATCAACTGGCCAATTTCACTGGGACCAATGACACCAGATGCCATTTTCAAGCGCTGCCACCTGGCCTCAGCTCAGCCGAGGGACAACTGATGAGAAGAAAAGACAGAGATGGTTTAAAAAACAATATGATGCTCTGAACATCTCAGTGATACACAGTTTGTTAAAAAGTTCATTTTTACAAACTGGACATTAAAAGTTACTTTTAGCATGAGGACTTTTTCTTTCTCCCTCTGAAATTGACAAACTTTTAATGTGACATTGCCATAATTCCTGTGCCACATCTCTACAATGTTTTTAGGTTTAAGGATGGAGATTTGATCAGCTGAAACTGATCTGTCTTATGTGGGGTAAAAAAATAAGGTTTCTATCTGCATCCTCAAAATGTGTCATGTTACATCTTGGAAGATATTTAAAAATATATATGAAACACCTGGAAATATATTTTCTGTAATATGCACTGATCAGAATTCATTATGAGTTTGTAATAGGCCTCATTATGGGATCAACTTTTTAGCTTAAGTTTCCTCAAAATGAAGGAGTGCCTACTGATGACAGGCATGAATTTGAGTATCATGTAACAATCATGTCCAAAGGTGATTTTTTTATTTTATTGATTTGATTTTATTCTAATAGAAGCCTAGACCCTGTAAATATCTATAATTTTAAGGAACATGCATTAACAGGAAAATCATTGTATCAGAGCCTATTTGTTTCCAGTTATCTTAAATCAAAAATTACATTGTTGAGGGCCACTGGGCTAAATCATGGTTTTATATGATGTGGATGCATTTGTCTTTTTAATTGTCATTTCTACTCAACATTTGATACCACCAAATTTAATTACATCTTGTAGCATGATTGTAAGTACTGTATGCACATGGGGACAAAGCTTAGTTGAGCTGAGCCGATTTATTCTGTTAACTGCTGCGTGCCATAACTACTGCTGACGGCAAAACTAACAGGCTGCAGCCTCTAGCACTTTTTGGGACAGAACTGCAAAGTATGAGAAAAGATGGAATCAGGAATAGAAAAGTGCACAAGTGTACTGATTGTGGAAATGCTGGAAGCCTTTGAGGCTGGTATTATTATTGTATCAAGATGTATATGATGTCATGAAATCAATTAATTCTATGTGATCAGTTGGATTTTTGCTCTAAAGATTGTCTTCCAATAAAGAACTGGGTTCCTGGTTTTTGCATGGTTTCTGTTTCTGAAGCTAGGATTACTCTTTTGAATTGTTGATGAATTGAGTACGATATTGATTTTGTGTGGTCAAACTTGGTTTTATGTAATTTTAAAAGATATATATTTATTTTTTTAACATGTTTTACATTTAGTTATATTAAATTGTAGAAAAGTCATAGTATAGTATGAAAAAAGACAAAAAGAAAACCCTCAGGACAGTAGTTCAAAAACGTAATAAAAAGGCATAGTATAGTTAGTCAAAAAAAAGTCATAGTACAGAAAAAACAAAAAAAAACTCATTTACCATGTTGAAAAAAGTCATAGTATACGATGTCGAAAAGTAAAAACAGTCATGGGATAGCATGTAATCAAAGTAATGAAAAAGACATTATATGGTAAGTCGAAAAAAGTCAGTATAGCATGTCGAAAAAAGTCATACTATAGAATGTCGAAAAGAAGTCATAGTACAGCATGTTGAAAAAAAAAGTCATAGTATAGCATGTTGAAAAAAAAGTCTTAATATAGCATGTCGAAAAAAGTCATAGTATAGCATGTCGAAAAAATTCATGATAGCATATCAAAAAAACTCAAATAAAGTCATAGTATAGCATGTGGAACAAAGTCATAAAAAAGTCATAGTACAGCATACCAAAAAAAAACTCAGTTTACCATGTTGAAAAAAGTCATAGTATACGATGTCGAAGAGTAAAAACAAAGTCATGGTATAGCTTGTAATAAAAGTAATGAAAAAGACATTATATGGTAAGTTGAAAAAAGTCATAGTATAGCATGTCGAAAAAAGTCGTAAAAAAGTCATCAGATAGCATGTCGAAAAAAAGTCATAGTATAGCATGTCGAAAAAAGTCACACTATAGCATGTCGAAAAAAGTTGTAAAAAAGTCATACTATAGCATGTCGAAAAAAAGTCATAGTATAGCATGTCGAAAAAAGTCGTAAAAAAAAGTCATACTATAGCATGTCGAAAAAAGTCATAGTATAGCATGTTGAAAAAAAGTCATAGTATAGCATGTCGAAAAAATTCATGATAGCATATCAAAAAACAAATAAAGTCATAAAAAAGTTGAAGAAAAGCATGTCGAAAAAAGTCGTAAAAAAGTCATAGTATAGCATGTTGAAAAAAAGTTGTAAAAAAGTCATAGTATAGCATGTCGAAAAAAGTCATAGTATATCATGTCGAAAAAAGTCGTAAAAAATTCATAGTATAGCATGTCGAAAAAAGTCATCGTATAGCATGTCGAAGAAAAGTCGTAAAAAAGTCATAGTATATTTTGAAAAAAAGTCATAGCATAGTATGTCGAAATAAATCATGAAAGTCATAGTATAGCATGTAGAAAAAAGTCATCAGATAGCATGTCGAAAAAAGTCGTAAAAAAGTCAGTATAGCATGTCGAAAAAAGTCATAAAAAAGTCATACTATAGCATGTCGGATAAAAGTAGTAAAAAAGTCATAGTATAGCATGTCGACAAAAATCGTAAAAAAGTCATAGTATAGCATGTCGAAAAAAGTCAATGTAGCATGTCGAAAAAAGTTGTAAAAAAGTCATAGTATAGCATGTCGAAAAAAGTTGTAAAAAAACTCATATTATAGCATAACTAAAAAATTCACAGTATAGCATATCGGAAAAAGTTGTAAAAAAGTCATAGTTTTTAAAAAATTTAAAAATATAAAAAATTTTATGGTAAGTCGAAAAAAGTCATAGTATAGCATGTTGAAAAAAGTCGTAAAAAAGTCAAAAGCAGAAAAAAAGATAGTAAGCATGGAAAAAAGTTGAAAAAAGTCAACAAGCATGCGAAAAAGCAAGAAGATGAAAAAGGAAAAGAAAAGCATGCAAAAAAGCAAGAAGATGAAAAATCTAATAAGCATGTCAAAAAATTCATGAAGAACAAAAAAACAAAAAAGCATAGAAGACGAAAAAAGTTAAAAAAGCAAGAAAAAGATCAAAAAGCGAAAAAAGAAGAAGCATGAACAAAGTCGAAAAGCATGAAGATGCGAAAAAGAAAAAAAATAGAAGATGAAAAAGAAAAGATGGTATAGCAAAAAAATTCAAGAAGATGAAAAGGAAAAAGCAAGATGGAAACGACAGGAGATGAAAAGCGAAAAAGCAAGAAGATGAAAAAAGAATAGATGAAAAAAATTGAAAAAAAAGTCACATATAGCAGAAAAAAATTGAAAAAAAGAAGAAGAAAAAAAGAATTATAAATCAGAATTAAGTTGAAAAAAGAAGAAGCGGCAAAAACAAGGAAAAAAGATAGAAGATGTGAAAAAAGACAAAGATTTCAGAAAAGCGAAAAAGATAAAGCGGCGAAAAAGGAAAAAAGAAGAAGATGGAAAAGAAGAAAATCAAAAAGAAGAATAAAAAAGAAAAAATTCAAGAAGCATGCAAAAAGAAGAAGATGGAAGAAAAGCGAAAAAAGAAGAAATATTTTAAAAAGAAGAAATGAAAACATAAAGAAGAAGCATGCAAAAAATTCTAGAACAAGATGAGAAAAAAGGAAAAAAGAAAAGATGAAAAAAGAAGATTGCATGCAAAAATAAGGGAAGCATGAAAAAGCGAAAAAGAAAATGCAAAATCAAGAAGCATGCAAAAAATCACCGAAGCATGCGAAAAAAGATAGAAGTGAAAAAAGCATAGACAGCATGAAAAAAAGCAAGAAGCATGTGAAAAAAGCTAAAAGATGAAAAAAGCATAGAAGCATGCGAAAAATTCATGAAGCAACAAAAACTCAAATAAAGCATAGAAGCATGTGGAACAAAGCATAAAAAAGCATAGACAGCAACCAAAAAACCAGTTACCATGTGAAACAAGAACATGCGAAGAGAAAAACAAATCATGGAAGCTGAAAAAAGAATGAAAAGACATTATATGGAAGTGAAAAAAGTCATAGAAGCATGTCGAAAAAAGTCGAAAAAAGCATCAGAACATCGAAAAAAGAAGAAGCATCAAAAATCAACAAGCACAAAAAGTAAAAAGCAACAAGCATGCAAAAAAGCAAGAAGATGCGAAAAAAGCGAAAAAGCAACAAGCATGCAGCAAGAAGCTGTAAGCAAGAAGCATGCGTTCTAAGAACAAAAAACAAAAAAGCAAAAAGTGAAGAAAAGAGCAAAAAAAGTCAAGAAGCATGTGAAAAAGTGAAAAAGCATAGAAGCATGTCGAAAAAGCATAGAACATGCGAAAGCGAAAAAATTCAAGAAGCATCGAAAAGCATCGAAGCATGCGAGAAAAGTCGAAAAAAGCATAGATATTTTAAAAAGCAAGCAAGATGTCGAAAAAACTGCAGAAGCATGAGAAAAAAGTCATCAGAAGCATGCGATCGAAAGCGAACAAAAAAGAAAGATGGAAAAGAGAAAAAAAAGTAAGATTACAAAATCTAAAAAATCATAGTATAGCATGTGGAAAAAAAATGTCGTAAAAAAAAAAAAAATATAGATAAAAAATTCCCAATTTTATATTTCGGAAAAATTTTTAAAAAATTTTTTTTTTTTCTTTTGGAAAAAAAGTCGTAAAAAAAGTCATAAAGTCATGTCGAACAAAGTCGTAAAAAAGTCATAGTATAGCATGTCGAAAAAAGTCATAAAAAAGTCATTTTATAGCATGTCGGAAAAAGTCATAGTATAGCATGTCGAAAAAAAGTCATAGTATAGCATGTTGAAAAAATGTCTTAATATAGCATGTCGAAAAAAGTCATAGTATAGCATGTCGAAAAAATTCATGATAGCATATCAAAAAAATTCAAATAAAGTCATAGTATAGCATGTGGAACAAAGTCATAAAAAAGTCATAGGACAGCATACCAAAAAAAAACTCAGTTTACCAAGTTGAAAAAAAGTCATAGTATACGATGTCGAAAAGTAAAAACAAAGTCATGGTATAGCTTGTAAAAAAAGTAATGAAAAAGACGTTATATGGTAAGTCGAAAAAAGTCATAGTATAGCATGTTGAAAAAAGTCGTAAAAGAAGTCATACTATAGCATGTCGAAAAAAAAAGTCATAGTATAGCATGTCGAAAAAAGTTGTAAAAAAGTCATAGTATAGCATGTCGAAAAAAAAAGTCTTAATATAGCATGTCGAAAAAATTCATGATAGCATATCAAAAAAACAAATAAAGTCATAGTATAGCACGTCGAAAAAAGTTGAAAAAAGTCATAGAAAAAGCATGTCGAAAAAAGTCATAGTATAGCATGTCGAACAAAGTCGTAAAAAAGTCATCGTATAGCATGTCGAAAAAAGTCATAAAAAAGTCATAGTATAGCATGTCGAAAAAAGTCATAAAAAAGTCATGGTATAGCATGTCGAAAAAATTCATAGTATAGCATGTTCAAAAGTTGTAAAAAAGTCTATAGCATGTCGAAAACGTCACAGTGTAGGATGTCGAAAAAAGTCGTAAAAAAGTCATAGTATAGTATGTCGAAAAAAGTCGTAAAAAAATCATAGTATAGCATGTCAAAAAAAAGTTTTAAAAAAGTCATAGGATAGCATGTCGAAAAAAGTCACAGTATAGAATTTCAGAATTAAGTTGTAAAAAAGTCATAGTATAGCGTGTCGAAAACAAGTCGTAAAAAAGTCATAGTATAGCATGTTGAAAAAAAGTCACAGTATAGCATTTCAGAATAAAGTCGTAAAAAAGTCATAGTATAGCGTGTCGAAAAAAGTCGTAAAAAAGTCATAGTATAGCATGTCGAAAAAAGTCATAGTATATCATGTCGAAAAAAGTCGCAAAAAATTCATAGTATAGCATGTCGAAAAAAGTCATAGTATAGCATGTCGAAGAAAAGTCGTAAAAAAGTCATAGTATAATATTTTGAAAAAGTCATAGCATAGTATGTCGAAATAAATCATGAAAGTCATAGTATAGCATGACAAAAAATTCGAAAAGTCATACTATAGCATGTAGAAAAAAGTCGTAAAAAAGTCATAGTATAGCATGTCAAACAAAGTTATAGTATTGCATGTCAAAAAAAATAAGCGGATAGCATGTCGAAAAAGTCGTAAAAAAGTCATAGCATAGCATGTCGAACAAAGTCATAGTATAGCATGTCAAAAAAAATCAGCCGATAGCATGTCAAAAAAGTCATAGTATAGCATGTCGAAAAAAGTCATAGTATAGCATGTCAAAAAAAGTCGTAAAAAAGTCATAGTATAGCATGTCACATAAAAAAATCGTAAAAAAGTCATACTATGTATGTCGAAAAAAGTCGTAAAGTCATATTATAGCATGTCAAAAAAACGTAAAAAAAGTCATAGTATAGCATGTCAAAAAAAGTCAGTATAGCATGTCGAAAAAGTCGTAAAAAAATCATAGTATAGCATGTCGAAAAAAGTCATAGTATAGCATGTCAAAAAAAGTTGTTAAAAAGTCATAGTATAGCATGTCGAAAAAAGTCAGCATAGCATGTCGAAAAAAGTCGTAAAAAAGACATAGTATGGCATGTCGAAAAAAAATCATCGGATAGCATGTCGAAAAAGTCGTAAAAAAATCATAGTATAGCATGTCGAAAAAAGTCACAGTATAGCATGTCGAAAAAAGTCACAGTATAGCATGTCGAAAAAAGTCACAGTGTAGGATGTCAAAAAAAGTCGTAAAAAAGTCATTGTATAGCATGTCAAAAAAGTCACAGTATAGCATGTCAAAAAAAGTCATAAAAAAGTAATTTTATAGCATGTCGGAAAAAGTCGAAAAAAGTCATTGTATAGCATGTCGAAAAAATTCGTAAAAAAGTCATAGTATAGCGTGGAAAAAAAAATCATAGTATAAAATGTGGAAAAAAGTTGAAAAAAGTCATAGAAAAGAAGGTCGAAAAAAGTCGTAAAAAAGTCATAGTATAGCATGTCGAAAAAAGTCGTAAAAAAGTCATAGTATAGCATGTCGAAAAAAGTCATGATAGCATGTCAAAAAAAACTCGAATAAAGTCATAGTATAGCATGTCGAAAAAGTCATCACATAGCATGTCGAAAAAATACGTAAAAAAGTCATCAGTTACCATGTCGAAAAAAGTCGTAAAAAAGTCAGTATAGCATGTCGAAAAAAGTCATAAAAAAGTCATACTACAGCATGTCGGATAAAAGTAGTAAAAAAGTCATAGTATAGCATGTCGACAAAAATCGTAAAAAAGTCATAGTATAGCATGTCGAAAAAAGTCAGTGTAGCATGTCGAAAAAAGTTGTAAAAAAACTCATAGTATAGCATGACTAAAAAATTCACAGTATAGCATATCGGAAAAAATCGTAAAAAAAGTCATAAAGTCATGTCGAACAAAGTCATAAAAAAGTCATTTTATAGCATGTCGGAAAAAGTCATAGTATAGCATGTCGAAAAAAAGTCATAGTGTAGCATGTTGAAAAAAGTCATGGTATAGCATGTCGAAAAAAGTTATCGTATAGCATGTCAAAAAAAGTCATAGTATAGCATGTTGAAAAAAGTCATAGTATAGCATTTCGAAAAGTCTTTAAAAAGTCATGGTATAGCATGTCGAAAAAAAGTTATCGTATAGCATGTCAAAAAAAGTCATAGTATAGCATGTCGAAAAAAGTCAGTATAGCATGTCGAAAAAAGTCATCAGATAGTATGTCAAAAAAATACGTAAAAAAGTCAGGATAGCATGTCGAAAAAAGTCGTAAAAAAGTCATAGTAAAGCATGTCGACAAAAATCGTAAAAAAGTCAGTATAGCATGTCGAAAAAAGTCACAGTATAGCATGCCGAAAAAAGTCGTAAAAAAGTCATACTATAGCATGTCAAAAAAGTCATAGTATATCATGTCGAAAAAAGTCGTAACAAAGTCATAGTATAGCATGTCAAAAAAAGTCACAGTATAGCATTTCAGAATAAAGTCGTAAAAAAGTTAGTATAGCGTGTCGAAAAAAGTCGTAAAAAAGTCATAGTAAAGCATGTCGACAAAAATCGTAAAAAAGTCATAGTATAGCATGTCAAAAAAAGTCACAGTATAGCATTTCAGAATAAAGTCATAAAAAAGTTAGTATAGCGTGTCGAAAAAAGTCGTAAAAAGTCATAGTATAGGATGTCGAAAAAAGTCATAGGATAGCATGTCGAAAAAAGCCGTAAAAAAGTCATAGTATGGCACGTCGAACAAAGTCGTAAAAAAGTCATAGTATAGCAAGTTGAAAAAAGTTGTAAAAAAAGTCATAGTATAGCATGTCGAAAAAAGTCATAGTATAGCTTGTTGAAAAGTCTTAAAAAGTCAGTATAGCATGTCGAAAAATGTCATAGGATAGCATGTCGAAAAAAAGCCGTAAAAAAGTCATAGTATAGCATGTCGAAAAAAGTCATAGGATAGCATGTCGAAAAAAGTCGTAAAAAAGTCATAGTAGCGTGTCGAAAAAAGTCGTAAAAAAGTCATAGTATGGCACGTCGAACAAAGTCGTAAAAAAGTCATAGTATAGCAAGTTGGAAAAAGTTGTAAAAAAGTCATAGTATAGCATGTCGAAAAAAGTCATAGTATAGCTTGTTGAAAAGTCGTAAAAAGTCAGTATAGCATGTCGAAAAATGTCACAGTGTAGGATGTCAAAAAAGTCGGAAAAAAGTCATAGTGTAGCATGTCAAAAAAAATCATCAGATAGCATGTCAAAAAGTAGTAAAAAGTCATAGTATAGCATGTCGACAAAAATCTGAAAAAGTCATAGAATAGCATGTCGAAAAAAGTCACATATATCAAAAAAAAAGAAAAAAAAAGAAGCACAAAAAAAAAAAAAACAAGAAGCACAAAAAAGTCACAGTATAGCATGTCAAAAAAAGTCAGTATAGCATGTCAGGAAAAAAGTTGTGAAAAAAAAAAGTCATAGTATAGCATGTTCATTGTATCTCGAAAAAAGCTTAAAAAAGTCATCGTATAGCATGACTAAAAAAGTCATAGTATAGCATGTCGAAAAAAGGCGTAAAACAGTCATGGTATAGCATGTCGTAAAAACTCAAAAAAAATCCTAGTATAGCATGTCAAAAAAAGGTGTAAAAAAAGTCATAGAAAAGCATGTCGAAAAAGTCGTAAAAAAAGTCATAGTATAGCATGTCGAAAAAGTCACTATAGCATGTCGAAAAAATACGTAAAAAAGTCATCAGTTACCATGTCGAAAAAAGTCGTAAAAAAGTCAGTATAGCATGTCGAAAAAAGTCATAAAAAAGTCATACTATAGCATGTCGGATAAAAGTAGTAAAAAAGTCATAGTATAGCATGTCGACAAAAATCGTAAAAACGTCATAGTATAGCATGTCGAAAAAAGTCAGTGTAGCATGTCGAAAAAAGTTGTAAAAAAACTCATAGTATAGCATGACTAAAAAATTCACAGTATAGCATATCGGAAAAAGTTGTAAAAAAGTTATCGTACAGCATGTCAAAAAAAGTCATAGTATAGCATGTCGAAAAAAGTCATAGTATAGCATGTCGAAAAAAGTCATCAGATAGTATGTCGAAAAAATACGTAAAAAAGTCAGTATAGCATGTCAAAAAAAAGTCGTAAAAAAGTCATAGTAAAGCATGTCGACAAAAATCGTAAAAAAGTCAGTATAGCATGTCGAAAAAAGTCACAGTATAGCATGTCGAAAAAAGTCGTAAAAAAGTCATACTATAGCATGTCAAAAAAGTCATAGAATATCATGTCGAAAAAAGTCGTAACAAAGTCATAGTATAGCATGTCAAAAAAAGTCACAGTATAGCATTTCAGAATAAAGTCGTAAAAAAGTTAGTATAGCGTGTCGAAAAAAGTCGTAAAAAAGTCATAGCAAAGCATGTCGACAAAAATCGTAAAAAAGTCATAGTATAGCATATCGAAAAAAGTCATAGTATATAATGTTGAAAAAAGTCGTAACAAAGTCATAGTATAGCATGTCAAAAAAAGTCACAGTATAGCATTTCAGAATAAAGTCGTAAAAAAGTTAGTATAGCGTGTCGAAAAAAGTCGTAAAAAGTCATAGTATAGCATGTCGAAAAAAGTCATAGGATAGCATGTCAAAAAAAGCCGTAAAAAAGTCATAGTATAGCATGTCGAAAAAAGTCAAAGGATAGCATGTCGAAAAAAGTCGTAAAAAAGTCATAGTATAGCGTGTCGAAAAAAGTCGTAACAAAGTCATAGTATGGCACGTCGAACAAAGTTGTAAAAAACTCATAGTATAGCATGTCGAAAAAAAGTCATAGTATAGCTTGTTGAAAAGTCGTAAAAAGTCAGTATAGCATGTCGAAAAATGTCATCGGATAGCATGTCGAAAAAAGTCGTAAAAAAGTCAGTATAGCGTGTCGAAAAAAGTCGTAAAAAAGTCATAGTATGGCACGTCGAACAAAGTCGTAAAAAAGTCATAGTATAGCAAGTTGAAAAAAGTTGTAAAAAAGTCATAGTATAGCATGTCGAAAAAAGTCATAGTATAGCTTGTTGAAAAGTCGTAAAAAGTCAGTATAGCATGTCGAAAAATGTCACAGTGTAGGATGTCAAAAAAGTCGGAAAAAAGTCATAGTGTAGCATGTCAAAAAAAAATCATCAGATAGCATGTCAAAAAGTAGTAAAAAGTCATAGTATAGCATGTCGACAAAAATCTGAAAAAGTCATAGAATAGCATGTCGAAAAAAGTCACAGTATAGCATGTCAAAAAAATTCAGTGTAGCATGTCGAAAAAAGTTGTAAAAAAGTCATCGTATAGCATGACTAAAAAAGTCATAGTATAGCATGTCGAAAAAAGGCGTAAAACAGTCATGGTATAGCATGTCGTAAAAACTCAAAAAAAAATCCTAGTATAGCATGTCAAAAAAAGGTGTAAAAAAAGTCATAGAAAAGCATGTCGAAAAAGTCGTAAAAAAAAGTCATAGTATAGCATGTCGAAAAAGTCAATAGAGCATGTCGAAAAAAGTCGTAAAAAAGTGATACTATCGCATGTCAAAAAAAATCATAGTATAGCATTTCCAATAAAGTCGTAAAAAATCATAGTACAGCATGTCGAAAAAAATCATAAGTCACAGTATAGCATGGCGAAAAAAGTCGTAAAAAAGTCGTAAAAAAAGTCATAGTATAGCATGTCGAAAAAAGTCATCGTATAGCATGACGAAAAAGTCATAAAAAAGTCATAGTATAGCATGTCGAACAAAGTCATAGTATAGCATGTCGAAAACAGTTGTAAAAAAGTCATAATATAGCATGTTGAAAAAAATCATCGGATAGCATGTTGAAAAAGTTGTAAAAAAAAAGTCATAGTATAGCATGTCGCATAAAAAGTCGTAAAAAAGTCATAGTATAGCATGTCGAAAAAAGCCGTAAAAAAGGCATAGTATAGCATGTCGAAGAGTCATAAAAAAGTCATAGTATATAGTATGTCAAAAAAGTCATTAAAAAGTCATAGTATAGCACGTCGAACAAAATCATAGTATAGCATGTCGAAGAAAAGTCGTAAAAAAGTCATAGTATAGCATGTGAAGAAACTTGAAAAAAGTCATAGTATAGCATGTCGAAAAAAGTCGTTAAAAAGTCACAGTATAGCATGTCGCATAAAAAATCGTAAAAAAGTCATAGTATAGCATGTGGAAAAAAGTTGAAAAAAGTCATAGAAAAGCATGTCGAAAAAAGTCGTAAAAAAAAGTCATAGTATAGCATGGCGAAAAAAGTCGTAAAAAAGTCGTGAAAAAGTGATAGTACAGCATGTCGAAAAATCGAAAAAAGTCATAGTATAGCATGTCGAAAAAAGTCGTAAAAAAGTCATAGTAAGGCATGTTGAAAAAAGAGAGTATAGCATGTTGAAAAAAGTTGTAAAAAAGTCATAGTATAGCATGGCGAAAAAGTCGTAAAAAAATCATAGTATAGCATGTGGAAAAAAGAGAGTATAGCATGTCGAAAAAAGTTGTAAAAAAGTCATAGTATAGCATGGCGAATAAAGTCGTAAAAAAGTCAGCATAGCATGTCGAAAAAAGTCGGAAAAAAGTCATAGTATAGCATGTCGAACAAAGTCATAGTACAGCATGTCACATTAAAAGTTGTAAAAAAGTCATAGTATAGCATGTCAAAAAAAGTCAGAGTATAGCATGTCGAAAAAAGTTGTAAAAAAGTCATAGTATAGCATGTTGCATAAAAAGTCGTAAAACCGTCAGTATAACATGGCGAAAAAAGTCGTAAAAAAATCATAGTATAGCATGTCGAAAAAAGTCGTAAAAAAGTCATAGTATAGTTTGTCGAAAAAAGCCATCGGGTAGCTTGTCGAAAACAGTTGTAAAAAAGTCATAGTATAGCATGTTGAAAAAAGTCATAAAAGAGTCATTGCCATAAAAAAGTCATCGTATAGCATGTCGAAAAAAGTCGTAAAAAAGTCATAGTATAGCAAGTCGAAAAAAGTAGCAAAAGAGTCATAGTATAGCATGTCGAAAAATTCATAGTACAGCATGCCAAAAAAAAAAATCGAAAAAAGTCATAGTATAGCATGTCGATAAGTCATAGTATAGCAAGTCGGAAAAAATCGTAAAAAAGTCATAGTATAGCATGTCAAAAAAAATCGTAAAAAAGTCAGAGTATAGCATGTCGAAAAAAGTCATAGTATAGCATGTCGAAATAAGTCGTAAAAAAGTCATAGTATAGTATGTCGAAAAAAGTCATAGTATAGCACGTCGAAATAGGTTTTAAAGAAGTCATAGTATAGCACTTCGAAATAAGTTGTAAAAAAGTCATAGTCTTGCATGTCGAAAAAAGTCATAGTATAGCCTGTCAAAAAAGTTATTAAGAAGTCATAGTATAGCATGTCGAAATAAGTCGTAAAAAGTTGAAAAAACTCATAGTATAGCATGTCAAAACAAGACATAGTATAGCATGTTGAAAAAACTTGAAAAAGTCATAGTATAGATTGCCGAAAAAAGTCATAAAAAAGTCATAGTATAGCATGTTGAAAAAAGACATAGTATAGCATGTCGAAAAACGTCATAACTTCATAGTATAGTATGTCGAAATAAGTCATAAAAAATTCATAGTATAGCATGTCGAAAAAAGTCATAGTATAGCAAGTCGAAAAAAGTCATAGTATAGCATGTCGAAAAAATATGTAAAAAAGTCATCAGATAGCATGTCAAAAAAAAAAGTCGTAAAAGATCATAGTATTGCATGTCGAAAAAAGTCGGAAAAAGGCATAAAAAAGACATAGTATAGCATGTCGAACAAAGTCATAGTATAGCATGTTGAAAAAAGTCGTAAAAGAGTCATAGTATAGCATTTTGAAAAAAGTCGTAAAAGAGTCATAGTACAGCATGTCGAGAAAAGTTGTAAAAAAGTCATAGTATAGCATGTCGAACAAAGTCATAGTACAGCATGTCGAGAAAAGTTGTAAAAAAGTCAGAGTATAGCATGTCGAAAAAAATCATCGGATAGCATGTCGAAAGTCGTAAAAAAGTCCTATTATAGCATGTCACATTAAAAGTTGTTAAAAAGTCATCATATAGTATGTCGAAAAAAGCCGTAAAAAAGTCATAGTATAGCATGGCGAAAAAAGTTGTAAAAAAGTCATAGTATAGCATGTTGAAAAAAGTCGTAAAAGAGTCATCGTACAGCATGTCGAAAAACATCACTGGATAGCATGTCAAAAAAGTCGTAAAAAAGTCAGTGTAGCATGTCGAAAAAAGTCATAGTATAGATTGCCGAAAAAAGTCTTAGTATAGTTTGTCGAAAAAAGTTGAAAAAACTCATAGTATAGCATGGCAAAAAAAGTCATAGTATAGCATGTCAAAAAAATCGAAAAAAGTCATAGTATAGATTGCCGAAAAAAGTCATAGTATAGCATGTTGAAAAAAGACATAGTACAGCATGTCGAAAAACGTAAAAACTTCATAGTATACTATGTCGAAATAAGTCATAAAAAAGTCATAGTATAGCATGTCAAAAAACGTCGTAAAAACTTCATAGTATAGTATGTCGAAATACGTCATAAAAAAGACATAGTATAGCATGTCGAAAAAGGTCGTAAAAACTTCATAGTATAGTATGTCGAAATAAGTTGTAAAGGAGTCATAGTATAGCATGTCGACAAATGTCAGAAAAATGTCATAGTATCGCATATCAAAAAGTCGTAGTACAGCATGTCAAAAAAAAGTCATTAAAAAGTCATAGTATAGCATGTCGAAAAAAGTCATAGTATAGCATGTTGAAATAAGTCGTAAAAAAGTCATAGTATAGTATGTCAAAAAAGTCATAGTATAGCACGTCGAAATAAGTTTTAAAGAAGTCATAGTATAGCTTGTCGAAATAAGCCGTAAAAAAGTCATAGTATAGTATGTCGAAAAACGTCATAGTATAGCACCTCGAAATAAGTTTTAAAGAAGTCACAGTATAGCACGTCGAAATAAGTTGTAAAAAAGTCATAGTCTTGCATGTCGAAAAAAGTCATAGTATAGCCTGTCAAAAAAGTCATTAAGAAGTCATAGTATAGCATGTCGAAATAAGTCGTACAAAAGGCATAGTATAGTATGTCGAAAAAAGTAGAAAAAAACTCATAGTATAGCATGTCAAAACAAGACATAGTATAGCATGTTGAAAAAAACTTAAAAAGTCATAGTTTAGCATGTCAAAAAAAGACAGTATAGCATGTCAAAAAAACTCGATAAAAGTCATAGTATAGATTGCCGAAAAAAGTCATAAAAAAGTCATAGTATAGCATGTTGAAAAAAGACATAGTATAGCATGTCGAAAAACGTCGTAACAACTTCATAGTATAGTATGTCGAAATAAGTTATAAAAAAGTCATAGTATAGCATGTCGAAAAAAGTCATAATATAGCAAGTCGAAAAAAGTCATAGTATAGCATGTCGAAAAAAGTCATCAGATAGCATGTCGAAAAAATACGTAAAAAAGTCATCAGATAGCATGTCAAAAAAAAAGTCGTAAAAAGATCATAGTATAGCATGTCGAAAAAAGTCATCGGTTAGAATGTCGAAAAAAGTCATAAAAAAGACATAGTATAGCATGTCGAACAAAGTCATACTATAGCATGTCGAAAAAAGTCGTAAAAGAGTCATAGTATAGCATGTCAAAAAAAGTCGTAAAAAAGTCATAGTATAGCATGTCGAACAAAGTCATAATATAGCATGTCGAGAAAAGTTGGAAAAAAGTCAGAGTATAGCATGTCAAAAAAATCATCGGCTAGCATGTCGAAAGTCGTAAAAAAGTCATATTATAGCATGTCACATTAAAAGTCGTAAAAAAGTCATAGTATAGCATGTCGAAAAAAGTCATCGGTTAGAATGTCGAAAAAAGTCGTAAAAAAGACATAGTATAGCATGTCGAACAAAGTCATACTATAGCATGTCGAAAAAAGTCGTAAAAAAGTCATCGTATAGTATGTCGAAAAAAGTCATAAAAAAAGTCATAGTATAGCATGTTGAAAAAAGTCGTAAAAGAGTCATCGTACAGCATATCGAAAAACATCATCGGATAGCATGTCTAAAAAGTCGTAAAAAAGTCATAGTATAGCATGTCGAAAAAAGTCATCGTATAGCATGTCAAAAAAAGCCGTAAAAAAGTCATAGTATAGTATGTCGAAAAAAGTCATTAAAAAGTTATAGTATGGCATGGCAAAAAAAAAAGTCGTAAAAAAGTCATAGTATAGCAAGTCAAAAAAAGTCGTAAAAGAGTCATAGTATAGCATGTCGAAAAAATTCGTAAAAGAGTCAATGTGCAGCATGTCGAAAAACATCATCGGATAGCATGTCAAAAAAGTCGTAAAAAAGTCAGTATAGCATGTCAAAAAAAGCCGTAAAAAAGTCATAGTATAGCATGTCAAAAAAAGCCGTAAAAAAGTCATAGTATAGTATGTCGAAAAAAGTCATAGTATAGTATGTCGAAAAAAAGTCATTAAAAAGTTATAGTATAGCATGCCAAAAAAAAATCGAAAAAAGTCATAGTATAGCATGTCGAACAAAGTCATAATATAGCATGTCGAGAAAAGTTGGAAAAAAGTCAGAGTATAGCATGTCAAAAAAATCATCGGCTAGCATGTCGAAAGTCGTAAAAAAGTCATATTATAGCATGTCACATTAAAAGTCATAAAAAAGTCATAGTATAGCATGTCGAAAAAAGCCGTAAAAAAGTCATAGTATAGCATGTCAAAAAAAGTTGTTAAAAAGTCATCGTATAGTATGTCGAAAAAAGTCATAAAAAAAGTCATAGTATAGCATGTCAAAAAAAGTTGTTAAAAAGTCATCGTATAGTATGTCGAAAAAAGTCATAAAAAAAGTCATAGTATAGCATGGCGAAAAAAGTCGTAAAAAAGTCATAGTATAGCATGTTGAAAAAAGTCGTAAAAGAGTCAATGTACAGCATGTCGAAAAACATCATCGGATAGCATGTCAAAAAAGTCGTAAAAAAGTCAGTATAGCATGTCGAAAAAAGTCATAGTATAGCATGTCAAAAAAAGCCGTAAAAAAGTCATAGTATAGCATGTCAAAAAAAGCCGTAAAAAAGTCATAGTATAGTATGTCGAAAAAAGTCATAGTATAGTATGTCGAAAAAAGTCATTAAAAAGTTATAGTATAGCATGGCAAAAAAAAGTCGTAAAAAAGTCATAGTATAGCAAGTCAAAAAAAGTCGTAAAAGAGTCATAGTATAGCATGTCGAAAAAAGTCATAGTACAGCATGCCAAAAAAAAATCGAAAAAAGTCATAGTATAGCATGTCGAAAAAAGTCGTAAAAAAGTCATGGTATAGTATGTCGAAAAAAAGTTGAAAAAAACTCATAGTATAGCATGTCAAAACAAGACATAGTATAGCATGTTGAAAAAACTTGAAAAAGTCATAGTATAGATTGCCGAAAAAAGTCATAGAAAAAAAAAGTCATAGTAAAAGCGAAAAAAGTCATAGTATAGCATGTTGAAAAAAGACGAAAGTATAGCATGTCGAAAAACGTCATTGGAAGCATGTAAAAAACGTAAAAACTTCATAGTATAGCATGTCGAAATAAGTCATAATTTTTTAAAAAAATTAAAAAAACCTAATTTTAGAATAAAAAAAAAAAATAATTTATAATTTTAAAAAAAATTTAAAAAATTTTTTTTTTAGAGTTTAAAAAAAATCTAATATAAACCATTTAAAAAAAACCAAAAAAATCCAAGTATAAATTGCCGGAAAAAGTCATAGTATAGCATGTCGAAAAAAGTCATAGTATAGCAAGTCGAAAAAAGTCAAAACTATAGTATAGCATGTCGAAATAAGTCATAAAAAAGTCATAGTATAGCATGTCAAAAAACGTCGTAAAAACTTCATAGTATAGTATGTCGAAATAAGTCATAAAAAAGACATAGTATAGCATGTCAAAAAAGGTCGTAAAAACTTCATAGTATAGTATGTCGAAATAAGTTGTAAAGGAGTCATAGTATAGCATGTCGACAAATGTCAGAAAAATGTCATAGTATCGCATATCAAAAAGTCGTAGTACAGCATGTCAAAAAAAAGTCATTAAAAAGTCATAGTATAGCATGTAAAAATAAAGTTAAGAGACACAGTAGAGTCGTAGAACAGTATGTTGTCAAAATAAAGCCAGTATAGTGTGTTGAGAAAAGTCAGAATAAATATTTACCTCCGCCAAGGAGGTTATGCTGTCGCTGTTAATCTGTTTGTCTGTTTGTTTGTCTGTGCTCAAGATAACTCAAAAACTTAAAGACAGATTTTGATGAAATTTTCAGGGTGTGTCGAAATGTGAAAAGGAAGAACTGATTTAATTTTGGGGGTGATCCAGAAGAAATCCTGGATTCTGGATCACTTTGAAATTTTCGTTAACATTGGGGTAAATGGGACCCAAAAAATTGTTTCTCAATATCTCTGGTAATTGTTGCCCAAAGCTCATGAAATCTGACTCAGGGATTTACAATGTGTACTTCTATCAAATCCCGAAGGCTGATCCAGATCTGATCCAGATGGCGGATTTTATAGCAATTTATATAAAAAAATGGGGGTACTCTTACATTTTGGCCTACTGTGCATTTAATATTAGAGGTAGAGATTTCTAACAAGCGGCATCGTGTAGCTGAGACAATTCTGCATCTGAAGTATGTCAACGAATTTGATCTAGCTTTAAGACTTGAGGAGACAGATCCAGAGGAAACCGCCAGGGGGGAAACTATGGTGCTTGGCGGAGGTCTGCGCTCTCTGAGTGCTTTTCTAGTTGTATACTGTTTTGGAAAAGGTCATATTACACAACAGTACGGATGAAAAAAAGTCACCAAAAAAGTGCCAGAACGTCATTGTATAATATATCACAAAAAGTCATGCTATAGTATGGCAAAAAAAAAAGTCATACTATGGCATGTCAACAAAAGTCATAAAAAGTATAGTATAGCATGTCAACAAAAGTCATAGCATAGCATGTCAAATAAAAAAAGTCAGACTAGTGTGTCGAAGAAAGGCATAAAAAAATCAGAGTATAGCATGTCGGAAAAAATTATAGTATAGTATGTAGAAGAAGTCATTAAAAAGTCATAGTATAGTGTGCTGAAAAAAGTCGTAAAAAGTCATATTACAGCATATCAAAAATGTCACTATAGTATGTCATACAAATGTCATAAAAAGCCATAGTAGAATATATCAAATATTTCTTTTAAAAAGTTATTGGAGAGTATGTCACAAAATGTGATAAAAATCCTAGTATAGTATGTCATAAAAATGTTCATTAAAAGGATTACAGGAGAGTAAGCCATAAAAATGTCATAAAAAGTAATAGTGTAGTACAAAATTTTTAAAAAGTCCCAGTATAGGATGAGAGCATTTGATAGCACCAAACGCATGCAGCGTGATTTAAAGTACTGTATGCACATGGGGACAATGTGAAGTTGAGCTAAATCAGTTAACTGTTAACTGCAGCGTGCCGTAAGTACTGCAGATGACCAAAACTACCAGGCTGCAGCCTGAAGCTCAGAGGTCGAACTGCAAACTACGAATATGTAGACTAGGACGTGGGTCTTTTAATAAACAACTGGATTTCTGGGTTTTGCATGGTTACTGTGTCTGAAGATTGGATTGCTCTTTTTGAATTCTTGATGAACTGAGTACAGGATTCATTTTGCTTGGTCACAACAACTTCCAAATAGAGATTAATTCAAAGGAGGTTCACCCTCAGCTCCCAGCTGCATGGGATCTGGAGCAACTGTGAACACCATCCTGGCTTATGCGTAGTTTAACCAGATAGCCTTCAAATAAGTAGTACTAAAATATTACACAACATTATCTGCGGTAGCAAGGTAGACCGACATTAAAGATAATGTCCTATAAACGGAAAGTAATGGATTCAATTCTGTAGCAGCCATGTGTCCTTGATCTAGACACTGCACTCCTGATGCTTACTCTCACCAAACCGGTGTGGATGAAGCATCAGCTAAACGCTTAAGATGTAAATGAAACAGGAGGAGCCTGCTGGGAGCACAAGGGCCTGTTTCTAGCACAGAGCTGTAGAGGGTAGTGTGGCTCTGGAGGACAGAGCCTGCATGCTAACAACTCTGAATGCTGATCACACTCTAACAACAGGAGTGCTCATCTCCTGGTTTTACATATTATTAATATTAGTATTGAATAGGGTTACTCCTGTATATGTTGGCTAAAATCCTGCTAAATGTCAGTCTGAACAGTTACTGTAAATAATAACCAGGACAGTCTGGTCAATTGAACTTAACAGACTCTTGTTACTCAGTTGGATCCTATCGTAACAGCAAAGTGCCTGCTTTCTAGATTTTAACATGGGAGAAATGATCATTTTTGATAACGATACAATTCTAGTCAATTAAAAAGATTGCAATAACGTCTCGGCCTTATTGTGGAGGTGGAATTTTAGAGTCATTTCTGAGATGTATAATTTTAAATAACCAGTTATAATTTCTATATTGACAGTATTGTGCCTCCCATCTATCTCCCAGAGAATCAGTCTTAGCAGTGTATCATTTGTTTTTGGTTACCTGATTGCAGGTCAGTGTCCCTGCAGAAGACCTTTCACCTCTGCATGCTCTCTGCTTTCAAGTGTCTCTGGACGAACAGTTGCAATTATCTGTGTAAAATGGCAACATAGACATTATTATTACTGGGCCGAAACTTAGTTATAGCAAAATCTAGCTAAAGTAGAAACATGACATTTTTTATCTATAACTCACCACAGCTGCAACTAGCTGACTACCAGACATGTTATTACCATATGAATGTTGAATTTGGTTTCAAAATGAGATGTCTACCCTTTGAAAAAGGTGAGAGTATTCTGTAGTTATAGCTATTTTTACAGAGGAAAAATTATATCGTTGGATTACAAAATAAATTTACCTCTCTCACTGATGAATTTACATGTACGTTACTCTGTTCGTGTATTTGCATCAGTAGAGCTGTCAGTTTCACCATGTCAGTGCCTAATGCTACCCTCTTGTGGTTTTAGTGTGATCACAGATGGATAATATACAGTACACTCATTGGTGTGTCCACTTTGTTGAGGTGCACTTCTATCTAATAAAGACGTCCATCTTTAAGAAGTTCAGAATTATATTCTGGCCCCATTCATGTATGTACACCAGCTTTTACTATGACCTCAATAGCAGACATATTTTATGAATTTACACATTTCTGAGGAAGTCACCCTTTGACAGCCTGCCTCATTCCTTCATGCTATGAGAGAAGAACATGCCCATGTCATTTTTATTGTTACCAGCCATGACAGTGATGCTGGTAATGTTTTCACCTTGTGTGTCAACATGACAAAATGTGGTTCTGGAGAAGCCTATTGTAGTGGGAACTACCACCACCACCACTACTACCAACTACCACCACCAGAAGAAGAGTATTTCCCAGGTGTTTATATGTCTGTCTATGGGCAGATTTTGTCACTGTGATAGCATCACAACCGTGCAAGAAGCACTCAAACATTTACAGACTGGGATCAAAATGAAGGCTAAGTTTGAAGATAGGTATGGTTCGAGCATGGGAGGCAACGGGGCCACTGCCTCTCCCCACTTTACGTCTCTGGCCCGATTTGGCATCACCAAACTTTTCAGGTGTGAAGTAGAGATCAACATGAAGGCAGAGTTCAGAGATAAGCGCTGCCCAAAGAAGGGTGCCGGAAGTAAGGGGGCAATTTAAGGCCCATTAATTATTCATTAGCCTTTAAAGGAATGTTTTTGCATATTATTGGATGGCTTTTGTGAGATTGTCCTGCAACCAAAATGTTTTAAGGTTTGATCCCTGAGACTAAGCACCCTGATAATGACCTGATAACCTCATAACTCCAGTGCAAAATAAAACATAAAGCACCACTTAAAAAACACTGTTTTATTGCATCAATCCTTTGACTATTGTACAGAGTTCCATATTTACAATTTCATAATTATTATGCCTCTAATAAATAGTACAACTAAAAGTCTTTCTTTAGTCTACATGTTTAAATATTGCACATGCAAAGTATGTATAATGTGTGCTTGTCTAATACATATGCTATATTATTAGCTATGTACAAAGTTAAATAACAAAAAATATGTGGGATCCAATCACCATGCTACTGAAGAGACACTGTGCGTTTCCCCTCCAAAATAAAAGTCTATACATGCAACCGTTCTGTAGGGACAGGGACAGTTTGATTACAGAAAAACTGTAACCACAGTAACTATAATTCAAATACCCCACCATAACCATACACAAATAAATATAAAATTTGAAGGACAAAGTTCTTCTTAAAGAACAAATAAAGGAGAAAACACTTTTCCAGTTAACCACCACATGCCAGCAGTGACTAGCTGTGAATTTGAAGGGAAATTCCCACCTCTACTGCAAGACTGACAGATAAAATAATAATAATAATAATAATAATAATAATAATAATAATAATAATAGGAATTTTAATCAGTGTGACTATTTCAGATTGAAAAAAAAAAAATCAAATCAAAACCAGTGTGACCTACAAGGTTTTGTAGACTGTTTTGCACAACGTGCTCTTTCGTCAGTCTCTGAACTTTGTCGTTGGTAATTCATCTGTGAATGAAACCTTTTACAGATTTAAAAGAAGTTTTCTGCCATAGGCAAGAAATACATTGTGTTCAAATACAAGTGCTGCTCTACCCGCAGTGCTGGTAGATCAAAGTCAACCTATACATACATACATACATACAAAAAGATCATCATATTTTAACATTTAAGATCAACACTCGTCAGACATTGTTAATATAATGCTGTGAGAGGCCTGACATCACAATCCCAAAGCATGTAGAGACTGAGAAAGACAAACACTGCAGTGGGACAACCACATGGACAATGTGATCTCACTTCATCTCTAGATGGCACTCTTGCACAAACCTACAGCCCTCCTTGTCCTTTCACTGGAATGGATGACCAGTATGGTGCAAAAACAACGTTGGGAAAAAAAAATCAAAGCCTACATGACAGACGTATTTCTGCCAAAAATGCCAGATTGATCTTGTGTTTCCATGTAGGAACAGGGACAAACGTCTATATTGTGTTGTGTATGTTGTGTCTGGTTCACCTCTGCGAGGTTCTATGGCTTTGGCAAGAGGGTTGAGAGGGAGCAGAAAGGGCCTCCATCGCCTATATCTGATGAGTTTGTAATGAGAGCAGCCTGCTCTCTATCTGCTGATCTCCCTCCCTGCACCTCTGAACCCGAGTGAGCAGAGTACCGACAGTCATGCACATACAGAGATACTGTACACCTTCAGCGGACACTTTGAGACACTTCAGACATGGTTACAGTATTTACAAAAGACGAGGACTCGACCGCATGCACTTGATAAAATGGGTGTTTGTGACCCCGGCTGGGTTTACATGTCGAGATGAGAGTCAGTGCAGGAGTTCAGAGGCGACCTCCGTGGGAATCAAAACGTCGTGTTTTCCAATCGTTCAGTGCTGTGAGAAAGTCTGCAATCCCCAAGTTTTTACATAATTTACTGTGGATGAACATTATGTGTTTTTTTGGGGGGGGGGGGGGGGGGGGGGGGAGTGTGAAAATATGTGGAACGTGACTGAGAGTCACATGAATTAAAACTTATTTTTAAAATTAAAAAAAACATAAGAAATGAAATACTGAACTGATGAAATACTGATGAAAAACGTAATATAAAAGAAACAAATAATACACAGCTTAAAATTAAAATTACTTGATTTTAGAACTACTTTTTGAGCACAACTAGTGCAGGAAACTTAAAGGGATTCAACTTTTTGCAGCACTGAATTATAAATCATTAACTTAATTCGTTACGATTTGAAGGACTAAGAAATAATCCACCCTAAAGCACTTCAACACTGTTAAAAAAATCCTGTGTTGGTGGCGATACCTTCCATCCATAAGTCAATCTCTCTTACGGACGACTGGCCAACTCAGATGATGTGGCGTCACATATTTTCCAGCTAATATGATAAATGTTCAATGATGTAGCCCTCAGGATTAAAGAGTAACAGCTTCATTTAGCAGCGGCACCAACACTAACAGATATGCAGGTAGAAATCTGTCAAGAAGCCATGAAGCCATACTGCATTCAGAGTAAAAGGTTCAACTCAGGTTTTGTCAACTGGAAAACTTCTTGCTATTTTGCTCTTACCATTGTCACTGGATGCGATGGTTTCACACTTGTTCTCTGGAGGTTGTCCAAAGTCATTTTGGGAAATGTAGGAACTCACCAACTGAGGCAGAAGTAGACAAGGCAGACTGAGAGAAAGTTGAATTAAATCACCCCGCAAAATAACTCCTGGCGTGCACCGAACACCACAGAGAGATGATATGTCACAGTGTGAAGATTGAAAGGGTGGATTTTTTTTCCCCTTAATAGGACACCAAAACCTTTTCTTTGCACCCGAACAGTGTTCACCCAGCAGTGTTCAAACTTTCAGAACCGTGTTCATTCATGAATATCATAAGCCCAAAACACAAGCGCAGAGTTACCATTTAATACCTTGTTCACTTGGCTGCTTGGTGTGTAGGGCTGATGAACTGATGCCGGCACCTCATACCAGCCCACAGACGCAGTAGTTGAAAATAGAAAGTTGGAGAGCTGAAGTATCGTAGCACCATGGGAGCTGCAGGAGCTGTAGCCTGACGCGTACAGATCCCTCTGCTTGAGTGGCGGCGAGGTCTGTCATCGTGCTTCCAGCAACTGTAATAAGAGGGCAATTGTTCCTTCTCTCTCATTCCCTTTCAAGGCCCAGACTGCAGCCCTGGTATCTCATCAGACTCCTGGTGGGGGACAGATCTGCAGTCACTTCTTGCCTGCTGGAAAAGCAAGCAGCTCTGAACTCCTGCACTTTATTTAAAATTTATTTATATTTTTCGTTTATTGCATCAGGGAAACAGACAGTATTGTGTAATGTCAGCCCTTGTGTGTCCCTGTCAGAGTAAAGGGGGAGGAGTCCTGCATGACTCCTCATGCTGGCTTCACGGTTTCATTGGACGTCAGGTGAAGAGGTGACACTCTTGAAAAAACTATGACTAATTTTAAAAATGGATTTTGTCGATGATTACTTGGAGTGTTATTCCTTGTAGTTCTTTTCCTATCAACAGGGATATGACCTCACCCACTGGCATGCACATGCAGGCTGGCTGGTTCCCCGCTCACAGTGGGCACAGCTACTCCATGCCGTTCCTCAGCATCTGATTGGCAGCGATAAGCATGACGCTGATGATGAACGCCATGGCAAAGGCGCAGATGAGGCTCTTCCTCACACACGTCTGACGGTTCTTCTTTGAAGGGTGAACTGAAAGAGAAACAAGGAGGACAAAGTGCCAGTTTAAAAGATGATAACACTTGTGTTCCTGACATGTCTTTGAATTGATCATTTCTTGCGCCCAGAAGAAGAACAGAATGAAAACAACCAGAGGCTGCACTGACACCGAGCACATTTGGTGTAGTTTATTTATTCTGTGTTTACTCCTTCAGTCCATTGGTCAACCGCTGTCCCCCAGGGGAGAGAACGGCTATGTGGTTTGTTTGGAAAAGCATTCTGACTTAAAGCAAGTGCAGAAAAATGAAAGGGAAAGGGTTTAGGTTATTAGAGGATGGATGTTGACATCTAATGCTTGGAAATCTGAGTATAACAAAATAAACAGAGGACGCGTCTGGACTGAAGACAGATTCTTAAGATGTATTAATGGATATATAAGTATATATTAAAAAAAAGGATAATTCAACAGTCAGTGAAGATACTGCATGCTCATCACATATACTGTAATAAGATATTTGCACTGCATCACTGCTGTCAACGCATGTTATTTGTCAAACACGTTATTTGTGCAATCAGGTGACTTTAGTTCATATAATCCTTGTTCACTTCTAATTGAGCCACGCACCACATAAATATACTGCAAAGTGAAACGTTCACCACTGTGGCTGCGGCCAAAGAAAATAAACTTGAGGTGTGATCTCACATGAGTGTTGCTGGGCAGAATTAACAGCTCTGCTCTGGATAGCAGCTGAATGAGCAGCGAGTAACTGGGAAGTGATCAGTACAGGGACACCGAGGCGAGTGTCACAATTCAGTACAGTACTCATTCAGTTGTCAACAACGAAGTTTAGCTTACTTGTTCAGAGGAGTCCTACTCAGCCTGTGAAAACGGTTGTATACTGTCCCCTGAGCCTCCTGCGGGAGCTTTCTGAGGTTGGGAAAAAATTATTCTGATGGCGTCATCTCTGCCGGGACTTTAGACTCAAAATTCAACATGGCTACAGCTGAGCCAGCAGCTCGTAGCGCGTAGCTAAGGATGGGCATGCGCTGTACAATTTTAGAAATGTTGTGTAATTCCTGCTCCTACTGTACGAGTAGACTGTTTGTGATGTAAATCCAAAGATTTATGTGCTCATGCTGTACGGTCTGATTGTCAGCAACACCTGAGTAAAACAGAAAAAAACACAGCCTGTCGGCTCCTGAGGGCCGTCCTGGCTGCTGAGGGCCGTCCTGGCCGCTGAGGGCCGTCCTGGCCGCTGAGGGCCGTCCTGGCCGCTGAGGGCCGTCCTGGCCGCTGAGGGCCGTCCTGGCCGCTGACAGTTGTCAGTAAAGATTCATTTGAAAGCTGTTTGCTAGCAGAGGTCTGTACGAGTCCTAATGCTAACAAGGCACCTTGATCATCTGTGCCATCCTGGCTGCTGACTAAAAAAAAAAAGAGACAGCGGCGTAATGTTATATGGACTCGCTGTGGCTGGGAAGACGTGGACAGTCTGGCTTGTCTATTTTGCAGAGAGAATTGGAGGTCAGCTAGCTACAGTTGATCTACTGTAGCCTACATTATCTTCATAGCTACGCTCTGATTACTGTAAAAACAGTAGAAAAAGGCTCTGATGTTAGGGAATCAGCTCGTAGTTCTGCTTCAGCTGTGAGAAATTGTGGGCAACTGACCAAAACTTCTGACATGTCAGAAATTCATCCGACTGCAGAGTGTAACTGCAACCGTATGAATAAATAGAAATATGCTGTAAAAAGCATGCATAGCCGGCCAGCTACGTCAACAAAGCACAGAGAAGCTCAGATTACAACACACATAGCGGGAGAGCGACTTCACTCTGCTCAGGTAGACGTTAGTCCTCTATATCTTTACACAATAGCTGTTTGCTGCTATATTAACACTCTGGATATCATAGAGGCTTAAACAGAAAGCCTGTTACAAACTGGATGTGTGAGGTTTGAAAAAAAAAATGGGCATTTAGGAGGCAGATAAGATCTAATAATCCACACTATTTAGTTGCATCATGGAAAATGTAGGATCGAGCATATTTAGAGCTTGACCCATAATAGAGACCAAGATGTCGCGGCCTCTGCTGCTATAATATTTAACATTTCTCTGACTCTGATTTTACCACGTCTCTTTTGAGTCCCCTGACATGATGGAAATGCAATACTAAATTGTTGGAATACCCCTTTAATTCTGTCTACATGAAAAAATTTCACAGTCAGCAGATGTTGATGAAATTGAGTTTGTACAGTACATGCAGCTACAACAGACGCTGCTGTCTAAAACAACTTCCCCACAATGAATCATACCTTCATGAAGGTTTAAATATTCAGTTTTTGTTTAAATTGTTAAATTCATTGTTATTAGTCATTTTGGATTCTGTTATACTTAGAGGTAAATTAATGTTTTGTCCAATCCATTTAAATATAGAGTAAATATTAGTTTCACTGTGTGAAAAAGGTGGTGAATCAGTGAGGGATATTCCCTTCATGCTTGAGCAAAGTCCACCTTAAAGACCATCAATTATTTGTCTCCATAATACCGCCTTCAAAGAGGACAGATATGGGTGAGCATGTAAATGACAGCATGTTGAACTTAGGATATTATATAGAAACCCAAGCTGACGCTCACATTCACACAGCAGGCTCTCTCTATGTGATAATTTTCTGGTTCAATCAACCACCGGCACCAACCGATAACGCAGCAGCTCTTCCTCCCTGCAGCGGCTCGTCGGACTGCGAGTGGCTGAAATGATTTTACCGGGCCGCGGTAATTAGGGGAGCTGGGCCAATGACCCACAGCTACATGGCTCACACTCTCACTTGCTCTATTTTTAACTCTCAGTTCAAGAAGCACTGAAGTCATCAAAAATGCTTCTTGACTGCTGTTCCAAAAGAAAGTGCAATGTGGAAAGTAGGACAGAAATTGCTACATATTTCTTGGCTTAGGCATTGAGGCGGTGTCATTAGTTGGCAATCTCCAGTAGAAAAAATACTATCCCAGACTCTCACATCATATAAAACATGACGTGACTGACGTGATTTTTAGCCAAACGGATTATCTAACAATGAGCTTCCAGCCAATAAGCAGAGTTATGTAACTCAACATTAGATGAAGCTTTTATCTTGGTATTTGTACACAAACCGTATTGGACAATATGTTGTTTTTTCCCTTTCAGGCTTACATGCACAGTTACTCACATTCACACCTTGAAGCAGCCTAGTACAACCACAGGCTCATCTATTGGCCAGTGGCACCAGAGATCGGTCGGTTTCATCCTGCAGATCTGCCATTTAAACCAAGGATCTCACAGTCACAAGTTGCTTCGCTAATTTAGAGGCCGCTGTGACACAACACAAACATCTACTGAGCTACTGAATCTGTTATTGAATCCTAAAATCATTACTTTAAATGAACCAAACCATCTGAGATGAGATTATGCAACTGATTTATTATTCAAACTAGTTTCAAGAATGTACCAGACTTTTGTGTCATTTCCTTGATACCAGAGCCACTAGTTTAAATTTAAAGTATATGCATTGTGTATAGTTGTATAAGTCAGGGTGAGCTGAAGAGGGTGTCAATGGAAAGAGCATGTGTTCAGCTGCTGGACCATGAAGACAGGAAGAGAGTTGTGGTCTAGACATTAGTTCTCAGTCCAGTCGCTTGAACCTGCAGTCTCATAAAACACCTCCTCAGCCGCCCAACGTAACTACACCACTGCCAAATATCCACACAGTGGACCACCGTGGTCATGAAGCTAATGAGGTGTACGCTGGTCTCCAGGCTGCTGACTTATGGCTGTCTACATTAGCTTCAAAATCAGCTGACTTATGGGTGAAAGTAGTTGATTACTTGATTAGCTACTTGATTAGTAAAGTGTACCTGTACAAGTGTACAGATTACAGATTAACTTTTAACACACTGGTATAGTGACTGAATCGAAAACAGTGCTATAAAAGTGAAATGTGTTTCCAGCTGAGCCTCGGCAGAGTAGCTGTAGAGATAATCAAACTGATGACTATATGAGCGAACATTGAGGACACTGATGTCATCATTAACCATGAAGCATGACCTGCCCTACTCTGCCTCTGGTTGGCTTACCCTGATATTTTTACCCTGAATCTAATTACTCTCCCTCCTCATGCCTGAACCTAACCAACCCAACCAACAAAGACAACGAGTACTAAGAGACGGAGTGGTGGGTCACGTCTGACCCCAGTAGGAAAAAGGATTACCGCCTCTTGGTTGTACTGTATACCTCCGCCAACCAGTCAAACTGCAGTTCACATCCATGTCTGTCCAAAATATCATCACTTCATCAGACATTTCTTAGCATATGTATTCTTGAGTTATGGCCACGGTGAGATTTGACCACAACAGTTTGACTTCTTCAAACTGGATGTTTGTGCCCAATTTGAAGAAACTCCCTCCAGACATGTCTGAGACATCGCTCTCACAAGAATGGTCCAGAAGGATGAACAGACAACCTGAAAACACGTGCGAAGAATCACATCATTCTGCATAATCATTAGCCATGTGCTTGTGTTTACTGCACGCAGAATGACCTTTTTCGGACTATTTTCAGAGCAACGGGCCATCAGAACGATGGCCAGTCCCTTCTGTTAAATGCATCACCTCTTGTGTGAGCAAGCTGTGCTCAGAACAGTAATAACCAAAATTACATTCATGTATTTGAAAAAGTCAGTATTCAAATGCTGCATGTGCTCATCACAAACATGCACAATATGAACCTATTGCTGAGAGATGTTAAATCACCTGTATGGCAGCTGTGACATTCATGGATCAAAGCTGATTTCCACGCTTGCGTCTGGCTGCCATGGACAGCTGCTACTCCAAGTTTCTTTACGCTATTGGTGCAATTTGTTCAGCAATGAATCAGTGCCTGGTGAACTTCTGTGCATCAGTGGTTAGATTCTGTATTCTGTTGTTTTTCAGCCACACACCATATTGATTCCAGAGTGAGGTGAAGCCACAGGGAAATCAAGTGGCTCGTATGCTACCTCCTATATTATACCAGAAAGCTGAAACAATAAGCACCAGTGTCGCATGATGAATTGTGCTCAGTATGAATCGTGCTGTGACACACGGTATTCATTTCTCCATGACTGAGCACATTTCGGTGGCCCTGTGTCGCACGTGCTACTCAAGGACCTTTAGCTAACAGATGAGGTTGTTCTGTATGATCCTGCGTTGGTCGGTCTTCACCATAAACCCAACAGGAACATCATGTTGTCATCATGCCACACCAGTTTTAAGACTCTGATAAAGTGCTGGTGCAATCAGTGCACATCCTGATTGAAACCAGTGTTGGCCAAGTGAAATCACTGAAGGACAGGTCAGATTCACAGGTAGCTGGTGTTTGGTAGAGCGGGACATTAAGGGATGTTTGGCCTTAGAACATCATTTTAGCCAACAGAAGAAATATACATGACCTTGACAAGAAAGAAAAATCTGCAATGGTATTTCACACACAGTATTAATCTGGCAAACACTTCTGACGAGGACAATCTCGCTGCATAACAAAGTAGGTTGGGACCCTGCTAAACCACGCTGCCTTCAGGATATGTGGGGGCTGATTATGACTCAGCCTTTCCTACACCCCAAATTTGTCTGATTAGTGTAAGGACAAAATGGACACCAGTGCATTTTTAAGGCTGCTTTCAGAGTACACGTCAAGAGGAAAGTGAAAGTTAAATAGATTACAGTCACATTGTTTATTTGAACTGATTTCTGTTGCTTAACAGCAACAAACATCTGCTCATCTACAGCCAAACAGATGCTTGTAAACATGTTACAAGATGCCCTTTACATGCCCTTCACATGTTGGACGGCATAGTGAGCACTGTGGCACTAGACTGTTTTTCTAATGTTTCTATTTAACTATAAATGTTTGCAGAAATGTGAGGGAGTGAAAAACTCCTGAAACACCCCCTGTTGCTCTGACAACCATAAATCTTGGATGGCTAGTTTTGCAGCGTGAGGTCATGCATCATTCAACTGCATCTTGTGAACTGGTGACCGGTCCCCAACAACACCCCAAATCAATAAATCAGCAGATGAGTTGTAACTCTGCGGGCAGTAGATGTTGATGAGAAAGCTCAAATTCTTCATGACAGCATGGATTCCTTTCTCTTCCACTACAGACACACGCCGCAGACTGTATATCTGTGACACATGCACTTGTGTGAAGTTACCTCAGGGACTTTGACTCACCTCCCTCAAACTCTGTCTGACAGTTGCCAGCGTTTTCCTTCAGGCTCTCTTCCTCGTTGATGATGATGTTCTCAATGTCCTTCATGGTCAGGTGGTCGCGGAAGGCGTAGAACAGGATGTGTTTCAGCTCCTCCAGGGTGATTCTCTGCATGTCAAACTGCAGAAGAGGAGACATACGAGGAGGAGATTTTGGTATCGCTTCATTTTACAGGTCTGCAAATTTCATGGTAATTAGCTGATAATTAGCGAGTAACCTACTAGAAATTTCTTTGGAATTACTGCCAAATTACCCCAATATCTACCTCAAAATGTATTGAAAATTACTTAATTAGAAAGATTATTTCTATTGAAATAGCATATAATGATCGGAGGTGAATTGGAGGTGGAAAAACAAAACTTCTGATAGACACTAATCTCACCATTGTGACTCTTAAGAGATGTAACCTGGTAGCTGATGTCGTGATTCAGGGAGTTTTTAAAAAAAAAATTCAAAAAAGCTTTTTGGAAATTATCATCTATGTATCAGCAGACATGAAAATAAAGCATATTAATTAACTTTGCACTCTTGTCCTGGTAATGTATTAAATGAATTACCAGCTATTTATTACTGCTTATTGAGAAATATTGGAATATAATTATTAAATAATGTTTATAGTAGATATAAAATAATCCAGAGTCAGGACAGACAAACAGATTAATGTTTGAGTGCAACCGTGATTTTCAAAATAAAAAGAGCGACCGTTTTCCTTTCATTTAAATAAACCGTGTGTGCTCAGGACAGCATATTAACTGAACAAGTACTAACTCATATGTACTCATGTGACAACTCTTTTAGGAATCGTGTCCAAGATTCAATCAAACAAGACAAATAAAAACTCCATCAAACTGCCACCCTCAGCTATGCAGCATAACAGTCAGTGATTTTGCTGCCAAGAACTTGCAATAAATACTCCGTATTGTAAGTACAAGCTCAAATGCATAAATCATCATGCATGTAGTAATTCTTTACCATGCACATCCCAGCACCTCTTACAGACGTTGCTCTAATGCTTTCACTTTACTCAGAGTGTCGCACAAACGTTGAGGCGTTGATTAAATTGAATGTGCTGGAGTTACAGCCTGAACGTGATTCATTTATTGTTCAGTTTGATCATTTTCACAATTCAGACTAAAAGACAGTACACACTCATACAAAGACAAACACAGCACAGCTCATAAACAGAGGTCTGAAGGTCTTACTGAGAGTAACCGCAAAGTTTTCAGGAGGTCAGAGAAACTGCTAGCGTCATGAGGAAAACCTTTCTGGCCTTTGATCGCGTCCCCTGTTTAAAAGCGGCACTTCACTGAATGCTTGACAGCAGTAAAACAAGTAATCTAATTTTCTCTGCATAAGCTACTTAAAAGCAGCAACACAGTTAAGCCCAACGAAAGGCGTCAGCGGCAGGAAGTGGGTGAATGTGATAGAAACCTGACTGGGAATGAATTAAATGTCATCACAAAGTCCAGAAGCAGTTGAAAAGAGTGAATTCCTCTGAATCACTCTGAATGTTGGCATCAACACCCTCCCATATTTACTGACTAAATGGACACAACTCACTTTATCAGGCTATTGATCAAATGCTCGTTGCTGCAAACGCCAGATGACTAGTTGATTATAAACAGTCTTATTATTTGCCTTCCATGATGGTTTACAGTACTACAACAGAATTAGCAAATGTATCTCTCTCCCCAGTGCATGCTGGGATGGCCACTACCCTGTGACCCTGAATAAACTAAACTGTACAGACGATAGACGAACAGTGAGTCGGACAAGTTAAGAGCTCTGAACATACTGTACAGTGGGACCACTGGGTCTCATGCACAACCAGCTTTGTAATTTTATCTTAACTTTCTCTTACTTTTGTCCTTAGTGTGCTCATACGAATGTGCCTCATCAGATTCAGGAAACACTCCTAACCTCAGATAACTGCATCAATGATTTGCGTCAACATGATGAATACTACCGATGTGTAAATGAGCGGATTTGTGAGAATTGTAAATTAGCATAATTAACACTCCAGTGATACCATATAAGGCTACGCATCCTGTTTCTGCAAATATATCAGCACACTATCAAAAGAAGGCTCTCTCTTAAGAGCCCGACACGCTCAGGCATCTTTTAACTGATAGTTAAAATGCTTGATGTTGGATAAACGGTTAATTATTAACATCTCTAGTGTGAACGAGCAAACTTTGGTGAAAAGAGCTGTTACTATTTTTTAGTCTAGACTGAAAAACATGAAAACTTCTGCCAATTGTTGGAACAGTGAATCTAATCTGTGACAACAAATCAAATCTTTCAATGCTGTTTAAACAAAAAAAAAAAAAAAAAAAAAAAAAGATGAATTAACTTGCAAAGTACAAACTTGCAGGACCTGGGTGGATCTGGAACAGTAGATATGGACTGATTTTATGGTTCTTAGCAGGTAGTATTACTTCTGAAATAAGTTTTGTCTGGGGTGTAAAATAGGGATGCACCGATACTGGATTGGACAACGGGCTGATACCTGGATCAGGTATCGGAGACAATGGGGCCAATCTATTCAATTCAGTTACTATTCTGATAACATAATAATGTATATCTATGTATTTATTTGTTACGTTTTACAAAGTTACAGTGTTTAAGTCAAGCCTAACATTGCCTTACACATAAAAGAAGCTCCAGAGAGCGTGATTGAGAGAGAGAGATTGAAATGGACGTTCTGGCTTCGAGAGACTCGTTTGTGATTATATAGATGGAATGGCCTTGAGATTTTTACAGATAGAATAGAAGTCAATGCTATCAATTCCTCGTGGTAAAAAATCCACTTTTCAAATACCAGTGTGTGTATGTAGCACTCAGCAATATTACAATGAATGATGCACATCCACAGAGAAAGAAAGATTCATTCATTCACTGACTGTCCTGGCAACTCACTGGGTAGATAATTACATAAATCACTGCATACATCACACTGTCCTTAAATCACACTAACCATCAATATCATTTGTTAGCTATCGCTCCAACTCAGTCAGCTAATGAGCATGCATGCACCTCAAATGTTAATCAGCCACCATAAAGATTCATTATCAAAGCTAATTAAAAGTTGGGATCAATGCTTCATCTTTGGTTTGTCAGATCATTAATCAGAGGAGAATGTAAATATTGGCAAGACAAAAGGTAAAAGAAGAAGTGTATAATATAATAATAGTCATAAATCACATATGCTTTGGTGGAATGTAAATCAAGAGCAGAAGTAATGATTATCCATATGTTGGCTGTATCGTAAACTGCATACTGAGTAGACAGCAGTGAGTGGTTGGTTACTGTAGCTCGTTGCAGAAAAAGTAGAAAACATTCAACAATATATGATTCATAAGTCAAATAATATTACAACAACTGCTAGTATGACCAAAAGTGATGTGGCTATAACAACTACTTCAACCTAATATTACTGTCACAAAAGGTTACCACATTGATTGATTACATTATATACAGTTTTGATATTTTTATTTGTCTGTAAAGCTATTTGTTTAAAAAAAAATGTGTTATTAGATGCTGCAAATCTTCAGCTAGTACATATACAGCCTGTTGTCATTCCCAGAGCATCAAAGACTGACGCTTTGTCACCGCCATCAGAGTTTGACACCACCGCACAAATGTGACGCACCAGACTCAACATTAACTAGAATGTAAACCCATCTGCAATAAACACTCGTGCTGTGGTGATGTACTTTAAAGAGCACTCGTTTGTGTCACACATTTTCACGTTACAAACAGCAGTTTTAAACCCAACCATGTTGTTTTTGAAACCTAAGCAAGAGTTTTTGTTTAAATCACAACATTAATCACATGTTTACTGCAAGTGAAAAGTAATAGAGGGGTCTGACAAAGCGTCAGTGTGGGACAGGTTGGGATGAGGACATGTTGCAATGTATTGATCTTTGTTGGAAGAGAGGTGCAGTAAGGATTAAACATGCAGTACTGTAAGACTGAGGTTATCAACAGCGGCAGTAGAAATATATGGGCCATGACCTTGAAAAGTCCTGCATTACTGACTCCACTACAGTCCACGGGTCACAAAAACAAACCTCATAAAATTCAGAAACTGTGATGGACTTTGATTGATTGTTCCAGAGACCTTCCTGTCCTTGTCAACCGTGGAGCGTTTAAAACTTTATGACGGCATCACAAGCTTTTATCACAAGATGTCTGACAGTGAAAGACTCAGCAGTCAAGTGAAGGTATCCTTGGGAACCTTACTTGGTCAACCTGACCTAGATGCAGATCTAAGTGTGACCGAAACATAATCAATACAAATGTCGATACTAATCAGCATAGATAAACACCCTGCCAATCCCCATAAAAGGACATGAGACTGCATGGCCATGACCATGAACTCACATCTGTGTATAACTGTCCATGTCTATCTTATGTGACCCATCATGTGGCAACAGCAAAAAACAGATGTTTTGTCTTGTGTTTCAGAAACAGATGAGATGTCCTACAAACAACAGAGCTGTTTATTTCTGCTGTCTCCCTCTGGGCAACAGAGAAACAATGAAACACTAACCAATCCTAAACAGACAGATCCACCTGCAGCGAACCGGCAGCATCTGCCACGTAAAGTCACATCCGGCTCCTGTGTCACTGCTCCCCAAGGGAGGCAGGTCGGCGGCCTCATTGTGTTTACTCGACCTTCATACAACCTTCGTGCTCCTAATGACGCCATCGCTGGTGGACATCAAGAGACGGCCCGAGCTTCAATTGCCAGGGAAAAGAGGGACGAGCTGGAGGATAGATTCATTCACTGAGCATGCCAGTGACAGATAAGAGAAAGCCACTTTATTTCCTCTTTCCACATCCCATCGACCTGCTCAGACTATATTCATATTCAAGCACTGAGTGACCTTTATGGGAGAATATGGCGAAAGAACGGGGAGCAGAACAGAATGATGCCTGCGGACCTGAAGTGACTCAGACAAAAAGATCTTTAGTTGGACACCCAGTGTTGTATGACCTACAGTTTTATACTGAACCCATGCACGGAGAGGAAACCTTCAGTACTCTGTCACACAAACTTCACAGAAGTTCAGTGTGAAGTCTAATCACATACTTCGAGCACAGGGGCTTTTAATGGAGACTGGAAAAAGTTGGAAATGTCACATACTGTAGGACCTGCTGTGGTTAAGGCTCACAACAAGCCTTGAAATGACAAAGAATCCCAGAGTGATGATGAAGATGCACATGGTTACTAAAGTCTCTGTTCTCTGAGCCAATCTAATCATTAATCTGTATAAAAAAAGAGTTTCCACAGCATGATATACTTATACTTAATTGGATGATGTCAGATTGGTTCAAACAAAGTGGATCTGGGGAATCAAGTGTAAGTACAAGTCCCAATAATATTCACCAAAACTAGAGTTTAGAGATCAAAAAAAGCTTTTCAGTGGACTCGGCAATAAACAAAAGATAGAAATTCCAGTCAAACTCCAAGTGAAGTCACGAGTCACTGGTGTTGAAGTCCAAGTTGAGTTGCAAGTTTCTTTTTTATTTTGTCAAGTTAACTCAAAGTCAGATTTGTGACTCGAGTCTGACTGGAGTCCAAGTCATGTGACTTGAATCCACACATCTGAATTCTTCTGAGTAATAGAAAAAAATACTTTGTCAAAGTGAAAACAGACATCTAGGACTGGATCTGTCAGACATGACTTCTCAAAGGCTGCATTCATATTTTTACCAGCATTACTGATGTGTACAGTAGGCTGTATTTTGATGGTCAAAACACCACAATTTTTTTTACAACCACAATAGCACCAGTTCAAGTCTGGTAACCGCTGGCAGGAATGGTTGTTGGCTCACCTCAGACCTGAAACATTAGACTGGAATGACAAAGTGATTGTTACTGCTGGAATATTTAAAGAAAAAGCTGACGAACGCCCAGTTTTGGTTACAATATGACTTCAAATTGTAGTTTATTATAATATTGCACTGGCATAATTTTGCACCTTAATAACAGAATGCACCATGACTGAGATGTCACCACAGCATTAGAGCCCCTTTCCTACCCACATCTGGCTTTTATCTGTAGTGGGAAAGGTTACAATAGGCATTCATTCCTGGGACAAATGACTCTGCAGTAGTCACTGGTATTTATCGCCTCCACATCCGATAGCCGACGACCCCGGATGGACACACTTTTTCACCCCTTTTTCTGGTGCAATGCCATGTAATGTTCCATATATAACAATTATAATACATATGGAAATTATATACGTCATCAACGTGTAAAGCCTATAATTAATATGCTTCCCTCCAAGCCACCAGAATCCATTCAGACAACACTCATTTTACGTCACTCATCCCTGTAAAACACACTTCAGTCAAACTCGACAGAAACAAAATAAAACTTAGCCCAACAATCACCGGCTCTGGTTTGGTTGATATAAACCTTTATTTCACCAAGTTAGCCATTATATGAGCTTGTCAAAGCCACAGAAACAGTAATTTTACCTCACTGATCATCGTAAAACACGCTTCATTCAAACATAACAGAAACAATAAAACTCATCACAACCATCTTTGTTAGTTTTTCCACTGTTCCAACAACCACCAACTCTGGTTTGACAGTCTGAAAGAGAGACTAAATGAATAATAGATATAAAAAAGAAGTAACCACTGAACCATTTCACTGCTCACTAACCCTGTTTCTGTTTCAACGTCTCATGTGACACATCAGGAAAAAAAACCCAACAACAACACAAAGACTTGACGCTACTCGTCTACTGGCAATGGGAAAGGAGTCTATCACCTATTTTTAGCAGGTTTCCTGTGTTTAAAAACCTGCATATACTGTATACTGTGTATACTGTGCTAATTTTGGCAGAAAAAGGTTATAAGAATACAAATGCTCGTTGGCAGATGGACTGTTTTTATTTTATCATCTGCATTTTAAATCGTGTTAGGCTCCATGTCTGGAGACTGTAGCAGCCTGCGATGTAAGACAAATGGCCATGACAACAGATTATAGGAGTATTATCTTGAAAATTCATCAATTTAAACAACCTCTTCACCCAGGTATCGGCAAAATTCAATAAAACTATAATCACCAAAAAAATAATCAAGCTCAAGCTGAGGAGATGAATTAAGCTTGATTTTCTCACCCTGGCAGGTAACGCTGT
Organism: Pterois miles; assembly: GCA_947000775.1. Classification (NCBI taxonomy): domain Eukaryota; kingdom Metazoa; phylum Chordata; class Actinopteri; order Perciformes; family Scorpaenidae; genus Pterois; species Pterois miles. The sequence goes on along the minus strand of CAMQGK010000110.1, from coordinate 4,749,762 downwards.
CCTTGGATTAAACCATGAACTTTTTCAATTTTGCTTAATCGATTGTGAGCCTGTTCTTCATCCTGTAAAGTGGATCAGGGGTTGAAGATGAGGAAGAGGAGTCAAATGAGGCATGTTCAGCTCCTCACACACTCAGGCGGTGAGAAGGTGCCAAGAGCCAGCATCCATCCATCTGCTGAGTTCAGCCCTTTGCATTACAGCCAAATTACACAGCTACAGATAATACTCTGTGGGCACTGTAGAATCCAATTATATGCATTTGCTAATCTACATTTTAATGCAATGAGCTGGCAGTATTTTGTTTTAAAATGGCAGAAATATTAATGCACTTGAACCGTGCTGCAGCTGGAGACAAGCTTGTGCAGAAGGTCAGTGGATTTGAATGCAGAACAATCTGTTTCAGCCACAGATGCACAGCTGCAGACATTTCAACAAGTCCCTAATACTGTAAGTATTGTTAAATATGACGCCTTATTTTATTATCAGGGTCTTGATTTTGTGTGTGTAGTGATGTTTGGCAGGGATCTGACTGCAGTCTCGAGCTACAGTTATTTTTTTTTTTTGTGAGGCATCCTGACAGTAACACAGACTGGTAATATAATCTGTAGATGTCGCTGTGTGTTTGAATGGAAAGAAAAGTAGAAGAGAGTATTTCATACAAGCTCGGCAACCGAGGGAATAGGAGCTACAAGTGTGTTACAGACAGAAATATTATATTTTCACAAGGTGAACAAAGGTTTGTAAATTAACAACACCAACCTACAAACTTAAGACGAACAAAGACACCTGGCAAGACCTGTGGAGCTGTTGGACAAGCATCAAAGATCAGTTGGTCTAAGGGCTACACAGTGTTGGCAAAAGATCACACTGACAAAACTGAGATACAACATAAACGACATTTTTGGAGGATGAAAACAAATGCATGGAAGGAAAAATCAAGATGAAGAAAATAAAAATCTCCAAATCCAAGCACGTTGATTAATCATCCAGGAGAGGTGTCTGAATAAAACTGCATCCTCTTGCACTCTGGGAAGTTGCAGCTGGCAGTTTTACAATTTCAACTTTTCCTTTTGATTTTGGGCAGACTTGCATGACCATCCAGTCAGGAGTGAGGAAAGAAACCCCAGTTTGAATATTTGTACTGAGCTTGAATGGGAGGTTCTACCCATAATCACTGCCAGTGGAAGTTAAGCTGAGGCTGTGGTAGCTGTAAGTCAGTAAGCACTGACCTCATCTGCTGCTTTAATGTGGGAGAAGCTGTAAAATCATGACTCGACATTACTTGACTCCATCTAACAATCTCTGAGCTATCACTTTTCAGGACATCCCTCATGGAAACCTTCCTACTGCTTACACCTGGTAATATTTATTGTCGGGGCATTTATTATTTACAAAGCAGTCTCTTGCATTATTCATAGTATCTGAATCTGCTCCAGAGTTTTTCCCATGACGACACCCAAGAATCTACATGTTCTCCAGCTCTGACATTCTTGTCTTTTTGCTTGATCTACAGTTCCTACATTTAAAGTCTGTGTATTTGTGTAGTCTGTTGTCTACCTGTTGCACTGCACCATGTTATCACAATGAAGCTCATTACGTTAACATCTATCTGCATCAGTGTCATCAAAACAAAGTCCAGCACATTTATTGTTCATTAAAGTACTTATTTTTTCACACCATCGGTTAATGGGTTAAAAGAAATATTAATAATTAATGAAAAAGCTGAGAAAAACTTGCTGCAGCAGCTTGTTACTTAAAGGAGAAAACCTGGTCCACCGTAACAGAGTCTGAACCAGAACTCGCTGAACACACACCGTTTGTCAGGCTAAACTAAACTAAATGTGCGGTGGAGACTTTCACATGGAAGGTGGCTGCATGTCTGTGACACTGCATATCTGTGACACTGCATGTCTGTGACACTGCATGTCTGTGACACTGCATGTCTGTGACACTGCATGTCTGTGACACTGCATGTCTGTGACACTGCATATCTGTGACACTGCATGTCTGTGACACTGCATGTCTGTGACACTGCATGTCTGTGACACTGCATATCTGTGACACTGCATGTCTGTGACACTGCATGTCTGTGACACTGCATGTCTGTGACACTGCATATCTGTGACACTGCATGTCTGTGACACTGCATGCTGCTCCGCGGCTGCTAACTCAACATAACGAAACACAAACATAGGACATAAAAGTTCAATGTTTGTTTGACCCAATCGCCACACGCCCATTGTGGACTTCTCGCTCTTAATCCTACGTCCGTTGCTCTGAGCATCTAATAACGGATGGGTTTACATTGGAGTCTCATACAGACATGAAAGGGTGCGTTGTGCATCAGTATCAAGACGCCGAGGGCCACTGCCCAAGCATCGGTATTTGACAGCCTGGGAGTGAGACCAGGCTGCAAAGGTAATGAGGCCAGACTAAGCATAGTAGATTCATCATGTCCTCCCCTGTCTGTGCTTCATGCCCGAGTCCAACATGCATACGACGTTTCCTTGTTAAAATGAATGCTCAGCATCTTTATTGATCTCTGCCCATCTATCCCCCCTGAAAGGCCCCAAGCCTTCCAGAGAAATTTACGTCTCAATTACCACTGCATCACCCAGCCGTCAAAGGGCAGGAGATTAACTGAATAAAAAGAAAACATAACAAGCACCATGAGAGTCACAACAGGCAGAAAAATGAATTGAGGCTCATATCTCGAACCGGTCACTGGAGTGTTGGAGTGACAGAAACACAGGCCACATGGGACATTGACGAAAATCTACTTGGTCTTCGATTCTTAGAGACAAAGCCATTACACATTCAGGCCCTGAGGAAAACAGCCAGACCTCTCTGTTGTCTCAACTAGAGGTCGAACGATATGGGTTTTTTATGGCCGATGGCGATGCCGACTTTTTACAGAATCAGAACAGCCGATGGCTGATGTTTTTGTGCAAATATCTCTGGATGGTTTTCTTTTTTCCTCCATCTGATAAAATATAACCGCTTACATCATCACTCCGATCGGTACAGGTTCCGTCACTTTATAATCACTTTTAATTTGCTGCAAGCACAATGACATAATGTCAGTTCCATCAGCAAATCAAGATGGTGGTGATAGACATAAGATGGCTTAACTTGGAGGAAAGCAAGGAATGAAGGGGAACTGCCAAAAGCCACTGAACAAGTTATCAATTGCCAGTTACTGCTGGTATGCTTAATCAAGTTGAAATTACTGCTATTAACACCCAGAGTGGAAAAGGCCAAAGGAGCTGCCTGAGGTTCACAGCCCTCATTAGCAGGACTCAGTGGATCTATACGCCCTGCCTCATGTAATTCATTGCCTTAACTGAAGAGCAGAAAGAGAAGACAAGAGAGATGGTGAACAGAAATATGAGTTGAGGACAGCAAAAGACACACAGAGGTCTGAGGAGGTGGAGGGAAAAGTGACCAAACCCATTCCCAGGCACAATTTTTCTTGGAGGTTTAACATGCGGTTCGAAGTTGCAGTTCGATCCAAACTTGAAAAGTATTCAGCACACGGTTTAATTAAGCCCAAAGGGTATTGTCAACAGGACCCAATGACAAGCCATATTTCTCACCTTAAAGTGATCAAAACTTTGTGTTTTCAGTTTGACCAAATCCTAATTAAAGTCCAGTCCAACCCAAGAGCACCACATCTGATTGGCTCTCAGAACAGGATCGAGGCATCGAACACCGTCTCTAAACCTAAGCTTATTCGCCTTTGCACTTTGTTGCTCTTCAGATTGTGGCGTGGAGTGAAAACTTCTAACATAAAATGCAGTACATACAGGACATACAGTACATCAACCCATCTGCTTACTCGCATATCTGAAATTAAAATCATATTCACAGAAATGAAGATTAAGTGCTCTGTTTTAGTATGTCGAGGGCTGCGTCACCGAGGACTCTACATCTGCAATTAAAAGCCAGGGGAAAATGTTAATTCATGAGGTATTAGAAAAAAAAACTAACTCAAACATCTCAGGACATGCTAACAAAGTAAAATGTTAAATGATGAGTAAGAGACCTGAATCTTTTGATGCCACACATCCATATGCACCATCCATCCTTGCTGTCAGAAGTACAAGTACAGCTTGGAGAAAAAAGGCTAAACCACATCAATCTGCTGATCTTCACTGGGAAATGATGATAAACGGTCCTACTTGTATGTCTTTTCTATTGCATTTAGCTGACAATTCATCTAAAAAGGATTCTACACTGTGAGTACTTAAAAAACAAAGAAGCTCCTCTCTAGGAAACACAGCATGGCAGTATAATGTAGTCAGAGACATTTTTGATTGGCAGATATATCATTAACATTCTGGGCACTCCAGAGTATAAATGATCCTCCAGTGTGTGAGTGGGTATGTGAGTGTGTGTGGGTGTGTGAGTGTGTGTGGGTGTGTGAGTGTGCAAGCATGTGTGTTTCAAGTTAAGTGTCTAGAGAAAATGCAGTAATGTGTTGCTGACACTTCTTGGAGCTGCGTCCTGCATGACAAAGAGCTGTAATGAAGTGAATCACTGAGGTAGGCAAGCTGACTCACATGTAATTAAAGCTACATGGAACATAAGGAGGAGGGGTCGGGACAGAAATGTCACATACTGTACGAATAAAAAAGGCTTGTCTAAATCACACAAAGAGGCTTTCTAAGATACAGAGAGCAGGCGAAAGGAAGAGACAAAACAGATGAGCTTTCACTTCTCAGGAGGCCTGAGGTGTGTGATGCTGCTGCTGATGCTGCTGCTTCTCCACAAGCTGCACAACTTCAAACAGCATCGTCCATGTTTAGTCAGCGCTGGGAGATGGCGAGCTATCGGCCCGACTCGACGCACTCAGCACTCTCAACACACACTGACTGCATTTACATTCACACTGCACTCTGGAAAATCGCTCAAATGGTTAAGGTTTTAATCTGCATAAGCCTCTTACTGTGCACTGTATATATTCTGCTTCATTTGTGTCTGTTCATCCACAAATACAGAGTTCCTCCTGCACCCAAAGGTGACCAACCCTAACATGAGGTGAACTATCATGGGAACAGTATCAGTGTGTCCAGAAGCTGGGGGATATTATCAGAGAAACTGCATGTGTTGGTGTATTTTAACAAACAGGAGTAACCCACTTATACAGCTGCATAATAATGGTAGCTGCAGTTGTGTATGATGTAAACATCAAGGCCAGTAAGTGTGAGTCAGTTATAAAGGTCAGAGTTGTAGACAAGAAAGACCTCCTAAACTGGGACCATGTCATGACTGAGACCATAGTATCAAGACTGAGACAACACCAGGACTTTGAGGGGTTGAGACCATGTCAAGACCAAGACCAAGGCAGGACGAGACAGAGTCAAGACAGAGCAAGACCAGGTCAAGACCAAGACCAAGTCAAGACCAAGGCAAGACGAGACCGAGTCAAGACAGAGACCAAGGCAGGGCGAGTCCCACAATGCATGACGCAATGACACCATTATTATCCCAAATATGACAATATTCTGAATGTGATACAGGTCATATTCAGTTCTGTGGATATTCGGAATTAGGACTCATTCCTAATGGAGCATTTTTCAATTAAGACATGTGAAATATGTCGATATTACTCAGGTTGTAGAAGCATTCTGTACACTACACATTCAGAATATGTGTCTATTGGGGTTTTTACTGCAGTTTGTGACATGTGGCCTATCGCCTGTTTACGACCAGCTCTGTGCATTGTACACAAACCAGTTAGCCAACAGATGCAGAGCTGCTGAGATGCATGCAAAAAAGAAAAGAAACAAACAAAACTACTTTTAAACTCAATGAAAGTCTTAGATACACAGGTTTTTGGAAATGAGCAAATATCGCTTTTCAAGTGGTTGGTTGAAGGAATGAAAGAGGGAGGCTGTCTCCCACCGGTAAAGTACTTTAATAAAAAGGTTTTTGACGCAAAAAAGGAAATGTTGTCAATGTTTCTGCTGCTGACGATGCTCTGAGCTCCTCAAATGGACCCGATGATGATGGTAAGAACAGGGAAAACGTCACAGTAGCAGGCTGACTTGTTTAGCTAAATGGGCTGCTTGCAGCTCAGCATGACGTGTCACATTTTATGTAAAAGAACCAAGTGTGAAGTAAATGTAGTGAAGTGAAAAGTTTCCATGTCATGAAGTATACATATAAATTAGCAGAAAATGGGAATGCTCAAGTTAAGTAAAAGTATCTCAAAATTGTTCACAAGTACAGTACTTGAGTGAACGTACTTTACCACTGCACCACACACACAAAAGACCCACCGGGCTGGAACCTGCTTCCATAATGCTTATCTTGAGGCAAATAAAACTTCCTTCCACAACTAGATAAAAATGACAATGAAGATATTTAAACCACGGTTTATACGCTCTGGTCTAGACTGTAAAACTCATCTGGAGGTCATCATGAAAACACTGTTTGGTCTCACGGTGAGCGTGGAGACCTCAGAGGAGACGAATCTGGCCAAGGATCAAAATGATGCCTCATCCTGGCATAATAGCACTGTAACGCTTGGCGCGATAGAGACAAATGGAGTCATTTTCACTTTGATAACCCTCCATAATTCACCACCCAAACTCTGAGCTGGAATCTGAGGATGAGCACATTAGAGGGATGATGCTCAAAGTAGATCAGGCTGTTTGAAGAAGGCTGATTAGGTATAAGGAAGGGAAGGGAGGACGGGTGTGTGTGGGTGGGTGTTGATTAACTGTCTGTAATGTCACGTCTCTGTGCCACCTTCATTGCTATTCAAAGCCATGCCTGGCAAAGGGAATATGATATTTCTCCATTCTCTGCCTTCCCAGCAGGCATGTGAACGCCCTCACAGTGTGTTTACATCCTGCACGGCGGCCTTGAATCCAGCAGATACCCAGCAGCCTCTAGTCAGAGAAGTACGGGCTCTTTTGATATGGAGCAGTTTCATTTGAGCTACAGCAATTTAACGTTTCAGTTTGGGGAATTTCAGTTATGCCTACATCAGTGCGACCAGTGAGGTTGAGGAAAGGTGACAAAAAAAGTATCATATCCAAATACTGTCACGTCTTGTACTCGGTCGAAGAAAGAAAGAGCGACATTCTTATAAGTCAGTGTAACCTTGCTGTAATACTAAGAGATGGAAATGATGTCTGAATGGCTGCAGGGAGTAATAGATAATGTGAAGGGAAATGATAAAAATCACACCAATTATGCGAAAGGAGCAAAAGCGGGCAACGCTACAAACTCGTCATCCTCGACAGAAGCACCCAGCTCAGGACAGAAGAGCCAGAAACCAACAGACGAGCAGCAGCTGAAACCAAACTAACCAAACTATACGGACAGATAAACACCAGTCAGTTTACCTTGTAACTTTGACTTTAATGTGCTCATATAGTATCTATTTTTACTTTTATTCTTGTTCCAGAGGTATATGTTTAAACCTCACATATGTTTTACTACCACTATTTATTTGTGTTTATTTCTGTCTTTGTGCTGCTGCAACTCCTGAATGGGGAATTCAGGATGAGATGTTAATTTGAAGACCACATTTTGAGTTGACCTGGTTTAAAAGGTCACTTTTGTAAGAACTAGGTTTAATTATCTGCCATTTCCCTCTCTATCTACAAGAAGGACAAAGGAAAAATACATATTGACAATTGAACATGAATAAATTATAAGAAAAAACAATGTTAAAATAATTGACAGCCAAGGTGGAAAATTGTCTTTAACTCTCGAGACATCCAAAACTAAATGTAGTATAATAACAAGGGTGGAGCCAGACGGTTTAAACATTCAGGGCTAATTCTCCAGGGATTTTTATCCTGTTTATGGCAGCTAGCAAGCCATCTGAAAATCTGTACATCTTTTGAGAAAAACATGATAGTTGCCAGTGAAAAAAAAAATCCCATTTTGTATCCAATTGTTCTCCAACTGTCTTCATCAACCTGAAACCATAACACAACACATGAGGATGACTAATTTTCACTCCTGCCACCTAAAAAGAGACAAACATTGTCTGATGATGTTACTATTTTATGTTTTATAGGAGGAATTTGGCTTCACTACTGGCATTACTAGTCTTGAATATAATGATAAAATGATCGGGGCTGGTCTAACTGCACATCAAGGATCTTCAACAATGCCAAGCAAATGTGCTCTTCAATACTCTGATCTGAATATTAGACCAACAGATGAACGTTTTTCAATGATTAAATTTCTTTAGGGAATAGCATCGTAGATAAACGTGGGCATATATTAATATCCCATGGTACTTTATTTGATCTACTCCTGGTCACTCTGGTCTCCTTTCCCCCTTTTCTTAACTTCATTCTCCATCTCAGTAACTCGGTTATTCCTTGAAAAACCTTCCTTTGGTCCATGCCTTTATAAATGACTTGCCATCTCCTGGACATAAATATTATATACGTACTGTATATTTTATCTGTAAGCCCAAAAAGCAGTCGTAACACAGGGAAAACTACAGAGCACATAACTTATTCTCTAAAGCCTAACCCTGAAGGAGCCTACTCTCACCTCTCTAGAAAAACCATCGTGGCCCATATATTATTCATCATAGATGACTTGTTTCAAAGTCATTACGAATCCACAGTTGTACCCTGGCACAAAGGACAGAAAAAATGGGACAAATGGATTTCATTTAGAATGAAAGTCAACATTTTTATAGCTTGATGGAGGCCGAGGCTTCATGGTGTCTGAAACCAGATCCTTTTACACTACAGCTAACCTGAGAGAGTCACTTCATGTTAAAATGTAGAAGTTTTTCAAAGGAGTAATTTTATATTATATATACATAAATATATATAATATACTGTATATATTCATTAGGCCTGTCAACATTAACGTGCTTATGCATCAATACAAAATCATTTTAACGCCACAAATGATTAACACATTAACACAATTGATCTTCTGGAGACTGTAGCAGGCTCAGTTTTAAAGCTAAAGTGAAGATACTGGTATCATATGAAAACTAGAGAGGAATGTATCCACACTAGTTCGTTGAGAAAGTGTGTAAATAACTCACACTAAATTTTGTTGAGGAAAAACTGTCATGTCCATGTTCAGAGGGGTCCCTTGACCTCTGACCTCCAGATGTGTGAATGTAAATGGGTTCTCTGTGTCCCCACCAGTCTCCCCTTTACAGACATGCCCACTTTGGGGGCGGCAGTAGCTCAGTCTGTAGGGAGTTGGCTTGGGAACCGGAGGGTCACCGGTTCAAGTCCCGACATGGACCAAAAAACTGAGTGTGAACTGGTAGCTGGAGAGGTGCCAGTTTACCTCTTGGGCACTGCTGAGGTGCCCCTGAGCAAGGCACCAAACCCCCAACTGCTCGGGGCGCTTGTCAGGAGCAGCCCCCTCACTCTGACATCTCTCCATTAGTGCATGTATGTGTGTTTCAGGTCTGCATGTACCATGTATAAGTTAAAAAAAAAACAAAAAAAAACAACAGAGTGTAAATTGAATTTCCCCACTGTGGACTAATAAAGGCTGATCTTCTTCTTCTTCTTCTTCTTCTTTATGATAGTCCCAGTCAGTCTGGATCAAGTCATTGTCAAGTCAGCACTCTGACACACTGACAGCTGATGTTGCATGTTGGGCCTCAGTTTGCCATGTTATGATTTGAGCATATTTTTATGCTAAATGCAGAACCTGTGAGGGTTTCTGGACAAAATGTGTCATTGTTTTGTGTTGTTAATTGAATTCCAATTATAAATATATACATACATTTGTATGCAGCAGCATATTTGTCCACTCGTCCAATACTTGACAAATCTCCCTTTATGGTACATTTGAACAAATGTGTGATTAATCATGGACAATCATGTCACTAATTGCGATTCAATATTTAATCTGATTGACAGCCCTAACATTTCTATTTGTTCAGCCAGTTTGTTCATTTTGTCAGAATGAGAAAATCAGTTCCTGAATAGATGAAAACCAGCAGGGCTGTAAAACCAAAGAAGAGCTTGGAAAACTACATTTACATTTCAAAAAATATCAAAGCAAGCTTTGACAGCTTGCTTCCTGTCTTCGCTGTTATGTTAAATCCCTGTATTTCCCGAATGCACCATTCAAGTAGTGGTCTTGTGATCATTTCAGGACAGTGACAGAGCCTGTCACCATTCACCACAATTAAACACATTTTAATGATACAAGGCGTCACCTGACAGTGATAAAATGTAAAGCGAACTTTACTCTCCTGCTGTAGATGATTTCCTCTTTGTGAGCGGGGAGCAGTGAATATCTGCTCATTAGACTCAGGGTTCCTCACACCTTCCTCCTGACATCTGCTCGACCAAACACACTCAGCTCAACTCAGAGAAGAGAGCTCCACACTCTCTGCCCCTTTTTCCTCTCATTAGCTTGAAAAAAGTAGTATTTTTAAATTAAACATAGATTCATTTTTTGCAGTAAGAATTATTTTAATAACACTTGGTTAACACATCCAGAAACCTTATGACACATCTTAAACTGCCAAGCTGGTCTCCAGTAATTTTAGCATTTAAGACAACATGATTACTACGCTGCTTAACGCCCCACTCACTGGCCTACTTTATAGTCAATGAACAAAGAAACAAACACAACTTAGCTGCTTCATAATGTACTGTATGTTAGTCAGAAATAAACCTATAGGACTATGAATTATGCATGGTAAATCACTGTCACAGCAGGTATCTTTTTCATGTAAGATTTTCATTTAAATCTTATAATGTACAGTGAGGATAAATTTTACATTCACAGGAAATTAATGCATCGTAAAATTCTGTTTAGTGACTGCTCTGCTTTGCATTTGCTATGATTTGAAAATAATGATAATCAATAGGAACATGTGCCTGGCATTAACTCAATCAGATCAGTTTGATAGGCATGATGAAGACCATGCTGTAGGAGCACTGGAGTGGTTGCAGCGCAACGTCCCGGTTTGGGTTCCAGCTTTGGGACCTTTGCATGTCATACCTCTCTCTGTCCTCCATCTCTACATTGTCCTCAGCCAGGTAAGAGTGAGAATGCCAAAGAAACAGAAAGATCAGACTGCATACTTTCTGAAATACAGTTGATCAGTTCTCACCAAGCAAATAAGGAGTAAAAAAGTGAAGTTTAGTGGAGATATTTTCCCTTTCTCTACTTAAAATGATCAAATCTGAATTTCTGGGCAGAAGCAAAACAAACCACAATAGAACACAAGAGCAACCAGAACATGAACTAATCTTTAAAGGTTTAAGCTTTGTGTCGACCCTCTCACTCCTAACTCAAATACTCCGATTGGGCAGCGCCTAACTGTCTCGGAAGTGATGCACCGAGGCGCCATTTATCGTCAGTATGTGACGAACCTGGTTTTCAGCTAATACAATGTAAACGCAGCGGCGGCGTTATTCAACGGTCAGAGTGATGATAATAACGAGTCTGCTCTGTGCGGGTCGGAGTGGTGGTGAATGGATCGAACACACAAGACCTCCAATCAGGATACCGTGGTGGCGTCCCGTGTGAAACTAAAAGAATGTCACGTGACTCACTGGTATCGACAGTCATGCGAGTCGCTAGTCACTGAAGTCACCAATGACCGTTTCCTTGTGTTGCCTAAACCCAACTTCCTGTGAAAACCAAAGTTTATTTTGAAAGGACACTATGCATGTAATGAGCATATATTCACACGCTGTCCCTGGCACATCCAAGAGTAAAACAAGAGGGGTGCTTCATGTTTTGGCCTCCATTACCAAGGGGCACTGACCAGGCGGCAGTATTTGGCATGCTGGGAGTGACAATGTGTTGTTTGTGTCAAAGGCTTCAGGACATTAAAACAGACTGATTGATCCACCAAAAAGTCAGACATGAGCAATCCAACTTTGTTGCTGCATGAGGAAATTCATTTTCTATAAATACTCCTCCTGAGGGCTGCAATAACACATCTTATTCAGAGTGGGCGTACAGTAAGAAAGCACACAGAATGATTATAGTGCAAACAGCTCTAAAATAATCTCACTCATGTTGTTCTGTCAAAGAGGTATGCAACCCATAATCAGTCATTTCTCCTGGCTGTCAGTTTACCTGCGGGAAACATGAAATTCAACAACAAGTACTTTCATAATTTTCTTATTTTTCCAAAGCAGACTGAGCAAAGACTAATGGAAAAGTGCAACAATTTTGCACATCAAAGTCTATTTACAGGTTTTGGGGAATATTGTTGTATTTGTTGAAATTATCTTCACTTCCCAACAGCAGTCAATAAAGCAAAGGCTCTGTCTGCATTTGCACTGTATCACAGTCCTCCACAAGACCAGGCTGTTAACTGCTGCTGGCTGTGAGAACTAACAATAGTCATGTTCATTGTTTACATTTCACTATGATGATTTTAGGTGTTTTCCTAAGTGTAAATGAGACATGAGGTAGTTTGATGAGAACAATGCGCTGTGCTCCTCTCTCAATGCTCTCTCATGAACTCGTCTTCCAGCAGTACAGTGAACCAAGTTAATGCGTTTTGGCGTGAAGCCTGAAGGGACAGGGGGAATTTCGGTTGGATACCGTCAAAATCGTCATTACTTGGGCTGATTTCTTCAAAGTTGTAATTGGGTTGAAGCAACGTTAGCTTGGTCCACAGACTGTACATAAGAAGTGGACATAGTCCCATAACGCCACCCATTGGTGAACTGCTGTTTTGAGGCCTCGAGCTTGGCGTTTTGGCCGTCACCATCTTGTTTTTTTGCAACCAGAAGTGACATGAAAAGATGGAGATAAGTTCAACCGAATGGTGAATAAGACTTTAAATGTTAGAATTAATTTTCGTGAACTGAAAAGACACTGTGAAAGATGTAAAATGACAACACGGACAACTTACAGACAGGGCAATACAGTGGTAGCAATCTGTCAATCACAAAGTAGCCCCGCCCTAAAGCCTCCCCTGCTTTATGGTCTATTTGACTCTAAATGGGACCATAATTTACTAAATGAACATCATGATGTATTGAAGAAGACTTGAAATTAGTGATTGAGACCAGAAAATCATGTTTACAGTGTTAATAAGTAAGTTAAGTGGTAATACATCAAGTGAGAAGTTCACTCATTTTCTCATAAACTTCTATACAATCAGACTTCTTTTTGCAACCAGAGGAGTCGCCCCCTGCTGGATATTAGAGAGAATGTAAGTTTAAAACACTTCAGCATTGGCTTCACTTGTCAGGCCTGGAGGTCATCCACTGACAAAAACATAAAAGTGGAGCTAGAAAGAAATAAGCTCACCAGACCTCTGACCTGCTCCTCATCTCTCTTGAAGCCTGTGGCTGAAGGCGACAAGCTCGGGTTGCATTGTGACTAATGCATGCACTAGGTTTTGACGAGAAAGAAGACTGGAGTAAAAAAGATGATATTTCTGGTCCTGCTGCAGCGGGAGTCTCACAATGAGTGCAATGATATTCTTAATAAATGTAAACCAGAGTAACCAGTGAGCCCACTTGAAATATCTTAATGTCTGTTAATTTTTTGATATTTGCAGACAACCAGAAGCCTGGCACACTCCACTTCTGCATCTGCTTTAAACACTGTGCAGAGAGAATGCCCTCTTACATTTTTAATTACAACAAGCTGAGTACAGTCCTCGAGGTGATGACAACCCCGTTTCAACCCTCCTCCCTCGAGCGCTGTGGCTTCCTCGTGGACCTAAACTGATAATCCAAGTTTTCAAAACCACCAGTCAATAATAAACTCGACACTGCTGAGAGGCTACCAACTCCGCTGAGCCACACACACAAAGAAACACTGGTCTCCACAGAACAATGCACATTTGAAAGCCTATTTTTCAAGCCATTACACCAGTGCAAAGCAGACCTGCAGTGCTCAATCACTAGAGGTGCACATCCGGGATAATGTCCCAGGTTTGTTTCCTCATATATAACAAACTCTGCTCACACTTGTGAATTCTACATATAAATGTCTGATTTATGCCATCAACAGTGTTTAATATATCAGGATTTGTCAACATCTGATCAACTTTAAACTTCATTCATAAACCCTGAGCAGCAATTTGCATTTGAGGTGGGAAGTATGAGCTGGATTCAAGAAATGCTCAGACACACTGAACACTGAATAGGCTGAAGTAGTGTTAACTAACTTTTGACATCGTGGGATAACACATGAAGAAGACAGCGCTATTCTGCTGGGAAACAACAGTTGGTGTAGCTCTTTTGCCGTCCTGATGAAAACAGGGATTATACACGCTAAAGTACGGCTGCACAGAAAGTCTTTCTTCATCGTCCTCTCGTGTTGGACTGAGGGCAGACTGGACGCTACAGTGACCCACTATCACCTCTCAAAGTTTAAGTGGAATTACAAAACAGGACAGGCTGGGGCTAGCTGGTTAGCATACTTATTTCAGTAGATATCTCTGCAACACAACACATAGACGTCTTTGACCTTTAACCTCTTTACATTCTGTTAATAATGTGAGTTAATTCAATGGATGTTTTAAACTAAAATTCAGGCCAGATCTAACACATTGCACCTTTGAGCCCAGCCTGTTTTACCAAAACAGGTCTGTGGAGCCCCAGTGGACCCTATGAGGAAAAGAAACGAAGGAAAACTTGCTGGACCACTCAGCTACTCTAACAACTTAATGACCTATAAGGACTGAGCCCTTTTTCCTCCCAGTCTGCTCTCTAGCAACTCATCATTGTCAACATTACACAGGAACTACTCATTGACGGTGTATTAATTATCACATCGTTCCTGATTTGTTCCTCACTCGTTCATTAGTAACTACCCACACTTTTGTGTACCGTAGTATTAAGTGTTACCAAATTTCACACATCACTGCTTGCACAGCTTATGACAAATTAAGGAAAATTACCACCAACTTCTGAGTTACTTTTTAGGAAATATAGAAATCTAACTGGTGCAGTGTTTCTCAGTATAGTGCAGAGCACATCGAATAAGTGCCCAATATTGATTTTGGAACAATGTGTTCCAGACAACCTCCTCAATATATATATATATATATATATATATATATATATATATATATATATATATATATATATATATATATATATATATATATATATATATATATATATATATATATATATATATATGAGTATATTTATTTTTTGTTTTGGACACAGTCCCTGCAATACAGATGATGTTCAACTTTAAAGAAAAGGAGAGAAAGCAATAACATAATGGTGTTGTACTAGAGAGAGAGGCTCACACGTTTCTAAATGCTATACTGTATAGAAACACAAACCCCATCAACCAGTCAAACCACATGATACACTTCAGGCAGACAGAGATGGTGCACATTGTGTTTGACAAGTAACGGCTTGTGAGTTTTCCAGTGGCCAACTCTGGGGCCTGAAAGGTGAAGCCAATCCAAAAGTACTTTAAACCTGCATTTTTTTCTAACAGCCAGCTGGGGGCGAAAAAAAAAGTCAGATTGTATAGAAGTCTATGAGAAAAAGAGCCTACTTCTCACTTGATTTATTGCTTGAGTAAACAGGGTTTACTGAGGTAATGAATCAGAGTTTATGGTCTCAATTGCTAGTTTCAGGTCCTCTTCAGTGCAGCATGATGCTCATTTAGTAAATTATGGTCCTATTAAGAGTCAAATAGACCATAAACAGGGGATACTTTTGGACGAGGGTACCTTGTGGTTCACAGGTCGCTACCACGGCGTTGTCCAGTCTGGGAGTTGTCCATGTTCATTATAAGTAAAGTTAATTATAACCTTTTTGGTCGCCTAGAAATGTCTTATTCCACATTCGGCTGCACTTAGCTCCACCCTCTCGTGTCACTTCTAGCTGCACAAAAGATGGTGACGGCCAGATTGTTGAATTTAAGGCTTCAAAATGGCCATCCACAGACCAGTGCTCACTTCTTATAAACAGTCTATGCTTTCGACAAGTAATGGCTTATGAGTTTTCACAAGTTCTGATTATTATGACAGCACTTATATGATCTGCATTCCCTCTGGTCTCATTCAGAGCCGCTCATGGTACTTGGGTCACTTGGCATCAATCACCATTTCAACAGTGGTTCAAGTTGGTTTACGCTTGCCATAACAAATCCGGCAAAAATTACATCATCATGACTTTCGTGTAGTGTGCAAAGGCTCCGCAGCTTGTCGCAGTGCTATGTGCACCTCTGAATTTTTCTAACTATGCACTAACTGTGTGCACGTCGCTTTTTATTCTCATCTATTTAGTTTGTATGCCAGCTAGTGTTTATGAGCATATTGCAGCGAACAGTGTGCTGAGCATAAACGCCTCTGCGTGTGATTACACTGCCATCTACGGAGTTAGTTAGTTAATTAGTACAACATAAGTGACACTGACCTGTAATTAAAAGCACAGCTGAGCCTCGAGCTTCTGCAGTGTCAGAAAGGGAAACGTCAGAAAAGTAACATCAACCCAGCATC
Source organism: Pterois miles (assembly GCA_947000775.1). Taxonomy (NCBI): domain Eukaryota; kingdom Metazoa; phylum Chordata; class Actinopteri; order Perciformes; family Scorpaenidae; genus Pterois; species Pterois miles. The sequence goes on along the minus strand of CAMQGK010000110.1, from coordinate 4,733,342 downwards.
AGAAAATGTCTTCATCAAATGACAGAAGTTAACTTTTGTAATCGTAAGAAATTATAATATATGCTTATGAAAGAGTTAACAAAAATCATGCTGATGATAATTAGCAGAACAGAGGAAAATAAAATGTTTGCAGTTGTTCAATTCCAAGCTCATAATCATCCAGATAATTAGATACATTAACAAACTGTTCAAGAGCAAATACGAGTGAGTAGGAAGGTGAGCGTGTGACAGCGAGTGAATCATTATCCCATCACTCCAGCTGGTGAGGATGTGACACTTTGCCTGACATTAGTGGAATGAGAAAATCTCTCAGCTAAGACGGGAGCTGAACTGCTCTCATGGTTCAAGAGGACCGAACCAGAGCACAATATGAGGTTCATTCGAGTCAGCCGGGGTCGGCTCTGACGGAGACAAACTCTGACAGTCTCGGCTGGGGAAAATAAATACTTAATGGTAGAATCCTATAAAATGCCAGATGGAGGAAAATGTAATCTGTGAAACACTGTCAGTGTCAAATGCTTTGACAACTGTGGATTTTAATAAGGGTTACACAAATCCCCTCCAGCAAAATGCTTTCGGCGCTGCATCGTTGCTTGTCAGAATCCATGTTTTACAGAAAAGGTTGGGCATTCAAACAGACTCATATTTTGCTGATCACATCAGTCATAAAGCTACAGAGGTTTGTGGATTGATTAAAAAGTTCCGAGCATTTGGTTCATAACCCTTAGTCTCTGCTTGGCTTTCCGTTAATGAGATTAATACAATTGTGAAACTTGAAACTGAAAAACCACAATTACTGCTTTCTTTGAATCTTCTAATAACTCTCCATCGCACTGTGGCCAACTGAGCCATTCTTCAACATGAGTTTATTGGCTTTTTATTCTTTAAAGGCAAAGCATTAAAATGAGATGTGCTCAGTGGATGTACTGAGACAAAGCTCAAGGAAGATTTAAAGAGGATGTTAAACTCAGATCAACTCTTCCTTTATAAAAAGTTATTCAAACCATTTCAGTATTATTGTAGGGTATACTACTCTACCTCTCTACTACTCTACTACTGATAAAAATACTGAAAAGACTGAACTGTTATGTATTACTCAAGGTTAACGTCGAAGCAAAGCTCTTGACAAATATAATAAATATACAGTATAATGAGCCTGCTCTTAACTGGTTCGTCATATCCAACAAACTACTGTATATTCTCTCCAGACATAAAGCATTATTTGCCTTCATCACTTAATGACTAATCAGTAATAATTATTAATAATTAAGTCTGCTGTTGACCCGCTGTTACCTTTTGTTTGTGTTGTTTTAGATGCCTGCTGCTGTTAGAAATAGAGTTTATAAAAGCTGCAAAACCATACAGTAGGCGTGCCATAAAACTAAAACAATGTGCTAAATACCAGTGGGATTGGTGATAATTTACTGTGGATTCATTCATCTCTACAAGAGTCAGTCAAAAATATACATACAACATAAATAAAATAAACTATTTTTAAAACATATCAAATTGAAGTGGGGCTGCACAGTGATGCAGTGTTGAGTACTGTCACCTCACAGCAAGAGGATCACAGGTTCAAATCCGGCCCCCCGCGACCCCTCACAGGATAAGCGCATGAGAATAAAATCAGAAATGGATTTTCACTGTCAGCAGTACTTTTGTAGCAATATGATAATACTGCGTCTAGGCTACATGATGAGCGCCCCGACACTCGACAGTCTGCTGTTCATCTCAGTAAATGGACCAGATTAGAAAAAACATGGGTAAAAGAGGGGCGGCAGGAGTCTTTAGTCTTTTACTTTTTATGTTGATAGCACATTGTGCTATTGCATTGTGTCATTATTTTCTATTAAATATTAAAGTTCATACCGAACCATTTAAACACGAATGGCCGAATAGCACTATCCATGTTACTGAAAGAGGGATTTATTGCTGCCATGTTAAATTAACATTTAACCTTTTGTTTTATATTTAATCACGATTAATCCCAAACTAATCATATTTTCTCATCAGTTCAAAATGTACCTTAAAGGGAGATTTGTCAAGTATTTAATACTCATATCAACATAGGAGTGGACAAATATGCTGCCTTATGCAAATAGATACATACACACACATATATACACGTGTGTATATACACACGTGTATATATGTGTGTGTATCACACAGTCACTCACAGTGCTGCATTTAGCATAAAAAAACTGCTCCAGTCAGAACATGGTAAACTGCAGCCCAACAGGCAACAACAGCTGTCAGTGTGTCAGAGTGCTGACTTGACTATGACTTGATCCAGACTGACTGGGATTATCATAAAGTGGGCATATCTGTAAAGGGGAGACCGGTGGGGACCCAGAGAACCCATTTACATTCACACATCTGGAGGTCAGAGGTCAAGGGACCCTTTGAACATGGACATGACAGTTTTTCCTTGCCAGAACTTAGTTTGGAGCGTTATTTAGCCTCCTAGTGTGGATTCCTTAAGCTTTCCAGTTTCATGTGATGCCAGTATCTTTAAAACTGAGCCAGATACAACATATTAATCACAAGTTGTGTTAAAGAAACTAGTGGCGTTAAAATAAATTTGCGTTAACATGTTATGTTATTATCATATTTACTTTGACAGCCCTAGTATCCCCTTTGGATCGGCATCAGGAAATACTGTGTTACTTGATGAATTACATTTTTAAAAATGGCTTAAAATATTCCTGCAAATGCATTCAAGTTCCAAATGTGTTTTATTAAAGTCCACATATGACTGTTACTTTAACAGCTCTAGGAAAGAGCCTAACAGGTTTCATAGTCTATATATTATATACATTATATTTCATGTTAATATAACACTGAATGGTGCAGGTTTAAAGAATAAAACCAAAAAGCTATTCATTCAATATCAGGTTGAATATCAGAAAGAAATCATTTCTGCAACACTGTGTATTCGGTTACTTATTAATTGAATATTATACATATTCTATCCTGTTAGTCGACACAAGGGAAAAGTCGTTTTTATAACCATGCAGCATTTGTTGATTGTGAGCGCAGCGTAGTTTGTGAATTTTGATGAGGGGGACATAATGAGCCAGCAGCATGAGTTGTCCTGGTTGTTGGTTTATTCAGTGTTTGCTGAACTGTTGGGTGGGCTTTTGAGCAGATAGTGTTATTTTTCTTCATGTCTACTTGCATTGCAAAGATCATTTCAATTCTTCTATAGTCGCTCAAAAGTTATACTGCAGGATACAATCTGTCCTGCTGAGCAGATGTCATGATTTATCAGTTTATGACTGCTTTGTAAAAAAAAAAGAAAGAAAAAGACTGTACTAGTATGCAAAGCCAAAATGTTGCAACTGTTCTACAACTCTAAAGTGCTTTTACTTCACAACAGATATTCAAGTACACTGAGTCACAAACAACAGGCCATTAACAAACAAAACTAAGCACAAAACTAATACCTCAAGCAGCTAATCGTCTGTGAGGCATGTGGAGAAATAATCATGATGAATCAAGGTCTGAGTACATTTTTTTCCTCTGAAAAAGTATTTGCTGCCGACTCCAGCTTCTAAGCATTAATTCATCAAAAGTATTGTGGGTTTGTAAGTGTAGAAATTACAAACCCAACACAGCCAACCTCCAACCACCAGCCTTAAAACATTTTCAGGCCAACCGCTTTCCTGCACGGGCCAAGGTCACTGCAGCAGCCAAACGGGCCTGGCAGCACATTCACTGGCCTGCACTCGCCCTCCGAAGACTTGTGTCCTCGTGGTGTAAACCAGCAGCTCCAGCCCCCAAGAAAAGCCTGGGTCAAGCCGATGATTACATCAAAAGGACGGACTTGCCAAGCGTTACTATCTGTGCCAAATGTCCCGTTCTGTCCCTCACACCTGCTCCATTTGTCAGCATTCACGCTCTCACTCTCTGCTGTCACACACATCCAAAACTCTGTTTCACTCACGCAAGACTCAAAAAGGTTTAGATCCTTGGTTTACAGCAAAATAGTTGAAGGCTGAAGAATGAAAGTAATAACCATGACTTGTTTCCTCATCTACTCTGCAGTAATTATCTTTCACTTGACAAATACAGCATCCCTTCTTCATTCCAGTTCAACTCATGACTCAGCAAAGTCAACAGAGCAGACGTGTTTAAGGAATGAGGTCTTACCTGCCAGAAGATGGTGTCAATTGTGCTGCCCAGGAAGCCTTCTCTCGTTTCAGACGACAGCAGTTTAGGTCCGAGGATAGTCATAAACTCCTCGAAATCAACCTGTCCATCACCTGACAATAACGAAAGGACAGATTATTGATGTGCAGATATTTGCAACTTTCTTTACTGGTTGTAAATGACACCAACTTAAACCCTAAATCCTAAAGATCTTCATAGACAATATCAAACCAAATAACACTCAAGCCTCCATCTGATAACCAGATGAATCATCCTCCTGTGAACTGCAGACCATCATCCAGGCTGCATAACAGAAAAAATTTTTCAACTCCTCTGGATCTGGTTGAATCTTGTTCAATCTCAACTTAACCAGCATGAACACAATCTCGCCGGTATCCCTTCGCTGGTTTGGCATAAGAGGTGAGGCTGACAGCCTGCAGCTGGATGTGTATACTGGGTGTTGAGGGAAAAGAAGGATGTAGCATTGCAATGAACGTTTGCTGGTTTGAACCAGCATATAGCATCGACACAACTGAAGCCTTTGGGGTTGCACAATTTTTTGAAGATTTTTTTCTACAATATTTTTGTAGAAACACTATGCTTGGTCTTTAAGGGAACTATGGACGCTGTGTGTGTTTTAATTTAAGCCCAGCACACTTTAAATCACACAGTTCAATACACCATTTACTACTGAGACAAGAGATATAACAATGAGCCCTGACTACTGTAGCTCCATCATACTGGATATGAAGCGGATCAAAGTTTACAGCTACTGTATCACTCACAACACGGAGTTCCTGCTGTGCACATTGATTCCAACAGTGCTGATCTGGGAGCCTGCTCATCGCAGCTGAAGCTACTGCCAAAACAAAGCATCAAAACTCGGCAGATAGAAACACATTCAAACCCTGAATCTTTTTTTCCCCATTTTTCTGTTTGAGTGGAAAGAGTTTGTCTGGTTTTATTATTTGCATGTTTAGATGAACTAAACCTACACTGAAAGCTCTAGCTCAGGGAACTGAACTGTGGAAAAACAGGTGAAAAACTCAGTAAAACTAGTTGAGAATTCATATCTTTAGTCTTTAAAATAATGGACTAGGCAGACAGCTCTATCGCTTTAAAAATGGCAGTAGGCAGAATATTTTTGGCAAAAATAGCATAACATATTGTAATTCAAGTGTTCTGAGAGAAAACCAGACTTCTGCACCTCCTCATGGCTCTGTTTTCAGGCTTTAACAAGTCTAGCCTGTAATGGGAGACTTTGACCAATCACAGGTCATTTCAGAGAAAGCGTTCCTATTGGCTGTGCTCCAGCTGGTGGGTGGTACTTGATATTTCTTCAATTATCCCAACATGGCTGCAGAGTCACAAACTTTCGCATTTTACAGCTAAACAGTAACAACATGATGTTTCTGAAGACATCTGAGGAGAGAAATAGTCACCACAGTAACAGAATATTGATTCATATTTGATCAGTGCTGCCTAGTTTGACCGTTTGATCGGTGTTCGCGAGTAATCGACAGCCGGCTGGTAGACGGAAGCTGGGCGGCAGAGTCCAGATCAGCTCTGATTGGTTGTTTTTCCTCCAGTCTGTGAAATCTTGGAGACGCCGCAGGACCCAGAGGAACATGTTTCCTTTCAGATGCCCTGTCTCATGCACTACTCTCAGGACATAGTGACTGTTTTGTAAAAACAACTTTCTTTTAAATCAGATTTGCTCCATTTCTACCCACTGCAGCTTTAATATAATTAGATTCAAAGCTATGACAAATGAAGCCTAAAGGGTAGAGGGAATCACAAAGACAGCATCTCTCTCTCATTCTTTCAAATCCCAGTTTATTCACTCAGCTCATTTTACTTCCCTTACCTTCCCACTGACTCTTTCTGTATCTGCAGATAAGGCCGGTAACTCACCAGTAAAGGACAACTCAGTCTGCTCCTACCTACAGCACCTCTGCTCCTGCTCAGGATGTTTAATGTTTAATGCCACTGACTGCACTGGTATACATGTATATTCAGAGACCCAGGAGGATGGATGGATGACAGTAGAGATAAGGGTGGACTAGGTGAACAGGTTTAAGTTAAGACAGGATGATGTATAGTAGTTGTGCATGCACTGGGACTAGGCTACAAAACGCAAGTGAGCCATACAAAGCTCCACCAAGTGATTTCTTTTATATTTCCGCTGAGACAAATGACTGAATGTAATGTAAAAGGAGTTTTAAAGCACATTTTCTGTATGGTTCAGTCTCTAACCCTGGTTCCAGCAGCACACAGCTGATTACAGCACGCTGGACCTACTTAGTTAAACTGAAGCGTTAGTGATGTTACAGAGCTTTCCGTCAACGTCTGTTATGAACGTTGTCATCACTACCACATTGCATTGTGGGGTATTGATGCGGCTGTAGTGTCCAGCATTACATACTGTAATATTTCACTGGAAATAGTACGCAACTCACGTTCTATTGGTTTAATTGTCAGGGTTACTGTTTTAGTGCACTACATAGCATGTTTGTGGATTTCGGACGATCCCATTGAGATCTGATCGCTCTGTTTAACTCTTTAGATCAGATATTTCCACCCATGGAGGACTGAGGCTGCCAAAAATCAAAAACAAATGAATAAATAAATAACTAAAATAAATAAAAATATCATTAAATGTACCAAAATAATATTAAAAATATATTTTTTTTTTTCCCTTTGATTTATTTCCTTTTTTCTTTTCCTTTTTTTTTTATTTTTCCTTTTTTTTTTTTCATGTATTTATATTATTTATTTTTTTTATTTTATGTTTTGAGCATTATGAGTCCTATTTATTTATTAATCTATTTTTGGCAGGTTCAATCCTCCAAACTTGTGAGCTTATTGGAACTTTTTGAGTCCACCTCCACGTCACCATCATCCATTTAAGGAAAGGAAAGGCGACTGCATTAACACTTCCATTACGGTCAATGGACAATACCGTCCTCAGTGCATTATAGGTGCTTTACACTTTCAGTGTGGTCAAGCACCGTCCGACTGCAATCTGATCACCCAAAATGCATTTTAATGCCTGGTGTAAAGGGGCTAATGGTTGTACCTGCAGTTTGTGATACCTCAACCTTACGCACAAAGTCACTGTGTCACTTTGTCTGTTACTGTCCAAGCCACCTGCCTTTGACAAGTCTCCTCCTGCGTTACGTCACAACCAAGCATCCTGTTTAAGCTCAAAACAGAACACTGAATTATTAAAGAAAGATGTGAAATCATGGTCCCTTTAGTTACAAACACGTCAGATTACAACAGGGAATACTGCTACAACTGTTGATCTCTGATTTAGTTAATACATGCCTTCACAGATCCAAACTCAGAGAGAAATGGCATCAAGGTCATTAACACCAGGAGTGAAAGGAGGATAAAAACAAAGGCTGTGCAATGCTGTGATCTGGAACAAAGAAGAGTAGTCACACCTCTCCATGATGGGCGTACAGAGCTCAACAACCGCATGGACAGGCTTGACAACAGAGCGAGCAGAGCAGATAACCTATCAGTATCTTCTAGAGATCGACCGGACTGGGCCGCTGGGCTCAGAATCGATGGCCGTGACCGAGGATCCAATCCTCTCAGCTGCCCATTTGGCCGAGATACAATCACTAGTGTCCATTCTCATTCATCTGCTAATGCTTCCTCTCCTCATGTCCCTTTGATCACTGGCTCTTTGTTATTGTGTCAATGCGTATGCACATGAGAAGGTCATTTCACAAACTGCTCTGAAAACAACAACAACTGAAACAAACAAGCCAGATTTTTCACACTTCATGTTTGTTGATTTAACTGTACATTGTGAAGACCTGCTCTCACATCTTCCAATCAGCGTGTGAAGGAGCTGGTTGTCGCCCCCTGGGTTTCCCTGTGGAAACGAGTGAGTAAATAATGAATGAATGAATGAATGATGGATCCATCTTACAAATATTTCCATTCATTTTCTTTCCTTCTTGATTAAATTGATTTAATCGATTAATATTTAATCTATCTATCTATCTATCTATCTATCTATCTATCTACCTATAGCTGACAATAAAGGGGCAGATTGGGTGCTTTGCAGTGGGGTTGTATGAGGTAATTATCCATAGTCAATGTATTACTTAACCAACCATATTCCATTGAAAAAAACAGCCATTTTCTCTTGCAGGAAAGGGGATTGCTGGTGTACTGCTCCACTGCCTTGATCAGTTAGTTTGTGTTATTTTCTGACATTGGTTAGTTTAATTTCTCCAAATTCACACAACAACACAAACAAACAAAGCAATTGAAGCAGCGGTAGAACATTAAATTACTGTTTTTTTCAATGCTGTCAGGTAGCTTTGGCGACAGCATAGAGGACGGCCTCAGTTTCTGTCTAACTGACTGACTGACTGTGTAGCTGTGTCACTACAAGGTAAACCAACAAAAACAGTCTTAATACAGCGTATACTTACACCGTCACATTTTATTCCCCATTACGTAAATCAGACTTACACCTTCTCTAGACACAAAGTCAGTGTGCAGACCTCGATCTGTACTGTTAGCTAGTTTGCCTTAATGAAGAAACCCCCCAGTATTTTTGCTAATGACACCAATCAATGCAAACAAGTTGACCATGATCATTTGAAGGTACTGGTTCAAAGGTTTTCTGGTCTACAACTCCATCAAACTCAGATTCAATACACAGACAGACAGACAGAACAATGGGAATCAAGTGAATAAATAAACAAACAGCATTACGCCTCATAGACTTAAGCTGCTGCGACTTCCATCAGCTGCAAAAGTGGCCTCTTCAAGTTGCACCAGGTGATGCAAAAGACTCTGTCCTCTCCTGAGAATCTAAGCAGATGAGTCAGAAGAGGAATAAGGCAGTCTACCATCTTTAACTTTAATATTCAGCCCTGAACTCTTTATAGTATTTCTCCCTCCACAGTGAAACTGAAAGGCACTTATCAAAGGCTGTGATAGCAGAATGAAGAATTTGAAATATTTTTCCAGTGATTTGCATATTGCATTTCCCCCTCCAAGCCTTATATAATTTTAAGAGTCTATCTTTTATAAAAATCACAGTTAATGCAGACGCTTTCCCTGAGATCTCGCTTTGCACAAATGCTGTCTGCAAGAAGAGGGATTGCTTGTGTTTGTGTTTTTTTGCTGCTCAAGAAAAGTGCTCTCTCCGAGGACAAAAGGTCAAATGGTCACAGGTGAGGATGCTGTGCTGCAGAAATAAACCTTTCAGATCTCACTGTTGTTTCGACAGCAGGAACCATTTGCGCTCTGGATGTATTGTTTTGTGACACATTTCAGATTCAGCTGCTGCAGCCAATGCATCGATACACTGATTGGTTTTGTTCTCGTTGGACGATCAATATGAAAATCCATTTTGATCTTCAATAACTACCTTCATGTCTTGTGTGCATACATTTCATTAGTCTCACATATTTCTTCAGTTAGGCTGCTCTCTCCCGGCACCAGTTTCACTCTGGTGCTTCCATGTGTCCAGCAGAACCGGCGAGTGGTTGAGATTGCAATGAATACACACTGAGGCCTGCATGAATACATGTTTTATACATGACACAGAGGAATATGTAACGTGCATCTGAACAAGCAAGAGCACATAGAAAGACGCTGTTTACTGTAAATCTTTCTTAAGTAGCATGTTGATTAGGGTTGATCTTGAAAAAATATATAATTGATATTTATTTTGATTGATATTGCTATAGCGATATGATTCACATTATTTACATTTGGAAATTTCTCCACTGTGGGACAAATAAAGGAATATCTTATCTTATCTTATCATATTAAAAGAAATGATCATTTTTACATTATTCTCATTTTCATTGAAAATGGTGATTTTTGCTGGGATCTGTAATGAAGAAAATATGATTTTAAATGTTTTTTTTTATAAAACGGTCACTATGTCCTGACAGTAGTGCATGAGGCAGATAATCTGAAAGAAATCATGTGCCTCCCGTGCACCTATTGGCATCTTCAAGATTTCACAGACCGCAGGAAAAACAACCAATCAGAGCTGATCTAGAGTCTGCCGTCCAGCTGTCAATCACTCGCAAACTCGGATCAAACAGTCAAACTAGGCAGCACTGATATGAATCAATATTCTGTTACTGTGATGACTATTTCGCTCCTCAGATGCTTCCAGAAACATCTTGTAGTTGCTGTTTAGCTGTGACTCAGCAGTAATGTTGAGATCTCTGGAGGAAATACCAAGCACCGCCCAGCAGCCGGAGCACAGCCAATAGAACTGCTCTCTATGAAATGACCTGTGATTGGTCAAAGTCTCCCATAATGGGCTAAATTTTTTACAGCCTGAAAACTGAGCGATGAGGAGGTGCAGAAGTCTCTCTCAGAGCACTTTAATTACAATATTCTGAAAGGTTGTTATCGAATTTTCACCCAATGATGCCAAACATTATTGTCTACTAAAGCTTTAAGTCTGTAGGATATGATTTATAGGCCTGGATAGCCATGCAGCACAACAATATTTACTTAAAATGGTGTTTTTTCACATTTAAAAAATATTGCGATTTGAAAATTGCAGTCAGTCATATTACAATTTGAATACAATTTCTATTAATTGTGCAGCCGTACTGTCGATGAGACTGCACACATTACGCTATTTACATTTTTTATATCCATGCACGATGTAACACAAAAGAAGAAGAGCCCGATCTGCATCATACAGTACATTTTTACACCTGTGTGTGAATGTGTGTGCACGTGACTCACCATCCATGTCTAGTCTCTGCATGATGATGGCCAGCTCTACCTCACTGGGCATGTAGCCCAGAGAGCGCATGGCCATACCCAGCTCCTGTTTGGAAATGAACCCGTTTCCGTCACGATCCAGCACCTTAAACGCCTCCCGGATCTCTGCCAAAACAAATAGGAAATCCATCCTGAACATCTATGAACAATGCCCGGCCCTCCTGCTTCATCGTTGCACAAACACAAACACAAACACATTCATTTACAGCATGGTGTGTATTAGTCCGACCGACACACTGCTCTCTGTATCACTGGGATTCCTCCTTTTCTTTGGCACTGATGTACTTCTCAAGACTTTGAATTCATCTTGCATTTAATGAAGTCAGTTGGCATTTCACCCATCTCTGTCCCTCCCTCTGTCCCTCCCTCCCTCCCTTCCTCCCTTCCTTCCTTCCTTCCTTCCTTCCTGACCCAGCTTTGGGCTGAGCATTATGCAATTGGTCTCGCACCACTGCCTCAAGTTAACAAGATCAATTCTCCCCATCGATTCATTTTCTCCACCTGCTGTCACGGCCGCCGTCACCTCGGCTCGCTTTCATTATTTCACATTCAACGGGACCCTTCAGTGTGCTCCTTTATTCTCTCTCTCCATATTTTACAGCATATTTTTAATCTTTCAAATAGTTCTTCATTCAAAGACTCAGAGGGGTGGGGTTTGCTTAGGGGCACTTGGCTGTTGTCAGGGTGACACCTGTGACCTTCAGGGTATTGAACTTTTCCTCCAATCATTAAAAACTACTCACTGTGTAGAGTATCTCTCCACTGATGCTGCTCTGTACATAACTATTCCTGCTCTGTGCAGTTAACAGGTGTCACTGAATCTTCTCAGCTCAGAGGTTCAGTCATCTCAGAGGAAAATTACTGCTTAATGGGTTGGTGGGTTGGTGGGTTCTGGTGGAGGTTCGTTACTGGTGTGGCTTAACTCATCTTAGAAAACAGATTTGTTTTATTTGCAAGGCACGGTGGCAGATCCCACTAGGGATGAGGGTACGATTTAGGATTTTGTCAGAGAAAAACAAGGGCTGACATTGACTAGTTAACGTTGGGATGATCGTGAATATCCTCACAAGTGACTTGAAACAGCTGTCTAGTCTGCTATCAGGGCAGAGAAGTGAAAAATGGAGCCCGATTTTAAATAAAATAGTTATATTATCATATAAGAAAAAACAAACTTGCACAATGTCACTTTTTTATTTTTCATTTTTAGTCATCCTGTATTCATGCAGTGGGACTTTATAACTTATGATTACCTTATTTAAGATTGTTTGATTGTCTGCTTTTTACTATAAAGGATGTTCACTATATATATAACCTTTGTCCTGTCTGTGATGGAATACATTTATTTGTTTCTCAAAGGTCTTATTTATTTACTTATTTAACATTTTTATGTAAACAAGTAATGCTTTTCCACAACAGACTTATGATTGTGAATAATCATTTTAAAAATTCTCCAAAATGACTGTTTTGTTGATCTCTGTAGATATCTGATGTTTGGTTCCCACGTCCAGCGAGACGTGTGAGCCAGCAGTATAACAGCGTTGGCACCACGTGGTTTCTCGTCAGCAATCAAGTTACCCGTTCGTGTGGAAAAATGGATAAATGGCCGAGTTTGGCATCTCCATCAAACTGAGAAGAAAACCAAGTGAAATGAATACTATTTACAGAGGCAAAGTTAGAAATTTGCCTCAGAGGGATGTAATAAGCTAAGATTGGAAAAAGAGTCACCCTTCTGAAGCATCTTTCCTGTACTGTTAATAATCATCTTGTGACCCCTAAGTCTCATCTACACTGCAGTTATACCGAAACTGGATGAAATGACTTTGTTTTTGGCTGTGAGGCGTAAAAAATGTCCCTTATTTTAATTTTTAGATGACAAATACTGCATCTGCATAAACTTACATGAAGCAGAAATGATCATCATAAAACACCTTATAGACCTATAAAAATATCAATTTGGTGAAGCTCATAATGTTCCCAGACTTGAGCAATGTTGATTCAACACAGTCGTCAATTTTTAGGAGGTGGTTTGTAGAAGACGAAGACTGCAAGCTGCCAAAACACAGATGTAATTCCCACCAAAGTGTGTAATACTCCCACCTGCCCACCAGAGGGCTGTGTGTCAGTGTCACGATTTGCCTCGCAGAGATGTGAATACAGTATTACGCACCTGTATTAAGGCGCAGAACCAGCAGGGGGAAATTTAGGGATTTAGGCAACAAAACCACTTAGGTTAAGGGAAAACGTCACGGTCAAGCTTAAAATAAGTATGTAAACTAACTAAAACACGTATGGAAACAATGTGCCAACCGTCACTAATAACTTGCAAATCAAAACACCGATCTTGAAAAGCGGTTTCCCACTTCCAAGTCCCGTGTTTGTTTGACTCTCCTGCCCACCATATGTAATCTTTCTTTTCTTTTTTCTCATTAGGCTGATTTGACTATTATCAGGCGTTGCCAGTTGCTCTAAGCACCATAGATATGGGTCATTAGGGGCCTACCACACCTACTACATTGTAAAAGCGAAAGTGAAACTTAAAAGCAACACAATATGCTGTTAAACTGAAGGAAACACTTTGTTTTGACACAAACAAAGGCTTCTTTAGGTTTAGGCAAACCTAAAACAAACACTTGGGTAAGTTTAGGGAAGATTAACTATAACCACAAAGACACATTGTTGGTTTTCAAGTTGATGCCAACTCTGATCTCCTGGTTGAAAACCCCTCCACCGCTTGTGGAGTTTCACACTGTCTATACTACAGCGCCCGACTCCTGCTCCTGTCATAATTACTACAGTCAATAGAGGTCGCTGTTGTGTTCTTTTATACCAACAGTCTAATCAGCGGAGTTAGGCTTCCATCACTACACAACACATGACAAACATCACATGACAGCCATAAGCACAAAACACTGCCCTTTCATACAGGCATGTAATATTCATGCTTGCGTCCAGTGTACAGTTTTTATCACACGTTTTATCATGAAACATGAGCTGTTTGGTGACCAACACTGAATTCAAGCAGAACTTCTGTTTGTTTAAAGAAAACTCCACCGGACACCTTTCACACTACACCCCCTTAAAGACGACCATCAGGCTTAAGGCTTCAACCTTCGGAGATATTGTAATGTCAGGTGTTTTGTCCACCATCCAAGTAAATTAAATTAAGTACATACAATAAGTACATTTACTGATTCCAATTGAGGCATCCTTTATAATCTAAATCTCCATTTTAAATGGGCGCTTAACAGTCAGCACACTGACAGTAACGTGCAGTGATGTCCTGGGTTTGTTGTTTTAACAACTGTGCATACATGTTGTGCTGCCGCAGTGACATATTACTAAACTGACTCACTCAGCTGAGAAAAAAAAAACGCCTCACTTGTACACAGTTGAGTCAGAAGCTGGTTCACTGGCTGTTCAACGTGTGATCGAGTGGTCAGTGGACGGAGTCGGCAGCCTTCGCTAGAGGGCTTTAATTAACGCATATTTCATAAAGACAGGAGAGGGTGCACAGCAAGAAAAGAAAGAAACCGACAGGCATCTGGTGTTTTTAAATAGAGGTGGAATGTCACTTCTCTGAAGAACACTATGCACGACATGCATGAGCACACTGTGGAGCACTGAATAATTTCAGACTGCGAGTGGAGTGGATGGTTTAACTCCGTCCTTCCCAGGAACCAGAGACGCAGTCTTTGTCTCTGTCATAGGACATACAGAGGACTAGACCTGCAACCATTACTTAATTAGTTGTCAGCTAGTTAAATAAACACCAACTATCTTGCTAATTGATTAATCGGTTTGAGTCATTTTTGTTTAAAAAAAAAAAAAAGCTTATAATTGAATATTTTCTGTCCTCTGTGACAGTAAAGTTCATATACTGACAAAACAAGACATTTAAGGATGTCATCTTGGGCTTTGGGAGACACTAACAAACACTGTTTTCTGACATTTTACAGACCAAACAACTAATTGATTAGTCAAGAACATACAGATTAATCAACAACAAAAATAATCATTAGTTGCAGCCCTACAGAGGACATTGCATTGCACCTCTATGCAAGTGTTGGATATAACTGAATCTATCATTTTTTGTTGCTGCTGGATCCAAGATTCAAAATTCAATACTTCACAATACACAATATTTGATATTTGCCAAGAATTTGCTGTAGCTGTCTCATAAAAATAATGCAGAGACGAGGCAGATAATACCACAGAATTTTGTTATACAGCAAAAAAAAAAAAAAAAAAAAACACTTTAATTGACTGTCAATGTATTGCTATTGAGTGTTTATTCAGGGAACAAACACTAACAGCATTGTCTAACTGAACCCTGAAATTGTCAAACTGACCCAAAAACATCATTAAGAAAGCCCATCAATCATCTTATTATCTGCTGCACTGCTGCCGTGACGGACCAGTCTGCTGGCAAATGATTTGGAACAGCAAAACATGATTGGAGCATTAATTATGAATTGACTCAGAAAATGGATAACAGTGTTTTTCATTGTGTTGAGCACCTACAGTAGATAATAAGGGTTCACAGGCTGAGACCGGCAACAAAACAGCAGGTTACTGATCCCCCTAAACAGCTGGTGCTGGACAAAGATAAGATAAGATAAGATAAGATATTCCTTTATTTGTCCCACAGTGGAGAAATTTACAAATAAACCATCATCATCATTTGTAACACAAACGTTTGTTTTAGAGGGACTATTTTTTAGGATGCACACATGCAACGGCTATCATACATGAAAGGCATTTCTCTTGAAATCTATCAGTGACACAGGTCTTTACTGTATCTGGAGTGTGTTGGAACAGAATTACAACATGGAGACTCGTTGGTTTACTGTATATATCCAGATGACTCAGTCCATTTCACGCACAAATGCTCCTCCATATCATATCTGTCTGAAATGCTCCAAAAAGCCAGTCTGCTGTGATTGGCTTCATCATGGAGCACCTTTGCAAAGGTAGGTCTCAATCTGTGGGTGATATATTATAATGAGCCTGCATGTGACATAGGAAGGGGAGCCAGTTCTGAATGGTTTGCTGAATCACATGTTTTCTGATCTAGACAGCCCACAATAACCTGACTGGGTTGTCTTATTTCACAGTTCGTAGGTTGGTAGGAACTCCACATAACAAAATGTATGAGCAAAGGCACTTCATATCAACTCGCCTTGTAAACACAGTAAAGGCACCAATAGTGTACCTTTAATAACGCTGTCAAATCTGAAAAGTTGTTTGCTCCATTTGTGGCTCCTGGCAGCAGTATTATCAATGACTGGGTGCTGCGGTGTCCCAGTAGGACTGAGGAGAGGGAAAACACAGCCAGCACCCTGGACAGCTCCCTAACTCCTGCTACGACAAGTCGTCTGCTGCGGTCCGGTCGTCGAGCCCTCAGCCACACGATAAGTTTGGATACCAGTCTACACAGCTCAAACACAACAACTGCCAAGTGGGAGCTGCTGTTTATAGGCCCATGGAGTTGGAAACAAGCTGCCTAATGCCCGTCAGCCTCCCTCTCTCCTTCAAGGAAAGCTCAGCGCTGGTGGGCTGAGCAGACACAAAGCAGCTCCCAGCAGGCTCACTGCTGTCTGGTCCAGCTCAGTGTGTTCAGAGACTGAAGAGCCTGAGTGCCGACGACGAAGGATTTCTTCCACTGCCCTTTCACTAAACCTTTAAGAAAATCACGTTTTAGTTTTTACTGTACAGCCCATCTGCAGGACTTCTTTATTGTGAAGAAATTGACCCTGGACAACCGCTGTGGCCATGGACTCAGCTCAACATGTGGTGGAGCGTCTACTTGCTATTGACTTGTCTAGTCTGCTGTTAGAGCCAGACTGGAGCTCTCGCTGTTCCACTACAGTTCCCTCTTTATAAACAAAGATGAGACTAAGGAGCGGGTTATTATGCGTCACCACAATGCCTGTCATGTTTTGATTAATGATCAGCCTGTTGAAACAGTAGAGGAGTTGAAATCTTTAGAAACTATTTGATTATTGCTAAAGTTTTTTTAAAAAAGCAATGCAGTGCTTCTATCAAATCATAAGCTTACAGACATCTTGCAGAAACTTGTGCTTTAACACTGAATATGTGTGCAGATATATGTGGTATCGGCCTCTACCTATCCCAGTATACACAGTGCACACAGTACAGCCTCTGTGCTGTACAACATATCAGGTGTACATTTATTTCTCAGTCATAAAGCTCCCTAAAATGAATTCCTGTCCTGCTGTTCCCATTGTTGAATTACATGCTAGATGTCTACCTGTTGGTCTGAGCTCACAGAAATTGTATTTCATATTTGATTTGAATAAAACCGAAAGAAACAAATTTCCCTAAATGCACACATGTAATTGAAGGTCAGTTGCCTCTTGGCTCGACCTCACTCAGCAACAGCATGACTAAGAACATACAATATACATACATGGCAAATAGAACAAATTAGAGGTTATTCACTAACCCTTCCTGTCCATCACTGTCGTGCATATTATGTAAAAACATTTAAAGAGAGAGATTGTGTTCCATTTAGTAAAACTGCACATCCCCTAAATTGTTGTAGCTCATGAAATGTGGTACTACTGTACATATTTGCATAAACAGTCAAAAAGTTCTTGAAACCTGTAGCTTGTCCTAGCATTCATTCAGTCAGTAGCGGACTATTTTCCCGCCCTGTGCTCTTTTCTACACCTTGCCTGCACCATACAATAACTCAGTTTGCACAAAAACTGTCTGACTTTAAATTACCAACTTGAGCTGTAAGAACTGATGCACAAATTGCTCTCAGACAGCAGAAAGGATGCTCTCGTGTCATGCCGCCAGGGCAGCACATACCTGGAACAAACCTACAAAAGCGGCCATATGACATCAACCATGTTACACATTAGATAAATAAGTGAATGCTACGATAAAGATATAAAAGATCAATTTGGGAACAGGGGATGGTATTACTGAGTGTTAATGAAGAAACACTAGATTAACTCTAACCACCCCCTATACCCTCTCCCTACCTACTTCCACTCCATTTGGCGCTTTTGCATGGAGGGTCCCCATATTAACGCCATTTCAAATCAGTTAGCAGGGAGTGGAAGACCATAGTTTATAAAACCCTCCAAAAGCGAGTCTGCATCGATTGGCTCAACCAGCTGCCCTTACCGACGACGTGCAATGCTTTTTTTGCGTTCATGAGGAAGACACTCTAATGTCAGTTCTGTGCAACTTTACTTGTAAACTGTTCAAACTGATAGACATTTAATTTATTCTACTTCATTAACATAAATATGTTATAAACTTAAAGTCAATAGTTTGTATGATTGTAAATTGTTGTATATTTATTCATATATATTATACACACAACACATTTATTATTTTTAATCCCTATCAACAGCAATGACCCCATATTTTTTATATTTGCTGAGCAATAACTGCGCAATACTGACTTAATGATTATATAATAATTCAGTGCAATAATCTGTTTTACTCTGGAATTAACAGTACACTTAATCTAATATTCTTATTTCTTGCATTTTCATTTATACATGCATTTATTTTATTTGCATAGATCCTACTTTTCAGGAATTGTTATAAACATGTCTTATTTATTCTCTCTCTCATACTACCCTCCACCTTAAAGAAGGGTGCTTCATTGACTCCAACCGGCATTCACAGAGTGGGAGGATGTACGGGCCGGATTGGAAATGGGCCTAAATCTGCAAATCTAGTCTCCGGATGAGTGACAGCAGAGCTCCTTAATGTTGGCTTCTGACTGGATCACAGGTCAGAGGCTCAGCTCTACAGCCAGAGGTGGCACGAAGTGTGTTCAGCTCCACAAATATTGAAAATATATATTGAAATATAAAATCAATGGAACATCATTTCAATTCAGTTTAAAAGAAAAAAATACCAACCCTACAAGTGTTATTTAAATATCCTGTACTGGTTGGCACCTTTAAGTCTCCTTCTTGCTCTAATGCATCGTCAAACTCTACAACGCATGCAGCAAAAACAGGTTTGTTTGGTCGTGTTGCCTCAGAGGCTACAGAGGTTGTGGTGCCAAGGGTTTGTCAAAAAGCTCACATTACAGAGTGGCCCGTCTTTGCTCCACAGTTGCTGGAGAACAACTGCCCGCTGCAAATGAACAGCCAGCTACCTCCCAATGACTGAATGAATCTTCAGGTATTATCCACACTGTAAAAAACACACAAGGGCCTGCTGGTCTCTTTATAAATCTCTAAATGCAGCAGCAGCTTCTCCTGAGAGATGAGACATTTACAAAAACACACCAGCTGACTGATTCAAACTGCTGCCTGTGTGACAGCTCGGCCCGCTGCTGCAAGCTTTTTAATGGCCCTGGACAAATACAGTAAATTGCCTCTTTAAATATTGTGAGGCAGAAGTGTTGAATGTGCAGAATGTGGAGGCTGTGCAAGCTGCTCCGGGGAAAACGAGTCGGTGGGACACATACAGGAGTTTGTAATGGCTTTTGAGACAGACACAGGACAGGTAGGAATGTCTCTAATGCTGTCTGATGGAAGGCTTATACATCCACATTATGCATGACGCTATCAATTTTAAAAATCCAATTGGAAATTAATTGGATTTCACTGCACTTTTCAAAACATATAAATATCTGTTTTAGGGCTGCTGTAAGTCGATTAAATTTTTTTTTATCTCTTCATAATGTACCTGAGTGGGAGATTTGTGAAGTATTTAATAAACTTATCAACATGGGGGAAGTGGGTAATGCTTTCTTAATGTAAATGTACAGTATGTATGTAGAAGTTATTGGAAAACAATCAACAACACAAAACAATGACAGATATTGTCCAGAAACCTTCACAGGTTCTGCATTTAGCATAAAAAATCTGCTCAAATCATAACATGGCAAACTGCAGCCCAACAGGCAACAACAGCTGTCAGTGTGTCAGAGTGCTGACTTGACTATGACTTGATCCAGACTGACTGGGACTATCATAAAGTGGGCATGTCTGTAAAGGGGAGACTGGTGGGGACCCAGAGAACCCATTTACATTCACACATCTGGAGGTCAGAGGTCAACGGACCCCTCTGAAAATGCCCATGCCAGTTTTTTCTCACTAAAATGTTACTAAGTCTGGAGCCTTATTTAACCTCCTCTGCAGCAAGCTAGGATGACATGGTTGGTACCGGTGGATTTCTGGTTTTATAAGATTCCAGTATCAGATTTAAAATTCTGGAGAGATACAAAAATCCTAAGTTTTGTTACTGCATTAAATTTGATTATTATGAAGGAAAGAAGTTATTTTTCTATGTGAGTTTTTGAAGTCAATTCATAAACATTTATCCTCAGTGGACATCACTGTGATCCCAGCACAATGTGGGTGTGTGACATCTGTGCACTGTGGTCTGACTGATTTATGATACTGAGAAAATGGGTGTTATTATTCATGGGTTGAGTGCCTTGCTGACAAGCACTTCGATAACTGTTAAGGCATGAATGACTAATTTCTCTCACTCAGATGTCAGATAACTACAGAGTCTCAAACGGTTGACCTTCTAGCTGGAGGCCCACTGCGATACCACCACACATCCACCATCGAGCATATAGTACATACTGATACAGTATTTAGTGTTGACAGGCTACAGTTTGTCAGTTTCACAGTGTTTAGTCGACCTCATGAACCATTAGCTGTTTCTCACTCACCAAACATAAACCTGTTGAAATAGGAATGAGAAATTCATACGCTGCAAATATCTCCATGCATATTAAAACTCGACCCTGAGTATCTGGCTATTAACCGGCGCAGTGCAGCCATTTTTCCAGGCGGCAGTTTAATGTTGCAGCAATGGATTCATATTTTGGCGGTCTGGGGGAGTCTAGTTTGTTTGCTGCCTGTGCGGCTGCCACTGCTGACTCCGGCCGACTGTAATTGATCAGGTTTGTGTTCTACAGGCCCCGGTGATTACTCTGAGACAGACTCCAAAACAAAGGGCTCATAAACACAGCCGCTGCTACAGCACAGATGTCAAGTCAGAGGCAGAAGCCAGCAGACCGTGAATGCTCCTGGTGAGATTAACTACGTAGAGAATAATGCATTACTGAGCTTTGCTGGCTCAGATGAGGAGGATGCAGCTTTTAGAACTGTATTGTCTTTCACAGTGTCACAGACTATAAAACCGACTGGGGTGACTTGGATCAGCACCTGTCCTTTAAAACTAAACCTGTCACAACCAGTTAATCAGCTTGTGGTCCGCCGGTACACCACATCTTTTGTAGATCCGTTAAGTAACTGGAAATGTTTTCTGAAAAACAAAGCTCTGTGGGTTTGGGATTCCACAGGACAGGCTTGTTGCCCCAAATAGTCATTTTTACGCAGTGGCTCCCGCTGTGTGACCATCTGATCCACCTTAAATCACATGACAGGCTTCTCCTCTGGTTCATTACCTTTGTTTACACTTTAATGATTCATTGCATACTGTCCAGTCAGAGAAGTTCAAAATCCTCAGTGTTATTACAGTTATTCTATTGCAGACAATGTTGTTCTTTAACGGTTTCCCTGAGTCCTGCTTCTACGTGTCCCTCGAGCCGGCATGAAGTGTAAGGAAACATAAAACTGCAGTGAGTTTATAATCATTTGTATGCAGCATTTTATTGTAGATGCAAGTATTTTAGTAAAACTTGTCTTGTGCTGCAGACCTGACCTTGGTGTTACTTTAAAATAAATTAACTGAGCAGTTCTCAGAGAGATGTTTAGATCAGGGGTGTCTTGATACACCAGTATTGATGATAATCGTGATATTTTCAAAAATTAAATGTTGATATCAAGTTAATAATACACATTTGATAATATTGTGTAAATAATCCAGCACCTCTTAAAGTGGCAGTAGGCAGTATATTTTGATTTAAGTGTTCCTATTGGCTGTGCTCTGGCTGGTTTTTCCTCACCTTATCTCAACATGGCTGCCGGGTCACAAACTTTCTCATTTCACAGCTAAACACTAACTACAAGATGATTCTTAAAACTTTTGAGGAGAGAAATAGTACAGTAACAGAATAATAATTCATATTTGATCAGCGCTGCCTAGTTTGACCGTTTAGCTGGAGATTACGAGTGACTGACAGCTGATCAGAGACAACTGGAGAGCAGACTCCAGAGTGATGTACCACGAAGTGAGTTCAACATGGCCAGGATATCTTCTCGTTATCTGACCTAACTACCTCTAACAGTAGTTATCCACTCAGTAAATCAACCCAGGGTTTCTCTATCTGGCTATGAGCGCGTTCACATGAAAGGGGCGGCGTTTGCAGCATCTGACCAATCATAACCCTGGTTCACAGACCTGCAGACAGTCAGACTGAGCGGCACATTTTACAGAGAAAAAGAAAACTATATTAGACAAATACGAAGAAGTTAAACACATAATTCAGGCTAAACCATTAACACAATTGGAGCTGAATGGGTGCTACGCCCGCCATGTGAGAGCAGTGCAGGGGGTGGTCGTGAGCTAGCCCAGTGGGCATGCCCAACTGTACTGACATGCACTAAAAGCATGTTCTGGATATCATATACAGCAGGTTTAAAGTTCAATTTAACTAATATAACTACTGTTATGTATAACTACTCACAATGATTGTTATCATGAATTGTTTTGGCCACAATATCCATGTAGTGAAACGCTGGTATGACTTTTCACCTAAATGCTACTAAATAAATGCATCATCTTGAAGCAAAATCATCAAGTGCCGTATTTTTCACACTATAAGGAGCAAATGATTATAAGGCGCATTACGCATTAAGTCAACCTTTATTCAATTCATTTAATAACTCAACATTTTTCAGTTGTGACACATGAAATACAAAACAATACACTCACTTTTCAGTTCATTCCTCTTCCACAAACCCATCAAATCCTTCATCAATAGTGTCTGAGTTAAACAGTTTTTAAGTGCGCCTTATAGTGCAAAAAATACGGTATGTTTTCCGGGTGACAATAACATCTTACAGTAGGTGTTAAAATATCATCTGCTCATCTTAATTTGAAATGAAATGTTGCCAGTACGGGGGTTGAAAGGCAGGAAGCAGCAGCCAAATCACTTTAAATGGACATTAAGCAGAAGGCAGGACAGCAGCCAGGCAGTTTATTGAGAAGTCTTACCATCAAGCTCCTCCACGGAGATGCTGGCCAGCACGTCGCTGTCGCTGTCCGACAGCGAGCGGCTCAAGTAGTTCCCCTTGTAGAGCAGGCCTGCCGTCACATGGTGGAACGGCATTTTCTCCCTGAGAGACAACACAAGGAAACATTCAGACGGCAGTGAAGGGAGGGAGGAGCTGAAGAGAGTCTCTCTCTTGGAAGATTAATTCTGAACACAAACACCAATTAAAAGCTCCACACATTAAGTTTCTGAACAAGGTTTATCAGCAGGGGGAAACTCCCAGGTGTCATTTTTCTTTGTTATTGCAGCATCACATCCTGCTATCAGGCATTCAGATTAGCCACTTTTCAAGGATAACATGACAACTGACCTGCAAGGTTCATAAATCCTCTTTTCAACCAAAGTTAAACTCAGCAATAAAACACAACCCATTCCCATACGACTGCATTCTCAATGAAGCTTTGAGGCAAACATATTTCATCGGTCACACTTTTAAAACATGTAGTTAACGTGAATTGAAACGAATCAAAAACATCATGATCTGGCATGAAATAAGTTTGTTTGTACGTTCATATAAGGAGTGGATGTGGTCACTCTGACGTCACATGGACCACGGTTTTGACACCTAGAGTTCAGCATTTTGCCTGTCGCCATCTTGGTTTTTGCGACCAGAAGTTGAAATGAGAGAGTGGAGCTAAGTACAACTGAACGCTGAGTTTAAGACACTTCAGCTTCGGCTTCACTTCTCACAACCGGAGGTAGCTGCCTGGTTATGTTATTTAAGTTATTTATTTAAGTTGAGGATATATATTAAAATGAGTCAAAGACTTTTAGTTTCACACAGGATACAAACAGCGGCCTCCTGGTTGAAATCCACCCCTAACTCCTCCCACAAACAAACATAATCAGGAGAAAAGTTTCCCCTCAAAACACAATTGACAATGCAGTTTTGTTGTATGGGAACATACATTTTAGGAGACCAGGCTGACACTGAATGTGAACCCATAACCTGTAACAGGGAGCTGGTTTGTCAATTTGTGCTACTGATGAAGCTACAGCAAATGAACCTCCAAGGGGCACGTTATAAACGAGATCCATACATGTAGCAGAACTCATTCGCTAAATGGGAAGAGAGACTCCTATAACTAGGGGTAAATGCAGTGAATGTGTGTGTGCATGACAGTGTGTGTGTGTTCTGTATGTGCATAATGTGACTGAGGCAATTAATTATTCAATAAATCGAAGCCCAAGGGCCCAGAAGGCAAATAAGAGCACATAGAGCAGAGAGATTCAAGCGACTACTTCCTGCTCTAATTGGATTTCGTCTTGATGAGCGCTGTGAGGAGATGCTTCTCAGCACGTTTTTCTCTTTTAGCAGTCGAACTTACCGTCATGTTTCTGCAGAGTCGAGTAAACCTCAAAATTAAAAGAGCTTTGATAACACAAATATCAAAAAGTGAAACAGACTTTAAAAACTATAGGGGACGTGAGATGTGCAGCAGTTCTGCTCTTTAGGATTTCAGCAGCAGCCACAGCAGTAAACTGAAGTTTTATGAGTGTAAACCCTAATACACATCAGGCTGCTGTCCCAGGGTGCTAACCAAATTAACAAGCCTTGAGGTGAATGAGTGACTCTTGTAATGGTGCTAGTTTCCTGCTACCCATCTCTTTTTAACACAGTCAGGTGAATCATCATAACCCTACACATGCTGTTCTGTCATAGGGCAAAAAGTACTTAATATAACAAAGGGTTTATAAGCTGTAACTAATGTTTGCTGAAAGTTATTAATGCTTTCTCAGTAAGAGGCTGTTTTTCAGTTGGCTGATAGCAAATGCAAACACTTTCAGACCTTTTCGAAAGACAGTTTAGCCACTTGCAAAGTCGCAGAAGACCTGAGGCCTTTTACAACTTTAAGTAAGTCATGATCGTTGCTAATCGACTTAGTCGCTTTCTAAATAGCCTTTAAAGCTAGGGTGGCTAATGTATTATAGAAACATCTTTTGTTATATTTGCTGAAATTCTTACTGACCGCAATCAATAAACCAAATGCTCTGACAAAAAAAGTGATGTCAGTGGCAGTCATAGGACTGTAATACACCCGTCCTGTCCTTTCATTCAGGCCAGATGAAATGACTGGATGGCCTGCATGTCTGCATGGCTTCCTGCGCTAATTCTGCCAGTGGTCTCACTGCGTGTCACTGGAGTCTCCCACAAGCTGCTGGCCGTCAGTACTAACAATAGCCATGTTCCTGGTTTGCCTTTATGATAATAATTTTGGGGGAGTGGATTGTTGACTTTCTCACGAGATTTAAGGACTTTAGGAGCTAATGCTGCTACTTTCATTGGAAAAGAGTTGACAACACTAAGCTGGACTTTTCAGTTGGATCATTTTGAAAATCTGTCGTACTCTTGCTAGTTTCTCCAGTGGTGCTGATCCCAGATTTAAGTCATCATTTCTAAACATGCGTAAGTCATTAATAATAACCCATCAGATGTATGACGGAGTAACATAAAAAGTCAGAGCAAATAGAGAAAACAGTTCAGTGTGTTTAAACTGAAGCAACCAGAAGCAAAGGGAATGTCAACTCTGCTTATTTGGCAGTGAAAGGAAATTATGTTGGCCCATCTGTTCAATAACTGATCAAATACTGTAGATCTGTATGTCTTATTTTTGCTACAATGCTTTTGTTTAGCACTATGTCCAGCACCTACAAAAGCTCATGTTTCACTGGTTGGAGCTGCCAGCCATCCGTTACTTCACAAATTGAAAACTGGTCCCTGCATCCTTCTTGTTTGTCAGCTTAATAAGCATGCATATCAAGAGGGCTGCAACTATGCCCTAAGCGGGTTTTTTTTTTTACAACCAGCTTTCCTCACACGTCATGTCAGGATTTTTCATTTCCTAATTCATCAATTATTCAGTCATCGCTCAGCTGTCATTGTGAATATTACAATCATCGCTCTTGTCCGTTATTTCCATATTATCGCTACGAGCCAGCCCATATGTAGTCTGCTGTTTGACACAGGTGTATACTATCCTAGATTTTGCATTACTGCGGCCAACATGAGGAAATATTGATCTGAATGATTTACCATGCAGGGACACAATTTACATACAAATCTCCAGGAACAGACTGTGAATTCGGTGTTAGATAACTGGAGCCTGGAGAGAAAAAACTTCACTGAATTAAAAACATTAAGGCAGTAATGTCATGCAGCTCAAACCTTTTGCCTTTTGGCTTCTGCAAAAGTCAGCTGTGTGTGTTCTGTATGTGTACTTTCTGAGCGTGGAGGGCAGCTGTGGCCTCCATTGTGAGTTTTGTCATATTTCTGACACTTTGACTTTGCATTCTTAAGTAATCTGCTTATCCAGGTACAAGCTTGACTAAACAGCTCTGAGCAGAGGACAGACATGCGTTTCAGAGTGCTGCTCAATGACACAGAGGCAGGTCAAAGATGTAATGTGAGAAGTTTGGAGGCTGGAAGGTACAAAAGTATTTTCAGTACTTTAGTAATACTGGAAACAATTAACTGAATTAATCATAATGTTTGTTAACTAATCATCTAAGTAGCTGAGAAAACAAAATCAACATAAGTTCCATTTAGTAACTGTTCTGATCTAAATGACACAACATTAAGTTATTTATAGGGCTATCAATCGATTAAAATATTTTAATCATGATTAATCGCAAGACTGTCTACACTTAATCACAAATTAATTGCACTTTTTGCATTTGTCTGTTCAAAATGCACATTAAAGATTTGCCATGTATTTAATACTTTTATCAACATGGGAATGGGCAAATATACTGCTGTAAGCAAATACTGCATAGGTATGTAACAATGACAAGTAATGTCCAGAAACCCTCACAGGTAATATACATTTAGTATAAAAATATGCTCAAATCATAACACAGCAAACTGCAGCCCAACAGGCAACATCAGTTGTCAGTGTGTCAGAGTGTTGACTTGACTATGACTTGATCCAGACTGACTGGGATTATCATAAAGTGGGCATGTCTGTAAAGGGGAGACTGGTGGGGACCCAGAGAACCCATTTACATTCACACATCTGGAGGTCAGAGGTCAAGGGACCCCTTTGAAGATGGACATGACGACATTTTTCTTACCTAAATTTTGCTTAAATTTGGCACATTATTTAGCCCCTTAGTGACAAACTAGTATGACCTGGTTGGTACCAGTGGATTCTTTAGGGTTTCTAGTCTAGAACAGTTTCTAGTGTTGCGTTAACACGTTATCACATTAAATTTGACAGCCCTCTGTTTTTATCAATATCAATTTATCTAGCTTCTCAAAAGAGAGGATTTCTGATTTCCCCCATTTAAGACCTTTGTCATTTGAATATGTTTGGGCTTTAGACTGTTGGTCAGTCAAAAACAAGCTATTTCGTTCTTTTTTCTTTGCGATGCATGAATCTTTTACTCCTCACTTGTACTAATGTGTGCTGGAGACCTTCTTCAGCATCCCGAAGATAAACTGGAAAAGACAACCAGCAGGGCCAAGAGGGCAGATGACCACTGGGTGAGTGTTTTTGTCACCTGATGCTATTTTGTTAAGTTAGGAAAATGCTGAGTGAATTTAACTTGGGCTTTTATTGTGAAAGGTAACCATCCATAAAGGTTTTTGCAGCCTTGGTTCAGGCTGGTTCAGACTACAGAGCCTCTGTGTTTTTATTTTATTACCTGCATAAGTATAGCTGCAATCATAGCCTGTATGCAAGAAGTGGACGTAGCCACCATGATGTCACACTGGTTTGTGGTCTGCTGGTTTAAAGACTCGAGTTCATTATTTTGGTACAACTGAATGCTTAAGACATTTTTAGGCAACCAAAAACGTTATAATTAACATTCATGACGTGAAAACACACGCCGTGAAAGGGTTAAAGGTGTAAGATGAACACAGACAACTACCAGATGGACAACGCCATGGTAGCAACCTGTCAATGGCTTTAAGCCACGCCCTAAAGCATCCCTGCTTTATGGTCTATTTGACTGTCCTGAAGAAGACTTGAAACTAGTGAATGAGACCTTAAACTCATGTTTACAATGTTTACTGAAGTAATAGATCAAGTGAGAAATAGGTTTGTTTTCTCACAGACTTGCATGTAGGTTTGAGGCACCCTGGAGTCGCCCACTGGGTGCAACTCAGCTACATGTTCTGGCTGTAGCTCCTGCACAAAACATCCTGGTACATGTAGGCACTACCAGAACTCCACTTTCTTAGTCAATACAGCACATACACAGGAATTTATTGACTATTTTCCATCACCACTAATTAGACATCCACAGAAGAGGAGGCAATTTTTCCTTTAAGATTTAATGTTGATGTATGTTTATTTAGTGGGATCAGTTCTCCCAGCATGAATCTTCATTGCTGCTCAGATTCTCAACCAGCAGATCCCTTTCTGCCAAATCTACCTGTAATGGCTTGTTGTTTGAGCTGCACATATAGTTTAATGGAGATGAGGCAACTTCTTAGAGTCCATGACACAAAAACATCCTCTGCATCACTCGTCACAACAACACCAATTACATGTCTCGACATATTTGTTCTTTTCAAATAACTCTAAAAGAGCGAGTGCAGCAAGGAGTACGACATCATTGGAGAACAAATGTAAGATGTGTTTTTCGATACAGGAGATGAGCGGTGCTATGTGCTGAAACAGTAAATCACCTGATCTCCACCCCCTTCAGAAGACCATGTTAAAACAGAGCTGTTCGCAGCCTTCAGCATCATTACACTTGATTAAATTGATCAAGGTCTCTCTGAACAAGCTAATTTGCCCTTCAGGAGCAGAGCAACATAGAGCAGCCACTTAAATTACGAAGCAATCATCACAGCCTAAACCAGGACCACATCTCCGTTTTTCCTCATCGCTATTCTCTGCACACTGTGATATATCGGTTCAATAGAAAAAGAGCCGAGGATTCTGGGATTTTATAGTCAGATTGACTGGCTGATAAAAATGAGCCTTAGAAATGACTTGGAGATAAAATCACAGGATGGTATCTCAGTATTTTACTAAGTGAGCTTTGACGAAATCCGTATCCCTGACTGTCTGAGGATACACACAGATGTGTTTTCCCCTTTACACCAAAGCTGCAATGACCAAAACTCCACATATATGAAGATATAGTGATAGTGATTTATGTCAGTTAGTGTCTGTGGTGATTTTGACGCATGAAAATAGGTTGGAGCTGGAGCAGGCGAGCTAAACTTGACATCAATAGAACCAGGGCGAGCGTTTCTTCAAACAAGTGGCTTGTCACACACAGGTGTAAGAAAATATTTTTAAAAGTCAATTATTGTGATATTATGCTACAACGAACAATTATTTTCACTGTCTATTAATTATTTGATTGATCAATTCATTGTTCATTCAACTGATGTCTGCAAAGTGCTTTTGTTTGACCAAAAGTCCAAATTTAGAAAAGAAACAAATCTTCACATTTGAGAGCCCATCGACTAACCACTTAATCAACTAACTGTTTCAGCTTTACTCTTAACTTTAAATGAACGGCAAAGAAGCCATCTTGTGTGACAGCATGAGGCTTTCTGCAGTAGTCTGTATTACCGGCGTTACACGGTGGTTGGGCATACAACGTTTACATTATACGTCCCCAACACCCCCACCATCGTTCTGCTTTTTTTCTTTAAAAATTAAACCCATTTAGTTAAATTTGCGAATCAACACCGTGTTATCAACACATAGTCGGATGATGGATGCTACAAACTGAAAGTGAAAGCAGCAGGAGAGTAGCAGGAGTCAGAGTTCACATATGGGACGAGAGAGAGTTGACAGACAAGACAGAGGATTTGATGTCAAAGTGAAACGCAAATGTGTCTATTTGGCAATATTTCAGATTTAAACAATACTATAAGGGAACCACAATGTTCATGAGATAATCGCTGAGAGGAGGACAAAGCGGCGTTAGGTGGAAACCTGCAGCCCTACTGGAGAGGCCAGACACAGCCATCCGACACTGAAGATCAAAGTAAGCGCTCTACACATTAACCATCATCTTGTCTTGTAAAATGTCCGCTGTAATCGGTAATTTACTGGTGTGTGAATGTTCAACACCTTCCTTAAAAAGACACGTTCTGTTAGAAAATACTAAAGTTAATCAAAACTATGAGTGCATATATGTTCTTGGACAGTAAACAAACTATTATTGTATCATTATGTTCCTTTTAAGTCTTTCCAGTGCTGTTGAACTGGGTCACAGCAGAGCTGAACCCAATTACAGCAGACACATAAATAAAAGCAGCCTCACTACAGTTGTGTGTATGCCTTACAGCGAAAGCACTACTTGTACAGACACTTCAAGGAGAAGACAATGATGACATGGCTAATCAAAACAGTTTGACCTTGGAGGAAAAAGCACTACGCCACAATTACACTATTGCTATTAAAATGTTGGATGTCCTCAAAGCACCGGCGGGACAGTATAATGAACTTGTGGCTCTTTATGCCAGGTCGGGTGGGGGAAAATAATTGATGCCGCATAGTATTGTGATATTTTGTGTTGCAATATTGTACTGAAACAAGCGTCAACGATGCATCTTTTATTAAATAAACAATGAACTTTTAACAATCTGATGGCCCGATGGAGGGCCCGACTGCTATTTAGTCTTTGAGAGGTTGCAGCAGGCTAACACCTTCCTAACATACAGCGTGAACTCCAGATACACTAAGATACAGTGATAGTGATTCATGTCAGTTACTGGAGCGAGTAACATTATTGACTCCGGCCCAAGAAGGAAACATTAACAAAGTGGTTTGTCCGTTCTGGGCTACTGTAGAAACATG
This sequence comes from Pterois miles, assembly GCA_947000775.1. Taxonomy (NCBI): domain Eukaryota; kingdom Metazoa; phylum Chordata; class Actinopteri; order Perciformes; family Scorpaenidae; genus Pterois; species Pterois miles. Next base: position 4,702,430 of record CAMQGK010000110.1, on the reverse strand, counting down.
GCGGTGTAACATGGTGGACCCCATGAAGAGGACCTGCTCCCTGTGTAGATATAAACAACTGATTCTACGGTAACGACAACACAATTACAACAACTTATCAAGTGATTATTCGCTGAAGAAAACACACTTATTAATGTTATATTTCATTTCCACTAATAGACCCCCTAATTGCTGCAAACTGGTCCTTTGACAATTAATTCATTATCAGAATTGTTGTTGCTAAATATTCTGTCAAGCAGATAATAGATAAATAGTCTTATTATGAATTAAGCTTGTTTCACTTTCCTATAAGTGTCATTCATGTTATGTCTGTAAATTGTCTCACAGAGATCTACACTTGATATGCCCCATGTGATTAGGCAACCAGGTTGTTCTAGGAATAAAAACGCATCTTGTCCTCTTCAAACATTTGTCTAAGTAGATACAGTGACAGATACAGTGACAAATGTCTGTGACTTTACTGTGACAGTAAAGTCACAGACAGTAAAGAGTCCTGTGAGTGCTATAGCTCCCTCACTTTCTATGAGGAAAGACTAATCAGCCCACGACCACACCAGAGCTTCAAACCAGCCCTCAGCTCTGAGTCTCCACTCTTGAAGAGCATACAACCTGATGAAAGGAGCACAGCTTTATTCAGAGTTTTCTGCATGACAAGGAAGCCAGATGGCAATTCCTCACACCAGACCCTGCAGCACAACGGCCAACAGCAAAGGCCCGACACCGAGGGGGACACAGGCAGAACATTGTGTACCTGCAGCACACACTACGGCCACCAAATCAACTTTGCAAAGGGGACCGTGACACTGTGATCCTTAGGAGAAATCTTCAATCTTCAAACAGTCTTAAACATGTAGAGGATAGACACCAGTCCCAATTTATCAGCAGGATGCAATTCCCCTTCAAAAGGTACACTGACAAATTGGCACTCCTTCCCACCACGAGGAAAAAACGTTGATTTGCAAAACCAAAAGAAGGGTGAGCTTAGCTTGATAAATCAATACTGAACACAGTTTGAATCACACCACAATCAGAGATGTGCCAGCAAAGACAAACACCTGCTGTGACATCAGCGATTACGGTGTGGCCACATTAGCAGAATACTTAAAGTCCTCCTCCAGACACATTTTAAAGTACGTAAAAATACTGTTTTGTTTAATATGCTTTTCTCACATGAAAACAAACAAAAAAAACTACTACTCTTTCTCCCTCATTGGGAAATTCTGGATCTGGATCAAGCTGACAGTGCACATCAAGATGGCGGTGCAAAGCTTCACGACCTACTCACAATCTGACTGTTTTGGTGTTTCTACAGGACACATCAGACAGATTCAGCAACACATTCGACTCAGATGAGGAGTCTGTTGTATACCAAAATCTGCGACTAGCAGACATCGGAATGGTGTAGTTAGCATGTTTTACCTGTGTTGTTAGCTTGTAACTGGCAGCGGCGGACACTGTGCTAGTGGTTGTGAAACATACAGTAATATCAGCTCCGATGTTAGTGTGTTCAGACAACACATTTTCATACCAACTCATCACATGCGACCACTTTGTCACTTAAGGTTTAGGAAAAAAAAATGCATGGTTGGGTTTAAAACTACTACATCTGTAAAGAGTGAATGAAACTGAAGGACACGAACGAGCAGTGGACTGCAAAACAAAAGTAAAACTTGGGCGAAAACAGCGGCCTCCTGGATGAAAGCGTTGTGTTGTTGGACCATCCATCAACCCGCCTTCCCACCTTAATGTCTCTCTTTGCTCTTTAAAGTACATCATCACACTCCCTGCACACTGTCTCTTGGTGTTTACTGTTGCCATGGATGGGTTTGCATCATAGTTAATGGAAAGCCTGTTGCATCTCATACCGGCGCTCAAGGTTGCCTTGTGCAGCAGTATCACACACAGATGGCTGTGAATGGGCAGGAAATATGCAATGATATTATTATTGCATATTTCCTGCGCATTCTCTTTCACACACTGTAACTGCTATGATGTTACAGTGTATTCAAACATGTAGTCTCTGTCATCACTTTGAAAACAGTGAAATTTAATAAATAAATACCGATGCTACACTTGGCTTCTCCTCCGACACCCCTCATTTCACCTTAGCGTTACACTAAGGGTATGAAAAGCCCACTCACAAAGTGACAGGATGGGTTCCTCAGGTATGAAACCCTGGCTGTCTGACTCCGTGTTTCATTCATACACTGAAGGTCCAAGGAGGAAACGCTCAACCATGGCACTGCTTGTAAAATAAAGAAACACATGGGAGGGGGTCTTCAAGAGGTTTCCACCCACAGAGAGAAATGCAGCAGCAAATCTTCAGGAGTAGTTTTACCATTTTTACAATTTTCAGTCCTTTCGAGAGAACATACAAACAACTGGTCATTAACTGACAATATGACAGCACTGTTGAAACACAGCCAAGAAGATAATTGTTTTGTACAACCTATGAACTTTAGATCAAGTCAGAAGTGAAGTATTCTGGTCACACGGTGGTGTTAACATGTAGTGAGGCAGCTCTGTACCGTCTGATGACTCCGTCCACTTGTATGGATCTGCGTAAACACAGTGAGCCTTTCACAGTCCTATACACTGCTGCAGCAAACACACAAAGGAGACGCAAGAAACCATCAATATAAAACCAAGCACTTCCATCTAGCAAGTCATGATTAAGATGGATTCATTACCAACTGCTCTTGACCAGCCAGCCGTATCTGTTCCCAAGGTGTGTAACATAACACCAAGTTGTGAAACACATACAGCACATGTCTGAAAATATGTCACTGTAATGTTAATAATTAGGTAAAAAATATTAGTAAGGATCAATAAGACATGCCTGAACCTTCTGTAAGAGTAATTTATGATCAAATGACTTTCCAGTGCTGTGGACTGTACAGCAGAGGTACACAGGGTGATTGAAAATGCAGCCAACTGGGTGCAAACACATGTCATCAAACCATCACTGCACAGCAAGAGTCAAACGCTCTCCAAACTGGGAAGAGACGGGAGCGTCCCACAGAAGTGCCTCCTCTCTGCACACATTACCAGCTGCTGCCTGCAGCAACAGACTGTCTCTCTGATTCTTACCCATACTGGTGGCTGTACTCAGCAGGATACTGCAGCACAACAGGCTCCCTCACTGGACTCTCCATCATGTCCACCACCTCGTCCCTCAGGTACGGGTTGCCTGGCAAGTCTCCGTTTACCTCCGAATGCATCCCCAGCGGCGGCGGCGGCGGTGGCATGCCAGTGGGCGCCACCGTCTGAGGATCAGGCTCTGTGACCTCCTCCTCCATCAGACTCTTAGATGCAGCGGTGCCTCCGGCAGCAGCAGCAGCGGCAGGCTGTCTGTCCACAAACCACTGAGCCCGGCTGCCTCCACAGTTTGGGCTTGTCCCAGAGCAGCGGCATCGGTTCCCAGAAACCCGTTAATATTTGAGCACTGAGAGCAGCAGGTACAACAGCTCCTCTCATGCTCCACTCCTTGGCTCCTCACTCGCTCTCACCCTCCCTCCCTCTATGTGACTCCCTCTCTCTCCCCCTCTCTCACTCACTCTCCAGTGCAAACATTCCTCCACATGGGGAGAAAGGGTGGAGGGCTCATTAGTGAGTCCCAATGACAGCCTGCCTGCGGCTGAGCTCACAAAATACACAGGGAGAGGCTGGAGAGAGATAAAGGCAAAAGAAAGAGAGAGAGAGGCAGAGACTGAGACAGACAGGATGAAGACAGACAGACAAATAAGGACAGACAGACCAACATTAGCCTATAAGACAGGAAGAAAGTAAGAAGCAAGGATGACAAATAAGGTGAAGGAACAAGAAAGGCTGTTGGTGACAGACTGCATCCCAGTGGATTAAGCTCACAGTGCGCTCTGCAGGTCAACACGAGGAAACAATGTCGACACATCACACAGAGACAAGTCTCCGGGACAGCGCGTAGTGCGTAACAGCGTGCGCCACCGTGTGGAGCAAGTGCGCGCTTTGGGCGCTGATGCGCAACGAGAGGATGGTGAGCGGGTGGGCGGTATCCCAGCGGGGGGTCTACAGTGAGAACTCTACTGAACCCATTCACAGCTCCAGTACATCACATCGACCCCCCAACACACACACACACACACACACACACACACACACACACACACACACACACACACACACACACACACACTTCCTGTGTGCTGCTCGTCATCAGTGTGACAGAAACTACATTCATGCAACAGCTCCTACCACCACTAACAGGCGTTAGTGTCCAATCAAAAGACACGCTGCTCACATCGGATGTCTGATGAGTAAGTGCTTTAAAATAATGACTCAAGTTTCTCTGAAAACATCAGTGAGGGACAGGCCCGTCTAAGCAGGTCAACTGTCAATAAATCATTTAAAACTTTATGACACACGGATGAGTCGATTTTGCTGTTGCAGTCTTTAGTTAAATATTGATCGAGTCAGTTTCTCACAGACTGGTTGAAATAATGAAAACTACAGCAGACATATTAAAACATTAACAGTCTCCTGAGTGGACATCCGCAGGCCATCTCCGACAAACAACAGGTGTAACATTATGGATCGATTCCTCCAATTTACCTTTGAGGGTGTTTGTCTGAAGGTGATCAGTCAGATCCGTCGATCGATGCCAGCAGTAGGATCCAGTTTAGAGACTAGAGGAGGATCCTAAATCAGCCTCGTTGATCGATCCGGATGCTTGTTGTGTAATTAGTGAATTATTCCTTTATTTTGGGAACGCAGTGCAGTCATTTCTTCCCATCGTAAACAGATGAAAAGGTGTTTTTCTTCCTGATAAGAAGTCCAGCAGCAGCGCACCCCGCGTTCAGTCGAGTTGCACTTTTCGTCAAACTCTCATCTCATTTTTTTAATTTCTTCTCTGGTTCCACGTCGTATCCGGTTATACTGACGGACAGCGAAGGATAATCATAAAAACAACCTTCCACACCACAGATCCGGCGACTCCAAGTAAAAATCCACGAACCGAAGATCCACAAACACGCTGACATGTGCCGCTGCGCGCCGGTGAGATTGATGAGGCGGCCGGTGGCCACAGCAGACGCTGCCACCACAATCAATACGCAATCAGGCAGCCGAGCAGCGATTGGCTCATTCTGCTCCGGTGCCTTAATAGGCTTATTGTGTCGTTTCCAGCCGGAGAAACTACACTAAAAAAATAAATAAAAAATAAAATAAATAATCAGAACTGAGCGATCCATCCCAACATATTGTTCCTCAGCTCTAAATGATAAAAGTGAACCTGTATTGAGCTGAAACAAGCTTCAGATTTCTGATAAAAACTTCATTAAAAAATATAAAAATAACACCTTCATCTCCGAACACGACGTTTTAGTATTTTAACAATTATTAATTCTCATCATATTTGATCTAAAATGCTTTTTTAATTTTGTTTATTTGCTCTACATTTTCAGACAGTTTGGTTTTATAATTTTAATTCCAAAATGGAGTCGTCTCGTTTCCGGTATTTGTCCTTTTCTGCACCACATGACACAACTCACAACTAGCCTGTACGCTTGTAAAAGCACGACCTGACATTTAACAGTTCCAATAACTTATTTTCAACTTGAATTTAATTATGTGTGGTGAAAAATCATATGAATTCACTTTAATTCACCAGTGAATGCTGGTGGGTGTTTGTCTCATCAGTTTATCCACCTTTTCATTTACTGTCAGGTTCCCAAAGTAATAAAGTGTATATTTAATTATCTCAAACCTGCTTCTGGCAAAACACACGGGTGTAAACAGTTGTAGAGAGGGAGACACAAAGGAAATAAATATGCATAAAATAATAATAATAATAAATTAACTGCAGCGTTTCCTCACAGGGAACATAAGATTAGTTTTCTTTACTGAATACTGTGTTGATTTTAAAGGGATAGTTCAAGTGTTTTGAAGGCAACAGTTTGGAGAAACAGATGGGAAGCACAGTGGAGCAAATGAATACAGTGTTGCGGACGAGAACGGCAGAAAAGCCACCTAAAAGAAAGGTCCACCTAAAAAAATTAAAAATCAGTAACCATGTAAGTATTCACTATATTTAGATTACTTTCAGTCGTTATTTTCAGTTGTCGTCAGACAGCCCTTTCCTCCCCCTTTACCACAAAGAACTGAACTGAAATATGCAATCCAAAATATTCTAAATATAATGTATGCGTAAATGGATATTATTTCTTTTAGTTGAGCATTTTTTTTAGGTGGTTAAAACATGTTTTACTGCCGTCCCCGTCCACAGCACTGTATTGCTTTGCTGCTTTGTCGGTACTCTGGTCTGTTTCTCCAAACTGTGTGCTGACCATCATCTAGTGTAGGAAATACACTGGCTGTGGATAAGTGCCTCACACAACCCCACTTCAAAACACCTGAATTATACCTTTAAAGTGACCATTAGTCTATCCCAGCTGAAAACTGTCTTATTCCCATGAATAAGCCCAGTTCAGACTACTGTACACTGACCGATGGCTACCAGAGAAACAAGACGGATGAGCCGGAGCAGCCAGCAGCTCTATGATGAACGACTGAAGGAACCAGATAGTCGGCAGGTATGTGTCTTTCTCTCAGGATGAAGAGGTCTGTTGTTGGAAGTGATGAGTTGTGTTCGAAATAAAGCTGAGTCAAGAAGTGACACCTGCTCTGGCAAAATGAAAAGTCACCTGGTATGTTTTAAAGGACAGTGACGAACGCAGGGCCAGTTTCTTAGGATGGCTGTGAAGTTATGCATCAAATGACCAGTGTGTAATATTTCAGAGGATCTATTAGCAGCAATGGAACATAATATTCTTAACTATATTTTCATTTTCATTAGTGTATAACCACCTGAAACTTTTCATTAACTTAGAATGAGCTCTAAATATCTACATGGGGATCCTCCTCACTGAGTCCGCCATGTTGCTCTGAAGGCTGCTGTCATACTCTGTTTGACACCCCACTGAACACACTGAACACCTCTGTGGGCCTTGACGGGTCATCAGCTGGGGACCACCACTCATTAACGTTTCGCTCCTTTAACCCCAGTACGTTTCATGGTGGCGGAGCGATGGCAGGGATCTCTCCCTGCCACCCCCTGCTGATGCCCTAGGCGTCTCCCCCCCAACTCTTCTGCTTCCTCCTTAGCCACAACCAGAAGCTGCCCTTCTCTGCCTCCTCAGCCAGCTCTCTCATGGCCTTCCGAAGCCCCGCTCCTGTGCATCCCAGGTCTCGAAGAAGGCGGGCGGTTGAGGAACCTACAAAGCCCCTACACCCCACTTCCACAGGGCAGATGACGGCTCTCCAGCCGGCCTCCCTGCACTCTGCTGCCAGGTCCGAGTACTTGGCTCGCTTCCGTTCGTTAGCCGCCTCCACCCCTCCCTCCCATGGGATGGTGAGCTCGATCAGCAGGACTGTCTTGCACGCCTCTGACCACATGACGAGGTCCGGCCGCAGTGATGTTGCCACGATCTCCTTGGGGAACCGGAGCTGCTTCCCGAGGTCGACCCTCATCGTCCACCCCTTTCCTGGTGAGAGAAGTCTTGCTGCATCTCTCTGGCGGGACGGTTTGACACACTACCTATGAAAAGTAATGCTGTGTAATTTGTGTTTATCCTATTAAATCAGTTTGTGTGTAATTCATATCATCATGAACCAGGAAGTATGGATGGGTGGATGGATGGGTCTAAAAATAGTGGACTTTTGCCTGGTGGACTGGTGTTTGTGTCCCATGTGAAACCAAAAGTCTGCATTGGTTTATTTGTCGTGTAACTTCCGTAACACCACTTTCAAGACACAGCAACACCACTTTTGGAGTTATTTTAAGCCAGATCACGATCTTTTCCTAAACCTGACTAAGTAGTTTTGTTGCCTGAACCTAAGGAAGTTGTTTTCTGTGAAGACAAAAGTTTATTTTGAAAATACTGTATGCATGTAAGAAGCGGGTATTGACACGTATTGCTGGACATTCGCATGAAAACAAACAAAAAATGAGAAATACGTTTTTTGTAAGATATGCGAAGCCTTGCTGAAGATTACGTTGTGCTCCTCCATGTTTCTACAGTAGCCCTGACCAAACCAAACACTTACTCTGGAGAGTCTTTCATCTCACATTTTTATGTTACCTGAGGGCCACTGTAGTTCCCAACACGCTTGTGAAACTGCTGTAATGTGAGAGTGGAACACCGTTGTACCACCAGCCGCCGTCTGAGTTCTGTTGCTCCTAAACTAGTGTTATTATGGGATGGATGCCCTCTGAGCAAGGCGAATGGCACTTGGTGGCTCATGTCACCGCAGTCTTGGAAAGGGAGGAGTGAGTGGAGGGACACTCAGTTGGTTGCAATCTGTAACCACATCACTAGATGTCACCAAATCCTGCACACTGCACCTTTAAGAAGGTTCAGTTAATGTGGTTTTGGCTCCTGGACATTGTGACAAATTCCCTGTGGTATTCAGGGATGTGAATATCTGACAGGACAACGCTGAGCAAACCCAGGATACAGTGAATAGTTAACATCTCCAGGAAGTGTGAGAGTACCTGGTTTTTCTACATGAAGGAGAAGAAGAGGAGAAGCTGTTAGGAGGAAGAAGTAGCTGCTCCTCACTTTGACTTTAACCTGAATAAGAAGAAAAACAAATACGATCAGATGGTTCTGCTGTGGCCAACAAACACGTCACACAATTCCCCTTCTTTAGTATTTACTGAGCATTGTTCCTGAAGTCTGTTAAACCAGTTAGCGCTGATCTACAACTTCTTCATTTAAATACATTGCTGTTTCAATACTGTGTTACAGATTTGAAAAAAAAAAACAACTTCACAGGAAGTCATGCAGTTAGCGTTTAGTTGGTGATTTGTAGGTCAAACGACATTCAGTTTCATTCAGCAACTACTATATTTCATTAGGTAGAAAGGACCAGCTTCATTGAAACACAATCAGTGAGACGTTGTTTATAACCAATGGTTATATGCAAACTCAATGTCTAAAAAATGTCCACCTTTCAGTCAAATGTAGCCTAGTTTTCACCATCTAGACATCTTCTGACAATCTTCTGCAAATCACCAAATCATCTTCTGCTGGGTATTTGGGTTCTTACCACACACACAAAGGGATGACTGCTTATCCAAAAATGTGTGACTAAAATTTAGCAACACAAAAAGTCTTGACAACGATATAAAGCAAAGAATAAACTGGAACAGATTTTCTGTTAGAAGTGATTTCCCCTGAAGGCTCTGAGGCTGATGGCAGAGCACTTTCTGCACACCCACTCTCTTTCTTTATTCCTACTCCTGTCAGTTAAATCAAATGAATGCCATATCTAGCAGGGTATTGTACATTTAACAGTGGTAATCTAGTAATCTGCCCAGTAGGAATGCCACAGCACAACAACGGCCTTGCCAAAAACGCAGCCCACTTTCTAACTGTCAAGGTTATAACAATTATTTTTCACATTTTAAGGCATTTACAGGGTTCTCATGCAGTGCGACTTAGTGTGAGTCAGGAGTCAGATATCTCATACAGTAGATACATATGTGACCTTTTGGTCTTTGTATAATCTCAGACAGGTTGGACGTAGTGCATATCCAGTACTAGTATTTAACGTCAATAAACACTAAATATCTTTTACTGAGACGACACAAAGCCCACTGCACTATTAAACAGTTGCTCACTGTGCTGGGATCATTTTCTACGTTAGAAAGCTTTATTTTACCAGGAATGTCTCATGAGATCAGTGTATGTGCATCTCTTTTTCAAATACTTCTTGGCCAAAGGAAGACTACAGGAAGTCTGCAGGAGTCTACAGGCGCTTTACATAGCCCACCAATAGAAAACAGCACAGACAGTAAAATAACTACTACAGACTATTACTGGTCAGTGTACAGTATGTATAGGAAGTAGAGGTCTCAGCTACAACAGATCCTGCCTTGTGAGAAGAGAGAAATGAAAGATGTGTTTTGATGCAGTTGGACTTCTGTGCTTGTTGTACTGTGAACTAAAGATCTGCAGTGTTTTACCCGACTGTTTATATAACTGTTACATTTTTACAGTGTACTGCACACTAATCAGAGCATAGAGTAGAAGAAACACACTGATTTGCCTGTTCAATCACCCAGACCTCTTATTTACATGCAGGTTGATTTGGCCATGTGACCCTCATGCTATTATGAGTGCAGCATACACACATTTAACTCTGTAATTTAGTTCCTGTTCGACAAATACAAAGTTTAAATCTATTAAAATCTATTTAAATGCACTGTGGTACCAACATGCTACTTTTTTGATTAAGCCGGTGGTTGTGCAGAAGATATATTTCATAGAATCCTAAAGGACAGGAATAGTTTATTTATTTATATTTTTATTTATCAGATCAACAATTACAACAAAGCATCATTGGCAGAGGAAATCTTGCTCATTAAATATGTACATAAAAATATAAATATATAAAACTTCCTGTTGGGTGTGGAAAGCGTCTCAATTTCCCTTAGTCTCTGGCTGCCACTGTGGTAGGTAAATATCTTTTTTGTTTGTCTCTCAGAAATCTTTTGAAATCTATGCACTAAATGGAGTAACATTTTAGATCTGATCTCATTCAATGTTATGTTCAATGACACAGTACTGTACTGTACTTTGCTGTTGTCATCTATAGTGATTATTTGCATAAAAACACACAGTTTTGATATTTTAAATATTTGCTTTGATTAAAAAATCTTGGCATTAGTAGTTTTTAATGATGTAATGATTATGAATTGTATTTATTCAGTATTTTTTTACAGGATTACATTTGAAATTGCATCCGCCAGCCAAATTTTATACACGTAGGCGAAACCTGAGAGCTTAAAAATTTTGTAGAGGGAGCTACCAAGCCATTTTTGAAGGCCCAAGCCTTAAAATATCAAATTTTTAACTGCATCTGATGAGTATGCAAAGTTTGATATTTTTTTGAGCAAGTCAAGGCCTCAAAAATGCAATTCATTGGAGAGAATACTACTACTACCACTACTACTACTACTAATAATAATAATTCCTTCAGTTTCAATAGGGTCCTCGAGGCTCGACCTTGTCAGTGCTTGGGCCCTAAATGTGATGAGAAAGATGTGATTTACCATTTCCCTATATACGCCCAGTACTTACTGAGCAGCGACGAACGCCTCAGTAACTCAGTGATGCCTCCTTAACATTAGTAACTCCGTTATTTAGTCAAGCAGAACTGTGCTGCTAACAGGTAAAGCTACTAACTCTCCTGCTGATTTCAACAGATTTGCTGGTCACAGAATATCAGTAGAAAAATACGGTGCACCCCTCAGGTTTAGCAGTAGTAATCCCATGCTTTTGAGTGCTTTTTTCCCTCTCCGCCGTGGCTCCGGTCCCAAACAAACTGAAACATGACACAGCATGCATATGCATCACTGTGAATGCATAACTGTCAATGAGCATCAAAGAGGAATCGATAGACACAGAGGCAAGAGATGCCGAGGATTCGGACAATAGGAACCGGTTCTCTATTACCAGCCATCCCTAATGTTTTCCCTGTCTGCCAAGTTGTGAATATATGACAATTTTATCTTATTTTTTACCCGCATTTAGCGGGTGCTAATTTCAGACCCTGAGTGTAGGTTATACCTCCGAGAGGCTTTTCAGTATGTCGCCACATGTTGCATCTGCCTACTAAATGTCATACATCTACGTAAAATGGACCACAGTGGCTTCTTCCTCAACAGTGTGTAGGTGGTGCTATCGAGATTTTTTACCACACCCATGCGCAAATCCCATAAAATATATAATTATTCACCACTTCTGATGCAAAGTTTCATGCATTTTTCAGCACCTTTCCCATCTCAGAAATGTGGAGAAGATATCTGAACATGAGAAAAACACTTGTTAAAAGGGGGACACTGTTATAATATTACCATGTTCCACACCAGAAATAATATTAAATAATTAATAATAAAACTGAAGAGAAACCCTGCACTTTCACTCTTTAAAATAAATTGCAGTCTAAGCAGTTTTACTAGTTTTGGGTTTCATGTGTTTATCATGCAGCGAACACTGAGCTATTCTGATCTCTCCCTTCAAACACACACACACACACACACACACACACACACACACACACACACACACACACACACACACACAAGTACACGCCATGTGACACATATCCAATCTGTGCTCAGTTCCTTCAGCAGCCGTGGAAAACTCATCACCATGAGCCGTGTGTGTGTGTGTGTGTGTGTGTGTGTGTGTGTCTTGTACAGCTGTCTTTGTGAGGACCAGTTTGAGTTTTAGACCTTCAGAGTGAGGACATTTTTGGAAAGTCAGGACATTTTGGCTGGTCCTCACCTTCAGACTGACCTTCAAAGGCCTTTTTGAGGGTTAAATTATGGTTTCAAGGTCCAGGGTAGAGTTAGGTTTAGGTTAGGGTTGGCTTGGGGTCAATGAGTGTCCTCACAGTGATAGAAGTACATGGCTTGTGTGTGTGTGTGTGTGTGTGTGTGTGTGTGTGTGTGTGTGTGTGTGTGTGTGTGTGTGTGTGTGTGTGTTCCTGATGGAGTGAGTCACAGTGTCTCTGTGTTCCTGCTGTGGCTTCATCAAAGTTTTTCAAAAGGGAATCTAGTGAGTCAATAAGTCTGTTCTGGATTTGCTGCAATGAAATGAAAGTCGTCACTGACGCCGCCTGACAGCTGCCGAGGACCACGAAGCTTCTGGCTGCTGAATGCTATCGTTGTAGAGAACAAATAGAGGGATCTGCTCTTTAAAACTGAACCAAAACCACTGTGATGCACACGCACGCACGCACGCACGCACGCACGCACGCACGCACGCACGCACGCACACAATGAACATTAAATGATTATTGTCAGAGCTTTGATCCTCGCTGCCACATTCATCAGAATATATAAAGGGAAGCCTTAAAGTTTTCAAAGAGAAATAAAAGTTAACATGTCGATAAAAATCCTGTCTAATTATTAATTTGCCAAGGATGATCTAACTGCATAGTAATGCTACAGAAAAAAATAAGACAAAATCAGAGGAATGCAGCCTCGCCAACACCAAGCAAAAAAACAAAACAAAAACAAAAACACTACCAAGTCCACATGGTAATAGATAGAAGGAAAATCAGTTAAATATCAAACAATATTACTACAACAATAAAAGCTTTCTGTACAATTTCATCCCCATTCAAGGTCATGGATACTAAAGCCTTTCCCAGCATGCACTGGCAAAAGGCGAGGAATACCCGGGATAAGTCTCTGCTCCATCAAACATCCAACTCATTCACACTAAGATTCACACCTCTGGCTAGTTTAGAGTGTTCAGTTTTTGCTCCCACAGTCCAACAACAGGCTCCGGTTAAAGAGGAACTTCTGCATTTTTCAACCATTTTCTCATGTTTTTATGTTTAATTGACTATTTGGGACACCAGCTCTCAAAATGACTCCAGTACTGAGCGACAGTGTTGTAGCTGTCAGTGTAAAGGTATGACCACTAAAAGTGTCTGTTTTTGAAAGGACAGGACCCTACAGAGAAGGAAAAGAGGAGACGTCTCGCTGTGAAATGAAGTGAGAGGTGATTTGTTGCTGGAAAACAACAGTGGAAATGAGAGTGCTAAATATTAAGATGATTTCAACAATGTTGATGACATTTGTGAATTCGATGTCCACCTGTATTTATTTGAGGCAGAGTACATGTATATTCACATTTCACAACCAGATGTCTCCTTGAGCTTGGACACAATAACAACCAGAAAGGTAAGAAAAGGATTTTGTTTCTCTGTGGGGTTCTTTCCATAATGCTGTCAGACACTTGGGGCAGCTGTGGCTCAGAGGTAGAGCAGGTCGTCGGCGGTTAGATCCCCGGCTCCTCCAGTCACATGTCAAAGTGTCCTTGAGCAAGATGCTCCTGATGTGTAAATGAGTATTTAGATTAGATCTCGATGTGCAGGCTTGCACCTTGCATGTGTGTATGTATGAATATGTGTGTGAATGGATAAATGTTGACAAGTAGTGTAAAACATTTTGAGTGGTTGAAAGACTATAAAAGCACTATAAGTACAAGCACATTTACCATTTATAACAACAATCTGAGCCTGTCAGTGGCAAAAGCAAGAACCTTTAGTGGACATAATGTTACACTGACGCTGCTCAGTGCCTATAACTACTGAGTTATATATCAGTAGTGGACCAGTCAAAAACTGTAGACAGAAAAACATGGGAAAATAGGGTCCAGGTTGAAATGCACCAAAATCAGCCTTTAAAGTGGCACATTGTGATTATTGCATAATCACAAAGGCATATAGCATTAACATATAGTAACTGTCATTGTCATATACTGTATATCCATCCAAACATTAGCTGTACCTGGTTATCCTATTCAGGGTCACAGGGGAGCTGGAGGAAGTCCCAGCTGACACTGACAACCATTCACACCCACATTCACACCTACAAGCTATTTAGAGTCAAAAGTTAATCTAACCTGAACTTTGGGAGGAAACCGGAGAACCCCGAGAAAACACCAAACAACTAACAACCTAAACAAAACATGCAAAACTGTCACATATAGAGACAACAAAATACAACAGTTGTGTTTATGCAATTAACAACTTTTACAGGCTGACTACTACTATACTGAACTGAGAGCACAAGTATGTACAACAACCAGCACAAGAAGATGATTTTGTATCCGTCATGCTGATTTAAAGTCCCTCTTTCATGACTCAAGACATTAAAATGAGAGAAAACAAACACTTCGTCTGCTATACTTCAGATACTGACTCAGATGATTGGACTGCCGTAGAAACACACTACAGACCTCACACATTACTCTCTAACTACAGATCACGTTGTCTTGTTTTTCAAAGTGAATGTAGAAGCCGGCAGATAACGCATACTCAACACTGCAGCAGCTTCAGAGGAGAAAAGGTCTCCTCAGGCAGCCCAGCTTCAGTCTAGCTGCTCTGCTGGCCCGGTAGCCCCCAGCACTGACATAAAAAGAGAGTTCTTCTTAACTTCAGTCTAAAATAAAGTGCTGTGTTGTTTTATTTTCTATTATGAGAATGTTATTTTTCTTATCTACCAAAAACTATGAGCAGCAGAGCAAACCGCAGGGCTCAGCTGTGCAGACAGAGGGGTCCAGGTGTGAACAACAATATGGTGCACAAATAAAATGACAAATGCCTTCTTGTTTGCAGTATTTCAAGCATTTTGGTAATATTATTCTAATATACTTATTAATTATTTCTCTTTATCTATCAGTCATTCATCAGTCGTCTATCATTTCAACTTTATGTCCTGACTTTGAATTTATTCTCCCATGGTTTCGCTCCTGTTGGTGTTTGTTTGTGTAGTTTTCAGTGAGATGAGATGAACTTATATTATCTTGAGGGAAATTGCTGCCCAGCAGTTGCAATAAAAAGTGGAAAGATTGTAAATATAAAAGTACAGTTGTTTCGATACCGATACCAGTATCGGAAATGCGTCCAATACTTCCCAAATTTTGGTATCAGATATCAGGTATCGGCAAGTACACCAGTCTATGCATCAATGCGATACCATCGTGTATTAACCCAGAAAATAATCAGCTTGCTTAAACAGAAATCATTTCCTCGCCACTGCAAACTACTGTTTTAGAGCAGCAAAGAAGAATTGATTGCAGGCCGTTTGTCATGTGACGACAGCAAACAACAACAGTGCGGTGCTATTGGAGTGCAACGTTAATGCTGGTCAAAGAGAGGAAAATGTCAGCCATTTGGCAATATTACACAGCGGAAAATCTAACAAGTAAAAAATGGCGATGTGTTCAGTATGTAAGGCCAGTTTCAACACCAGCAGTCAACAAGATGTAATCATATCACATGCATAGACATATGGTCAGTGGTAAACAGTTGTTTAATAATAATGATAATAATAATAATAATAAATAATAATAATAATTATTATTATTATTATTATTATTATTATTATCATTATTATTATTATTATTATTATTATTATATGGTAGTAGTAGTAGTAGTATAGATTTTTTTCATGCTGGTATCAGATCAGTACACGGTATCGGCCAATACCTCAAGTTCAGGTACTGGAATCGGGAATGAAAGAATGGTATAAGAACATCTCTACATGTTAAAGTAAAATATAAAAGTTGAGGATAGTAAGTGTGGATATGTAAAGTCCAATGAGACATTTTAACATACCACACAAACATTTTATCTTCATGCAGTGACACTTAACTGACTTACGACTGATTTCAAGAATCAGTTCCTTCAGTAGAAAAGCACAGTAACCATTGTGTATACATTTGCAAAACAAAAATATATATAAATATCCTCATACTTGAGTCTGGGCTGAGCCCAAGAGGTCATCCATTGACATACACATAAAAAACTGGTAGAAACAGTGCTTACTCTTTCAATCAATCCAGTCATTTCTCACAAGTGCTGTGCTTTTTATTCTGCATGATGACCTTCACCTCATGTTGAATAGCGCTCCCTATACAGAAGAGGGTTTTTTTTAGATTGACTGCAACCTTTCAACATGTTGCAGGAGCTCAGAATACGTTTAGCAGAAAATGTCAGCGACTCCAACTGTATGCTGCAACAATCAGGATCCACGCTGCAATATCTCTGAGCTGTTGGGGTGGTATCTCAGCTAGCTTTACCTGCTGACACCATCAGCAGGCTTTACTGTATTGACATTTCCTTTGCTTTCATCCACGCCTGGTGAACTGCGCTCATAATCACACAGTCCTCCTGCTCCTATATTTGGTCAGTCCTATTTCTGCCAAGCTCACTGCTCACAGACGTAGAGCGTACAGTACGCACAGTTTCTCTGGACAACAACCAAATGTGAGGCATCTGTGGCTGGTCATGTGTTTAACACCGAGTCCATTTGCAGAGACGAGAGCTTCGCAGCGTTAGAGACTGACGGCTGTACGCACACAAAAGCTCTCACAATCACACTCTGCCTTTCTTTTCATTCAACAGAATCACTTTAGCTATCCATTTTTATTTTAACACATTAATCAATGAGAGGATGACAGATGACATGTTACCCCAGTGGAAAATAAACGACTAACTCGACTGTAGCAGTGTCAGTGCTACATATTTAGGAAACAAAAGGGTGGCTGACAAGCTCCTTATTGATTCCAAAGGAAAGTTTATCACAGCAGGAACAAAGAAAAGGATGCAGGTAAATTTGCAGTAGAGCACACTGAAGATTAGACAGATCCATTATGCTGCTAACTCCACACTGAAACAAATGGGCTTAAGCTGTTAGATTAACTAATGGTCTGCATGGTAATGAAAGAATATTTACAGCTAATACAAACATATCCATCACTGGATGTCTACATTATGTGCAAACTTACTGATCAAAGTAACATGTGTTGACAATTCAGGCTGGTTTCATACACCGTAGCTATACCTACAAAAGGGAATGCACTGTAATTTGTGTATATCCCACAATCAATTTGTGTGTAATTCACATAAACATGAACTACAATGTTTAAAGACAGGTGAACGGTACATAGGGAGGTGGTCATGGTGGATGGGTGGGTCAAAAAATATTGGACTTGGACTGGTGTTGGTGTCCCGCGCGAACCCCAAAGAAGAGCGCTGGGCTTTGAAGCAAATGGACAAACTACAACTACCACACTACAAATACCGAGTTCGTCATGTGATGTCATTGGACCCAAAAAGACTTTTTCCCATAGACTTACATCGGGTAAGAAACATCTGTAACTTGGTGAATTTTTTTTTTTTTTTTTGAGGTAAACCAACACCCCAGCACAAACAATTGAATATCCATTAATTAAAGTGTAAAGTGGTAAAATCCGCTAATAGCCGAATCCAAAGTTATTTCCCTTTCCGCGTTCATGTGAATGAGACCCAGACCAAGACTGGAATGAGGGCTGGGAGGTGGAGTTAAGGGAAATGTTACTGCATATGTTATTTTAAGCCAAACCACAATCGTTTATTAAACCTCACTAAGTGGTTTTCTTACCCAAACCAAAGGAAGTAATCTCCTGTGACGGTGGAAGATTTATATGTAACAAGAAATTGACACATGCTGATGTCAAAAAACAAACAAAAAAGGAGGCATAACTTTATCGTAAGATATCAAATGAACTGCTGTATGAGGATATGTTGATCAACTGAATGGATAAAACTTCCCTGTTCCTGTGAGAGTATTTTCTAGTTTGAATGAAACCCTTTGGGCTGTTGCCAATTCACACAACAAAGCAGATGCAGAGCTCAGCATGTTTCAGACGAGTTCAGGAGAAGGTTAGCAGGAGTGCAGGTGATTCTCATGTGTAGCCTTCGCTCATCAGCTCCCCATCCATAGCATAATGTGGAACATGTGTACTGCAGTAATTTCTATTGCATAACAGCTGTACTGTATTTCTGGTCCAGCGAGGCATAACACACACATCACAACATTACACAGCCGACCTGTTGCATGTTTTTTGCATTTGTGGAATCAACAATTAGCCAGTAAATACTGTAAAGTCAGTGTTCATATCTTTCAACAACTGCCTACTCAGTTTTGACGGAGACGACTTTGTTATTTTATGGAATTGATCAGCAGAAGGTGATTCAGCGCTAAGGCCTGACTTTCTGCTTGGCAACCTGCCTGAAATCCATATATTCAATCATGTACAGAGGACTGAGAGCCAAACCGCAAATAGCAGGAAAAACTAAATGTTAAAGGTATATAAGCTCCTGCGCAGTGTACAGAGTAACAACATATTAATGGCAATCCCATCCGAATGTCAATGATTGTTTTGTTTTTTTTTTCGTAGCTGGAGATCAACGTATTTTGGGCAAGTTCAATTAGGAGGAGACCCCCACAAAACCCACTGGAGGGACTACATATCCCATCTGGCCTGGGGGATGCTGGAGGACATTGCTTATAAAAAAAGAAGGGAAGGTGTTGGCTACTCTGCTTAGCCTGCTGTCACCGATACATGGATCGGATTAAGAACTAAACTTGAATTACCGGCTCGCTGTTGTATGCCTCCACCAACTAGTCAAGTTTCAGTTTATATCCATGTCTGTCCAAACTGTTATTACTTCATTGTTTAATCCCGTTTGACATTTCTGTTAAATTGTCATAATTAGCATATGAATTCTTGAATATGGCCAAAAACATGTTTTGTGAGGTCACAATGACCTCCGGCCACCAAAATTTGATCTAATTTGCTCAAATCATTACTGCGATATTGCTTTCACAAGAATGGGACAGAAGTAAGGTCACAGTGACCTTGACCTTTGATCTGTGACCACCAAAAGTGAATCACTTCATCCTTGAGTCCCAGTGGACATTTCTGCCAAATTTGAAGAGATTTCGTCAAGGCATTACTGAGGTATCACAAGAATAGGACAGATGAGAGGTCACAGCAACCTTTGACCACCAAAATCGAATCACTTCATCTTTGAGTCCAGGTGGACATTTAGCCAAATCTGAAGAAATTTGCTGAAGGCATTCCTGAGATATCATTTTAATGACAATGGGGCGGATGTAAGGTTGCAGTGACCTTTGACCACCAAAGTCGAATCAGGTCATCCTTGAGGCCAAGAGGAGGTTTGTGCCAGATTTGGGGAAATCCCCTTGAGGAGTTCCTGAGACATCATGTTCATCAGAGTGGACTGGACTGACAGATGTACACACAAACGGACAAGGAGGCATAAAAATCAACTGTATGGATGTCTTTATACAGACTCTTTACACATAAGAATCTAAGTCACTACATCTGGGTAGCTGCTGTGTGGCATGTAAACGCCACACTGCTAACACTGCTAATACAAGTATTTCCCCCAAATTAACCTTTAATCAATGTTTGGCTCCTTGGGAGCAGAAGAACTAATGGACTCAAAGACCTGGCAAATTACCGCCTTATTGTTATGGTGATATGTTTGGGAACAGTTGCCTATTTAAACATCCAGCAGACACATTGGCATTTCATTTGAAGTTGTGTTTCTGTCTATTTAATGAATGTGACTCCAAAATTCACTGGTTTGGTCTGGAGAAAAATATCTGTCTCTTTAGCAGCTAAATGCTCTACTTTGCTCACCAATTAGTCACTTACTTCAGTCTGTCTGCATTTTGGTGCTGGGGATATAATGTACAGAGGGTTTATCAGAGGTTTCTAGCTGGAAACAGCATCCTGCTGTTGCTGGGAAGGAGTTATGTGTTGCACTGGGGCCCTTGTTGGGTGAGGAACGGGCTCTTGGGAGTGAGTTAAATTGCCACCTCAGAGAAATGTGTGTTCAAGGAACTCACATTAAATTAAAAGCAATGTCATTTGCTGTATAAGCCCTTGAAAAGTCAAGTTTTTTTGTTTTTTTTTAGCAAAATAGTCAGTAGCTATTGTCTGAGCTGGGTAATAGCCAAACCCAGCCAAAAGAACATCTGCAGGCATCCTGACCTCGAGCTGAAGTTCCCCAGCTACACCCAGTCACCACCCCACGACTAGACATCGTCCTTGTGTCTGAGTCCACTAAGCAAACTGTGCTGTTGGAGCCAATAGTCCTGTGTGAAGATTGCCTGGTTCACCCTGATTGCCGGGTTCACCCTGGACAGGTCGTCAGTCCATCACAGGGCACATAGAGGCAGACAACCATTCCCACTCACATTCACACCTACAGGAAATTTAGAGTCATCAATTAACCTGCATGTCTTGGACTGTGGGAGGAAGCTGGAGAACCCAGAGAAAACCCACACTTACACGGGGAAAAAATGCAAACTCTACACAGAACACGGATTCAAACCTGTGATCCTCTTGCTAACAGTGCGAACCACTGCACCACTGTACTAAATTGTAAAAACTATATATTAAAAAACATTTCAATATATTGAATGATGTCTTATTTTCTTTGGTATTTTTGTCATATACAGATATACAGTTATGATTGTTGGGTAATGCTATGTATGCTGATGTTGTCCAAGTCTCTATTTGATGATGAAGTATGTGATTTACGGTAGTTATCGGCACAAAATCTATCAAGAGTGATAAGCTGAGCCAACATGTTCTCATGCTCTCAACTCGTCACATACTTTGTCACTTTACCGCTTTATTTTGGCATCAAAACCACTTTAGTTACCTTTGGTGTAATGTTAGGTTTAGGCAACAAAACCACTTAGTTAGGTTTATGAAAAAACATGGTTGGGCTTAAAAGTACTTTGTTTTTTAAAGTGAAAATGAAACTGAACATTGTGAATACAGGACACAAATGAACAGCTGGTTGTTATGTGAAAGTGAAACTTAACCAACGGGACTCAAACAGTCTCCTGGATGAAAGCCTTGTGTTTGTTGGGCCCATCCACTCATAACTGCAAACTAGCGTCCACTGGGGCCTGTCGTTACACCACCATACAATAAATGTGATGAACAACCAAAACAATGAGCTAAACATAAGTCATAATCATCTGTGGGATTATCAGCACAAGAAAGAAAGAAACCTTCCACCTTAAATGCTTTGATTTAAACTAATCAGATTATACGTTCCCACTGTACCACTAAACCAGGTCTCACTAGAACCTGAGTGAAGTTTAGGTGTTTCATTTTATTTCTCTGTGACTGAGCAGCACCAGGACACAGCTTTGATCACTGATGTCTGGCTAAAAATCTGCAGAACAAACAGTTCCTATTGCAGCAGCCCTCCATCTGTGGCAGTCGGCCACAAACAAACTGTGGCATTATGCTATAGTTATACTTTATACAAGAGCTTAGGTGCTGAAAACATCACACAATCAGTGTAACAACACACAAGTGGCATCAACAGCTTTTCAGTTTCAGGGTCAATAAAAGCTCTCTTGCAGGTCTTTATTTCCGCATGTGTGTGTGTGTGTCTGTGTGAGATGGATAATTATCAGCTCAGTGTGATTCAGCTCACAGGCCGGCCTGGCTTCCTGCCTGCTAACCTGACTGTGGTTCATTCATCAATCAAATGCTCTGGCCTCAACAGCACATTGCAGACGACAGGACATAAAGGTTACAGGAAAATATGCTTCACCTGGCACCCACCAATGATCTCTCTGAACACATGTACGCTCATGCACTCTCTCTGTGGGACAGTAACACCCCTAGATTTAACCGGTGAGGAGACAGGAGTTGCAATCTCAAACCTTATCTCATTTAGTGTCATCCACAAGGTTTATATATCTCTCTTTCTCTCTAGATCGTTTATCTTTCCAACAGATGTGCTAGTGGACAAAGATCCAACACAATCACAATCAACTACCCAGTGACCATGTTTACATTAAGGATACATACATTACTTCTTATTTTAATGCTTTCCACTGATGAACATGGAAATTCAACAACAATCCAGATAAGAAATCATATGCACATCACTTATAAATGCAGGGCTATTGGAAACCAACATGGACTGTATGTTGTTTAGGTCAAACATGTTCATCACTGTACAACACTATCACAATGTTTTCCCCACATAATACCGAAAGACTTTGTATAAATTGATCCTTTGTTTTTTTTTTTTTTTTTTGGCATTGGTAAATTATTAGGGCTGTCAAAGTTAACGTGACAATAATACGTTAATGCAAATTTGTTTTAATGCCACTAAAATGAATCAGTCTTTCAAAGGTTGTAGTGAAGATAATGGTATCATATGAAATTAGACAATGAATTATTAATTAATCATTATCATAATCAATTATGATCGGAGCATATAGTTTTATGCTAAATGCAGAACCTGTGAGGGTTTTGTTATTATTTAGTGTTAGTAATTGATTTCCAGTAATAAGTATATACATATATTTGCATAAAGCAAGCATATTTGCCCACTCTCCTATTAAATGTAATAAATGTGTGATTGATTTGTGATTAATCACAATTAAATATCTTAATCAATTGGCAGCCCTATAAATTATATAAATATTGTATTTCATATACGTTCATGCAAAGGAAGCAAAAGCACATTTAACTATAATGCTTGGGACCCAAGGAAATGCTTTATTGAATTTGGTGCAATTTGGACGCATGACACATCTAATATTAATAAACTTTGAATAAACAAGTAACCAGTGCTCTGTTCAGCAGCGAGGGTGTTGCCTTCAGGGCTCTGCAGACTGAATCAAACATGTCATCCTCTTCTACCAAAGCAGAATCAAACCAGAGTGCATTTCGCCTGAGTTTCTGACTGTGAGTAAACCACAACCTGTGTGTGTTTTCCCTGTGAGTGAGACTATATTTCCCCGGCGTAACACATTTATAACACTAACAGCATAACCACCACCTAAACACTTCTGCTAATTAAATCCATGCTACTTTACAGTGTAACTGCAGCGGTTATGTCAAAACAAGCGACTGCTATGCCTATTTGGAAATTACCTTCACTTTCTCCAATACTTATGACTGCAAGTAACCCGTTTCCCGTGAAACAGAGTGTATTTCAACAGTGTTTCATACCACGAGTAACCACAAATTTCTAGAGTTTCATTTTCCAGACGCTTTTGTCCAAAACGACGTACATCTGAGAATTCGTAAATGGTAAATGGACTTGCATTTATATAGCATTTTTCTAGTCTTCTGACCACTCAAAGCACTTTACAGTACATGTCACTATTCCCCCATTCACACACATTCATACACTGGTGGCAGCGGCTGCTAGGGTGCCAACTTTGGCCATCAGGATCTAATCTAAATACTCATTGTTCTCAATTACACACCGATGGCTAAGCCTTCAGGAGCCATTTGGGAGCAACTTGAGTGTTGAACCGCCGTGTTCATAGAACACAGCATATACAGTAGTATAGAAACAGATTTTAAATTTTGTCATCATCATCATGAACATTATCAACATCATTATCATCATTAATAGCATCAATACCATTAGGTGCAGAGGTGTTCATGAAGGAGCTGGGTCTTTGGCTTTTCTTAAAGGCAGAAAGGGACTGTGGATCGATAGAGTTCGGGTTTGGGTGTGTGATACAACTATGTCGTGGCAGGTGTATTTCTCAGGACCCAAGCGCAGTATCGAGTGTGAAGCTGTTTGTATGGACGGTTCTTGAGAAAGCTGCAAGCAGCTACACTACAGGCCAAGTATTTAGCCCATTCCTAACAGGCATGCTTTGAACAGGCACCACACTGGTGAACACACAACTGCCACTTGTCATCTTCTCCAATAGTGCAATCATATAATCAATACCAACACCACAATGTATAACCTTAGAAGTTACAATGGAACTGAGTCACCTGTGTCAGTTTAGCCACCTGGGAAATGTAGTAATTTGAATAAAATTGGTTATAAAAAAAAAGATGATTCATACACAGTGGATAGTGAAGGCCAAAACTTTTCTAGTGATAATTTAATTGCTTCTGATGGTGCAAAGCTTTTACATGGACTGTTCCCCTTTATTCAATCAGTTGTGAAACAGACAATATGACAGCTGAGCCTGAGGAGAGAAAGCACGATCAAGGACACACAGCAGGCAATTAGCACATATCTCTCCTAATCGCTCCGCACCCCAAACGCATTTCAACACTCATTATTCAGACAGATTTTCTGTGATTCATCACGTCGCTGTGTGATTTGCCACGGTAAAGTCAGTTGTCAAGCGAGAATTCATGACGCCGTTAGAATGCAAATATCTCCTTTGAAAATAAAGCATCAAAATGCAGGGCGCCGCCTTCGTTAGACAGCCATTTGGCTAATAGAGTCACTTTGTTTAAAGAGGTGATTATCATATGAGCTAATCAAGGTCATTCCCAACAGCACCGGTCTCACTTAGAGGCAGAAAACAATCCCGCAGTCTCACACTTCTGGGAATAAATGTCAGTTCTGAGCATTTTTGACTGGATCATAAGTGGAAGAAGTAAGTAAGGAAAATTACTTTAGTGAACTTCTACAACAGGGAGGTTGGGCGTGTTTGTCTGCTGACATTTGTGCTGCTGGCTTGTAATCATAGCTGAGCTCCACCTGTGCTTCAAATGAGGTGAACAATGACTGTGGTCCTGAACAAAGAAGCGTCAATACATCTGTGGCAGAAAAATTCAGATTACAAACACATTCTCACCTATAGCACCTCCGAGCTGATCCCCTTTATGACACGGTATCAATTATTTACCACATTAGTGTTTAGGAAAATATTACTTAGATTAACATAATATAATAATACATATAATATAATATAATATAATATAATATAATATAATATAATATAAATATAATATACAGTAGGATGTGGAATAAAAGCTACAGCTGGGTACACCATCCATTGTATCCACATTTCACAATGTCCAATGAAACAATGACAATAAAATCATGTGTCTGCAGTGTGCCGCTGGACAATGGTGTCCACTGTGTTCTAATTTGTTTTGGGCTGCTGATGTCATTTTCAGCAATTTCCTCTTTGGCAGAGGCAGCTTAACATTTGGAATCCGCTCTCCTCAGATCTGTTGGTTTGCCGACAGGCCCAAGCCCTGCACGTCTGAATGCATTCACGTACAGACAGAGAGGCAAATATCTGGGTACACGTACAGGCACAGTAAATGATATAAAACTAGAGCGGTACACTCAGTAGATGTCTGCCAGGTGTGTCTCCCCTCCCAAACAAAGAAGAGATGGCAGCGAAGATAACAGAAACAGATTTATTCATCTCGTATCGTGCCTAACTTTAGTAATCTGACCTGCCAGATGGTTTGTTACGCAGAACCATGTGAGGAGCAGTCATTGGAAACTGTTCAGAAAAGGGCAGACACTTTGAAAAATACTTGGCAGCGATTAGATGAACCATCTGTCAATCAACCTCTTGCCGATAGTAGATGGAGGGGAGCCTTCAGTACCGATCTTTGCTTATTTTCAAAGGCAATGATGGCTTTTACATGTATATGTTTTTGGTCCACAATAAACTATGAAAAGACCCTTTGTTTCTTCTGTCGTTGCCACTAGCGCAGACACAATACTGGTCAAGATCTGCTCAGTGAAGAAATACTCTCCAGTTCTGATATAACTGAAGCTATTGCAGCATCCGCGCTAACCTCCTCGATCGCACACACCTATGCCACGCCCAGCAACTGCTCCTCACAGGATGCTGATTGGTTCGTGCTCTAGCTTGCTGGGCACAAACGCATCACTTGTACCTGATAAGATGGATTTTTGTGTCATGTGATCCCATGATTTGTTTGTGACCCCTATCAGCCTGTTAAGAGGAGTGAGCAGTCAATGAAATAGTAAAATTGCAGCGAGTTTTTCAAAAACTGTGATTGTGTGTCATAAATGTGGACAGAAAATATCAAGCTGATGAGTCAAGAAGAGTGTTAGATTAGCCGTGGACAGACAAATACACACACTCTCACACATGTGCAACACACTGCATGATAATGCATCATAATCCAGCTGATGTTCAGAGTAATTCAGCATCTTATGCTCATACAAGTGGACAAAAAGTTATTCCTCTTGCATTTTCCTACAAATGTCCAGCAACAGGAAACAGATGGTGGTTTGAGTTAAAATAACTACAGAAGCAGCATAATTTAAGTTAAATCAACGTTGACTTGTGCTTTCACACGGGTACGGTTTTTGACCCACCCATCCACCTCCTCATTATGTGGCATTTGTTGGTCTTTATACTTCCTGGTTAACAAATACTTTACATACAACTTGATTTTGCAAGATTTACACAAATTACATTGCATTACTTGTTGTAGGTGAAGCTGGGAATAGTGTATGAAAACAGCTTGAATGAACTGTCTCTGTTTTGCTTTACATCAGAAATCTCTCCTCACAGGTATTTCAATAACTTTGATTCATAACAATAATAATATCTAGTTTGTTTTAAATTCAATTTGCTCTGAATCATAATTTGGACATTTGTAAAATGATAGCACAAAATGATCGTATTGTCCCAATATAATCCCACAGACAGTGAGCAGTTATACTGAATTAGCACCCAGCCGGTGAGCCTATCAAAGGCTTGGCTTACCACGTCCAGGAGCAGGTTCTGGAGACGATCCACATCAGCCCTGAGGGGTGCTGGGTTACAGATGGACACTGACAGAATGACCTGAGGAGTGAGGACTGCTTGGAGCCCAGACTCTCTGGACATCTGGCCAAAACAGGACACACATACAAATGCAGATGAATACACAGCGATAAACAGCACATACACACATGGAGTAGATGCAGAGCGTCTGTGAACACTTTATTTCACCACATCTCTATCTGACAAACACCAAATCTCACAGATAACATCCTCCAACACATTTACCAGCCATGTGCCAGAACCATTATCACTTTCACACTGAGTTATGGGCACATTATGACCATGCAGACATCACATTCATAAATATAGAAATCATCCCAGAGTCCGAGAGCTGAGCGGAAGCTGACCGGCAGCGTGACACATGGACTTGTACATAAACTGTTCACAGCCTCGCCATCACAGGCTGACTCGGAGCCTGAACGCACCAGCAGCAGCTTAAAAATGGATGAGAGCCTCTGGGACAGAAGCAGGGAAACGTCAGCAGCTACAGCTTCTTTCTCCTACCGTCTCTATCGAGGCTCAGTGGACACCCGGCTGTTCTAATGACGAGTGGCCAGGCTGACCTCAGATCAGCAAACACATCAACCTGTGAGAATATAATACGCGTATGCTGTAGTGCAATTTTTAATGGATGCCTTGTCAAAAATAAATCATTATCTGCTCTTATTTTGTAGGCCTCCAGAGAGGTATCTTGGACTTAAATCAAAATAAATAAATTCCATTTTCAAGATACCAAAAACCGTCTCCTTTATATTGAGTCACTGCTTTCAAATGGCACTTCACACTTCAGTAGATTCAGTGAAGGAACTACAGCACAAAGCATTTTGGATGAACTGAAGCCATTTAAGTCTCCATCTGTCATTGTTTGGGCACAGCCAAGGGTGTATTTTAGCTGCACATATGTTTTAGCTAAATGCTTATTAAGAGGGTTCAGGATCCAGTTCTTGAGGTGGGAGATTTAAAAAAAAAAGGTAACACTTTAAAATCACCATCATTAATAAATGGTAAATTGATAGTTAATTATACTTAGTTAATAGCTATTTTACAGTTAATAAAATGCTAATTAATAATGATTACTAATTATTAGTAATTCTATAATTAATCTAATTATTTTATCAGTAGTTTGTGTAATATGAAATCATTACTTTATCAATTAAATTGCATCATAGCTGATTAAAGACAATATCAATTACATTCTGATTACATTAGTAATGTTTTTATTTTCTGTTTTTTGTTTTATATGCTATATTAAATATTTGTTTCTGATCACCAAATTATTTGTAAACCTTTAAGAAATTGTTTGTAAAAGTTTTAACTATCTAAATAATGTTAACAATTTATAGAACTACAAATAATTATCAGTCATTTATTATAAGGTCATGGTATGTTAACAGTAAAATAAATATTTTAATTACCAATTTAGCAATGATGGTTATTATAAAGAGTTACCAAAGCAAAAATAATCTCGCCTTCAGCAGTGTTCGGGTGATACAAACTTGAATATGAATAGAAATTTTTAGCCAACAGAATGTGGTGTTATCCCCGTTCAGTTCTCCTGCCAGCGGTGCATACGCTCTGTTAAAAACAATTACGCTCATCTTTTCTGTTTCAGTTGCTCTCAATTATTAATTATTTGTCTCTGTGGTGTTAAGGGAGGATTTCTGGACAACGATAAAAACAAATTTCTCATTCAAAAATCATCACTGCATGCATTCACATTATGAAAAATTCATCTAACACTTCTGGGGACTGTGGTGTGCGCCCAGAAAAATGTGTGGATGATAAAGCTGTGTTCTGTAGCAGTGTAGTGTACTGTATGTGAGCGAATAGAGTCAGGTCACGAACATGTGATGCTCATCTTTCTCCTTTGTTCGCTGTGTTTTACATGATTTTTCTGAGCCTGAGAATGTTTTACTCCAATGTTCAGTTGGATCTGGACTGTTGTGTGTTCAGTCTTGATCTCCATGCTTTATTTGACAAAGTTAAAGAGACATTTACATATTAACTGAATGGTAATGGAAGCTCTTTGATAACCATAAATGCTTTTATCAGGCATTGTGCCAGTGAGGCAGATAGAGCCGAGTTGACACCACTGAGTCCATTCATCATTTATATATTTGAGTCATTTAGCTAAAGCACTCAGAGTGACTTTAACTGAGTGCACCGGTTAAATAAGTGCACCAATCATTGCAAACATTCAAGAGTGCAAATATCACAGTTGTGGGACAATTATCTTTTTGAATCCTACACATGTATTTGCATTATTTTGCTGTGCAACTTTCAAAATAATTTACGTTCCTAATGTGATCAACACTTCACCCTCCCTACAGCAGACAAAGGGCTGATGCTTATGTTAGTTGTGCTGTTATATGAGTAAGTGTTGTAGAAAAAAAGCATTTCCTGTCCTGTGGAAGCGTTCACCCTAACCCTAACCCAAATATTCAATATTCTTAAATGTGAGAAATCTAACCAGTTTTGGTACAAATACTCATAACAAATCAAGTCGTGTTCTCAATACAGTCACATGTATCTATATATGTATATATATATAAATATATATAAATAAATAAATAAATATCGGCTATAATAAGCACAAGCACCTCTGCAACCTGTTACCCAGTGTTCCCTGGGGCACTAGAGCCATTACCCATCATACCCCTGGGCCTTTCCCCATCTCCAGGCAGGTTTTCTGTCCTGAGACGTGCATCCTGCTGTTGTCATTTATCTCACTACAAAAGCTGGGACGACGTGGAAACACCTGTGTGTAAACCAGCGGAGTCAGTTTCCTTCAACCTTTATTTATTCAAGGAGAGTTTGCCTTCTTGTTGTTTTTGAAACGGCAGTTGCAGGATCAGTGTTTTATTCATCAACTGTTCATGCCTTGTTTACAGATGATAAAGGTTACATATTTATAGTTACAGGACTTCACAGCCGGCGACCTCAATCATCTACGGTGTACCCACTGAGGAGTGTCTTCTCTCTTGTGCTTTGTTTAATCTCACATCACTAAAAACAATGGTGGGCAGTTTATATCTGCAGTGCATTCACACTGAGGTTTTGCAGGTTACTACTTCTGTTTGATAGCTGTTAATTATAAAAATTCTTATAATTACATCATTGCTTCTTCTTAGATCATTGCCTCTCTGGTATTATAGTGTTTATTTTTTAAAGTACACAAAGAGCAAGAGCTATTATATACTGTATACTACTCTTGGGATGGAAATATGCATTTTGTATGATGGTACCTGATTCCATGAGTGGAAGGTTTGTTGGTTAAAAAAAAGGATATTGCTAATTTTGTGCAGAAAACTTGGATTCATACTAATTACACTGATGGAAGTGAAGTTGCACAACATCACCAACATCATCTTCATCAGAGTGGAACATGAAGTTGGTTCTGTTGTCTTTAAAGGTGCATTATGTAGGATTTGACTGCATCTAATGCTGTGGTTGCAGATTGCAACCAACTAAGTACCCCTTCGCTCACTCCTCCCTTTCCAAGACTGTGGTAACGTGAGAAAACTGTGGTAACGCCTTTCGCCTCACTCAAAGGCCATCCTCATCGTAATAACACTACTTTAGGAACAATGGAAATCAGACACCAGCTGGCGGTACTGCAGTTTTACTCTGCGGCTCACATTACTGCAGTTTCACAAGCGTGTCAGAGAACTAAGATAAGATAAGATAAGATGAACCTTTATTAATCCCCGGAGGGAAATTCGGGAACTACAGTGGCCTTCAGGTAATGTAAACGTGAAAAGCTCTCTCCAGAGCCAGCGTTTGGTTTGTCATTCTTTGTCAACATGGTGGAGTAACATGGCGGACTCCATGTATGAAGGACTCATTCTAAGCTAACAAAAACAACAACTCATCTCTTCTCTGACACGATTTTGACATCAGATGTTTTGGCATTCAGGCACCTGGAGCTCAAAACAAGAGTCAATACCAACAGGAGAATACACTGAATTTTGGCAAACTTCACTTGAGCGCTACCCACATAATCAGCTGTGCTGACTCATCCCATAAATGCATTATCCTTACAAATTGGACATCACTGTGAAGGTAAACACACAAACAGGCTTTCCATCCATCCATCCATCTGCAACAGCTTCTCCCGTTAGGAGCCAGACTCAAACCTGAGACCCTCTTACTCTGAGGTGACAGTGCTAACCACTGCAACACCGTGCAGCCCTGAACAGGCTTTCTGACCATGTAAAATACAAAGCCAATTAGCATCGGAACAACAGAGAAATAATCCACCAAACAAATTTCTAAACTTTTTTTTCCTGAGTTTATGTTCAGATTTTCAATGCACATATGAAAAGCCACAAACCTTTTTTCTTCACTTACTCCAGTAGACGTGAATAGTTGAAGCCTCCACAGCTGTGCACCCGGCTGTTTGCGCCATCTGACTTGTGATGCAGAAAACCTAAGAAAAGGTCAAGTCTATGAAGACTTCCAGAGGAGGCAGGCAATCAGCTACATTTAGGACAAAAAGACATTGGGGAGAGAAAGAGAAGATTTCTGGATTTGAATATAAAATGTTTTAGTTGTAGTCACAGTATGAAATAACGTCACGTTATTGTTAAAATCTAATAATACAGTTCCTCTATATTATGTGTTTGTATTTCTATAATGCAGAAAAACAAAAAAATAATGTCTCATTCACCAAAACTGTTAACTTACCACTGTTTCATATTCCTAAATTTCAGCAGTTGAGTTACTGTACTGTTGTCTCACTTTTGAACTTCACCTCTGTCCCCATCCGTGTTCAATTACAGCTCTTATGTCGGCCTCTAAGTGCAGCCCAGAAAGCTTTCACCACAATTACTGTAGTCTTAAAATGTCAACTTCCCACTTTGTTGCCAGTAAAAAAAAAAAAGTAAAAAAAGACAATACAATGTGCCATAACACTCCACTGTGTGTGTGTGTGTGTGTGTGTGTGTGTGTGTGTGTGTGTGTGTGTGTGTGCACATGAAATTCACAAATGACAAATGAGCAGATTATTCCACATACATTTATTATAGTGATATATCCCCACACCTGCTGTGTCTCCCAACAGGGAGTCGAGACAGATCTCAATGGACTTAATCGTTCACATCTGGATTCACATAAAAAAAAAAGGAATTAAACAAATTTTACATCTGGATTTACTAAAATATCATTAAGGCTTTATTCTGGCACACTGGACTTCAGGAAGCATACACGAGTTAGACTCATATGACGCTATATCACCACCCATGATGCTTTTCTTCATACCTGATCCTCAGTGGTGGCTGAATGTAGATCTTTGGGAATATGATGAATACGTAAAATGTGCTGTACATCAGCAGTATATTCATCTTCGTGCCCAGTGTTATTTTTAAGAGTAGGAGATGTGCAAGTGATAATCCCCAACGATGTCCATTATCATGAATTACTGGATGACGCCCTCCTGTGGGCTCACCACAGAGACCGATGGGCTTGGGGAGACCCAGGACAAGGTGGAGAGATTATATCTCCACACTGGCCTGGGAACGCCTCGGGATCCCCCAGTCAGAGCTGGTTAATGTGGCCTGGGAAAGGGAAGTTTGGGGTCCCCGCTGGAGCTGCTGGCCCCAGTCCCCGACACCAGAAGAGTGGTTGATGATGAGTGAGCGAGAGAATGGATGGTGCAGAGTCCATTAATTCCTGATTATGGACACCTCGAAGGGCATCATGTGGCTCATCCCATCATTGCTTGCGAAAAAGGACGGACCATACATACGACGTGGCAATGGGAGATATCTCTAGCAGCCAGAAAGCTAATGTCACGCTAGCAAGATTCAACTTCAATAACACTGTACACAGTTGAAAAAATAGTACATATAATTTGCTAGTATTTTTAAACAAAAAGACTAGCTATCCAGCTACAGTATCATTGTCCTCAAATTAATGAGGACTTTCACAAAATTAGCATGATAGCATAAAGCTAACATTATGCTAGCAAGATTCAATGACAGTAACATAGTGTACGGTTGAAAAACAGTAAAAATAATTTGACAGGATGTTTAACAAAAAGACCAACCAGCTCTCCAGCTATGTTATTAATATCACGAGTTTCATGAGGAAACAAGAGGCCATGTGTAAGGTTGCTACTGTCGGCCGAGACCTGAAGTAGGGAGCTGAATAGTGAACTGGATGCGAACTGTGTTACAGCCGTCATCCTGTGGTGTTCAGAGGATGAGGCACTGACCCAAAATATTGTCATATTTTTGATATCAAGTTTAGTGATGTTTGACTTTTTAAGATATTGTACAGCAAACCTGAATATAACAGTCTCAGCTCTTCCAGTGAACCACCATGGGACCTTATTTTGGAAGAAATATGGATGGTCGTCAACAGCAAGTCCAAATATTTTTTTCATCCCGTTTGAATTGCACCATGAATCACACATATGTTTGTCAATTTAAAACGTAGTTTTGCAAGTCAAGAACCATTTTGTTGTAAAACTATTGAAGAGTAAGACTTTTAAAATACAGAATTAGAAAGACTACACACCGAAAAGTTGTGAAGTTGAAGATACGATGCCCGTGTTTTCACACTGGGATGTACTCACATTAGTGATGGGTCTCACTCATTATCTCGATTAATGGGTGATAAAAAAGACCAGGAGTCGCTGGATAACACACATCAGTTAAGATGAGGTTTCATTTGTGCGTGGAACATAGCTAAGTTAACTGGCTATTCTTGGCAACATACTGTATATGAGATGTACTGAGCAGCTTCACACAAAACTAAATGACACAACAACCTGTGTGTGAATTTCCCCACTGTGGGACCAATAAAGGAATATCTTATCTTATCTTATCTTAACCTAAACATCAGATGTCTGACTCAGCGCAATTCAAATGAGATTAAAAAAATGATTTGCCTCTCGCCGTTGACTACCGTTCATATTTTTTATGAAATAAGGTCCCATGAGGTCCACTAGAAAGGGTGGGACTTCACCTCTCTATGAGCTGTCAAAAGCTGCAAAATTGTTGACCCTCCCAGCTCAGAGCACTGAAACCAAGCAAAGCTGACACTGCTGGGAAAAAAAAAAATAGCAGAAAGAGAGCAATAAGAAGCTTGACTCTCCTAGTGGAGAAGTAGACTCTCAAGAAGTAGTTTCTCAACACCACATAAATACAACCACTGTCCTAATGAGCAGGAGGAAAGGTGTCTGGGACATGACGTGTAGAGAAGAGCTACTCCTTATATGCTAATCAAGTCCTGAGCTGTACAGCTGAAGAACCAGAACCTGGATTATTAAAATTATGTCAGATGATGATGAAACCACACCCAGGTTCCACATTAACAGTGTAAACCTTCCCAGGAGCTGCCAGATGGATCTGCAGTTCAAAGCCATTGACATTTCTAATAATGACCCCTTCAAAAACAAGAGAGGGAAGTATAAAAGATCTATGTACATATACTGTAGGAAGAAAAGCACCTAAAGTGAATGTGAAGGGGAATGTCTGGAAAATAAGTTTAAAGGAATTGATTCTGACAGATTTGGGCTGATCTTGGAGCTCAAGCCAATAAAATGAAGGATCCAAATTGAAGAGAAATGACAAGAGGGAGAAAGAGAGAATGAAGGCAGCTAGGGACAGTAAAAAAAAAAAGCTGTCTGGTGACAGGAAACTTTGAAACTCAAGGAGGAAAATCACTGAATCCTACTTTTAATCCTTTTTTTTTTTTTGCTGGATGGAGAATCTCGTTCTATTCATCCTACCTGTCTTTCTCACATCTATCAGCATCCTGAAATGTCTTTGGTTTTGTTGCGCCGTTGGAAGCGTGTGTCGGCAGGGTCAAATCCTTGCTCAGCGGCTCCGAACAGAGCCCAGCTGGGAGTCTTGGCCATGTAGTCCAAGGCTGAGAAGTCCTGCTGTCCCCCACTCTCCTCGTGAGCCTGGACCAGCTCCTGGAAACGTTCATAGTCAATCCATGTCCACCACTCGCCATCCACCTTGAACTGAAAGCACACAGAGAGAAGGGAGGGAGAAACAAGGTGGTAGATGAGTGAGCAGTGTTTATGGATCTGTATGTGGAAACTTGCAGGCTACTTGCAGCCATTTATTGAGACGTTTTTATACATCTGTAATGATGACAAAAACCATAACCAATCCAAACGGAGGTGCACCACCTCTGGTTTCATCCTTCAGTTGGCCTTTGTTACAACCACAACACAAACTATTTCATCAACAATTAATCAGATTATTTGTTTTTCATTAACGAATAATCGAAACACATCCACCCATCACCATAACCCACAGTGTTGTCTTATGCAGGGGTGAAACTACTACTACTACTACTAGGCTACCTCAACTGTCATCACTTGATATTGTTCCTCCCACCTGCAGCTTCATGCATCCCTGAACACATGATTCACTGCCTGTATGGTGTAGAAAGAAATAAAAACATGTGCCATCATGTGTAACAAATTATTTATTTAAATAGTGGACGTAATGCAGAATAATTTGTTTGGGTGAGTCGCTGAGAGTGACTGGGGGCATTCAGATGAATTTTACGTTGGGAACTCTGACATGAATGCAGCACAAATGCCATTTCTCTCAATATTAATGAAAGTAAAACAGCATTGTGTCAACAAATCGAGCTGCGATTAGGGATATGTGATACAACAAACATTAACTAGCTCTGATCCTGCCAATTTCAACATGGATTTGTTGTTCATTATGTAGAAATAGGGTGCATCCCCTGGGTACGTTGACAGCGAGTTTACTGCATCCCAAACACATTTTCAGCCATCCCTGTAATGGCAGTCTAGTCTCGGGCCTTGACGGTACCTGCGGTACTGTAGAAAAACACCACTGAGGAAAGTAATGCCAACATAGAAAAGCATGAATTTAAAGATCAACAAGACCAACAGAGAGCTCCTTGCTCCTTATCTGCCACTTGCTGTTAGTCCTTAAATGGTTGTGGATTCACCAACTCCACCTCCTCCCTTCTCCTCACATCTCTCCTTTTATCAATCACTGCTACTCCTTCATCCAATTCGCCATCCATCTCAATAAAGAGAGAAAGAGAGGGAAATAAATGGAGAGAAGGAGGACGAGGAGCCTAAAGGAGTGTGTGTTAGTGTGTGAGAGGCACACTAACTACCAGAGAGTGAGAACAGCTTGAGCGTTTGACTGCGAAGGAAAAGCCTCCAACATCATTCTGCCTCTAATCCTGCTTGTTTTGCTAAACCATCAACCCGGTGAAGAGTGACCTCTACTTTCCCAGCATGCAACAGTGCTCTCCAGTTGATACAATACCGTGTTCCCCTTGTTGTCTGTAAAGATGGGAAAGACAGAGAGCAAGCAAAATAGGTATTACACACAACACAACCAATCCTCTGAAGTCTGGTGCTGTTTTACAGCAAATCCTGATCTTTAAAATGGTCCTTGATGACTTTGACTCACTCATGGGTTTTGTTTTGAAAAGACTGAATGTTAAATAGTGCCAAATTGTCACTGGGGACAGTTGTTGTGCTTTTAGCTCTCAGCATTAAGCATTTAAAAGCTCTTTCTGCTTTGGCCAGACCCCCGTGTGTGCACTGCGGCTTCAAAGAAACTCTCAGACTTACAGCTTCTACAGCTGTAATTCACACAACAGGAGGGCGCTAGCATTACATCACTGGCCTTCTTAGGAAAACAGCAACTGTAGTCATGAAGGGCAAACATTTATTTGCCAAGTTCCTGCAAGAGATGGCCCACTGAGGGAGTCAAGGCATTTGAGCCTTTAGTTGCCTTGCGCCTGCCTCGGCCATTAGAGAAACTCTACCCGCTGCATTGCTAATGAGGCCTGAGAAATGCAAGAAAATGAAAGCAGCGCCTATTCTGGAGTTAATGTTTCTGGTAATGAGAAGGGGTGATATTTGTTCAGCCTGCATCTCGGCAAACAATTTCAGTCTCTAAGCAACGAAGCGAAGCTGAACTGTCTGGGATTAGAACAAGACGGCCGGTTGATTTTACTAACAGCGTCTTTGCTGAGGATCTTTGAGGACAGCTTCTCCACTGAGCTCCACAGGAGGCACCTTCATGTATGTGCATATGCCAATGAGCTGCACAGCACTTGAAAAATATAAAAATATTAAAAATCAAGTGTTGTAATACTATGTTATGTGATACTGTGTTGATTTTTACTTGTCAACACTTCATCTGTAAAGAGATGTGCCCTTTCATAGTCGTGCTTCGATGCTGGGTGTTACTGAGACTGATAAATGTAAATGCAGATCCCACTCGTCTATACAACTGACTTTTACTAAAATGTTATGCATACTCTATGGCAGTGTGTTTTTTATACCATGACAGTTTTTCTGAAATTACATTTG
Organism: Pterois miles; assembly: GCA_947000775.1. NCBI lineage: Eukaryota > Metazoa > Chordata > Actinopteri > Perciformes > Scorpaenidae > Pterois > Pterois miles. The sequence continues at coordinate 4,665,105 of CAMQGK010000110.1, read as the reverse complement.
AAACTAGAAAAGCACTCGAAGAGCGCAGACCTCTGCCAATCACCATAGTTTCCCCCACATATTGTAATTCACTCCAAAATAAAAATCCTACATTTTTATTATTAGTTCAGAAGTTATTAATGAAAATCTCTTTTTCGGTAATGGCGGTTTCTTCTGGATCTATCTCCTCAAGTCTTAAAGCTAGATTAAATTCATTGACATACTTCAGATGTGGAATTGTCTCAGCTACACGATGCCGCTTGTTAGAAATCTCTACCTCTAATATTAAATGCACAGTAGGCCAAAATGTAAGAGTACCCCCATTTTTTTATATAAATTGCTATAAAATCCGCCACCTGTATCAGATCTGGATCAGCCTTGGGGTTTGGTAGAAGTACACATTGTAAATCCCAGAGTCAAATTTCATGAGCTTTGGGCAACAATTACCAGAGATATTGAGAAACAATTTTTTGGGTCCCATTTACCCCAATGTTAACGAAAATTTCAAAGTGATCCAGAATCCAGGATTTCTTCCGGATCACCCCCAAAATGAAATCAGTTCTTCCTTGTCACATTTTTGACACACCCTGAATTTCATCAAAATCTGTCCATAAGTTTTTGAGTTATCTTGAACACAGACAAACAGACAGATAAACCCCGGCAAAAACATAACCTCCTTGGTGGAGGTAAAAAACCATAATTATCGCCTTACAGTATCACAATATACTGAATCATAATCCCTGTATTATGATACGCATCCTGTCACCACATTCTTGCCCATACACAACCCTGGTGCTTTCATACTATCATATCTCATCTATGTTTTCGTGAAATTATTTTCTACAGTGATCTGCTCTAAAAATTAGATTTCCTGTGCTCTCTTTTTTATTTGCATATGTTTTTTTTTTTTTTCATTTGGTGATGGCACATGCCGTCAGTGCATGTCAGCATAAAAAGAGATTTATTTTGCATACAGCCGACATCAAATAATTTCAGACTCTGAACTGCAGCCCAAATTCATTTTCAAGCCAATGTCGTCTTCTCGCTTCCTGCATCAGCCACAAAACAAACATCCACCCAGGAATAAAATGCTGCCTTTCTGCCATGTTGTACAGATGAGCAACCAAGTGTGAAAAACCTTTCACGTAAAGCCATCTAGTTGTAATTACAAGTCAGTGGAGGATTTCTGACAGCTACAACTTCTCCCTCTTGGTGAAAACAACTGCAGAACTGTCAGCAATGTGTTGACAAAATGACTGCAAAACCACCATAGGCAGCGGTTACGTCTAAATAAAATCAATATCAGCACTAACACAATTGATTCAACCGACTGAGAAGGTGCTATACGCTGTATCTGGTTACACCTGTCAACAGACCACTATAAATACTGTATATAACGAAAAACAGCAAATGTAGGCTTCATTTCCATTTCTGTAAGAATATGAAGCTAGCGATGGCATGCATGCATACCATATGCCATATGACGCATTGATGATACGCAACCCGGCGTCCTTCACATCAAACTCGCTGAAATTATAGTTAAGTTCAACCAAAACACACTTGGTGATTGTTGGAAAGAGTAACGACGATGGTTTAGGTGAGTTTTATTTTGTTTCTGTCCAGACTGAATGAGGCTTTCCTGCTTTTTCTGTTTTATATCATATCAAACTGAATATCTTTTTACATTTAAAGGGCCAGTGTGTACGATTTCAAGCTAAACTATTATATTCATAACTATGATTTTATTAGTGTATAATCATCCGAAACACAGACTTGTATTTTTGTTATCTTAGAATGAGCCCCTCATATTCAAAGAGGGAGCAGGTCCTCTTCACAGAGTTCCCCATGTCGCTACAGTAGCTCAGAACGGACAAACCAAACATGTTTTAATGTAACCTGAAGGCCACTGTAGTTCTCCAGCACGCTTGTGAAACTGCAGCAGCATGAGCTGCAGAGTGCAAAGCTCTGGTATCGCCAGCTGCTGTGTAAATGTCGATGTTACTAAAGTAGGCAAGGCAAAGGTCCTGAAAAATACAACGCTGTTACCTCCCTTTTGCTTTCTGCAGCTCACATTATTGCAGCCTTGGAATTGGAGGGGTGAGCGGAGCGGTATTCAGTTGGTTGCAATCTGCAATCACGCCACTAAATCGATTTAGACTTTGAGAAACTGGGATGGACATTTTTCGCTATTTTCTGACACTATACTGACCAAACAATGAATCAATTAATCTAGAAATTAATCTGCAGATTAGTCAATAATGAAAAATAGCTGCAGCTCTAGTTAGGTTACTGATTTATCTTTAAAAATATTTTTGTCTCTTATAGTAAGAAATGAATAAATCTGACAGGATGTTTGACTGCAAAAGAGGATAACTTCGAAACACAGGAGGACTGATTTGTAAGTCAACAGGTCTTTAGAGGGATTATCTCTGGCAGGTTTATGACTGCTGTTTTCATTACAGCGTCCTCTGAGAGAAATGGGACTGAGATAGATGGAAGAGGTCGGAGAATGGGAGGAAATAAAAGATGGGGGACAAATGGAGGGGAGATGAGAGAGTGAGAGAAAAGGCTGGCAGAGAAAGTAGAATGAGGGGCAAGAGAGGTAGAGCCATGCCTATCAATGGGAAGATCCCAGAGGTTGAAAAGGAACTAATGATGATGATGTGTCAGCGCAGGGAGGATCTATCGCTACTTACTGCTAAAGAGTGAACTCACACACACACACACACACACACACACACACACACACACACACACACACACACACACACACACACACACACACACACACACACACACACACACACACACACACACACACACACACACACACACACACAGCTCTGATGTCTTTTAAAGGACCACATCAAACAGTGATATCATCCATCTGGAACTAGAAGATCTGAGGACTGTGCAGCACACAAAATGAGACTGATGTGCTTTCCTGTGATGCATTTTATTCTCCGCCGTTATGTAAGTTAACATAAAAACTAGGAGGACTTCTAGATTCTCTCTTCCTGCTGAGACTGAGCTGCACGAAGACACTTAACAGAAAAACATCAGACTCTCCGTTCACAGGAGGAACCTAAAAATGCCTCCAGTTCCCAGACTGCTGGATTATTGATGACTGCCCCAAAATGAAGAGTAAGTTAACATAAATTGTTAAACTAAACAGTATCTGTCTTAGCCACAATAGTAGCCGGCGTATTAGGGCCATTCCAGTTTAAAAAAAATACTAATAATACAAAGCCAGGGGAGGGGGAAATATTCTGAGAAAAAAATCACAAGATTAAAGTTGTAAATTTATGAGACAAGACTTAAAAAAAACCCTCTGGTATTCTCTCAGATTATAAAGTCATAAATATTGTGAAAAAACAAATCCTCTGAGACTCTGAATACTTGAGGTGCAATAAAAACAACTCTAATCTGATACAATTAAAATACTTGATTTTGTGTCTGTACGTAGGCAGAAATGTCCTCAACTCAACTCAGGAATTATTTATTACATTTCTTTTTCAGCAACCCGAAAACCACAGCACGAAGACATTTCCCTCACAATTTGTGGTATTTTCATTTTAATTCATTAGGGACATGTAACACACAGTAAAATCAATACTTCTTGTGAATATAAACAACTTAATCTTATTTCCATATATCTATTCTACATACAACACACCTTATTTTGAAAACCGGGCAAACTATCTTTGCCTAGTCCATAACCAGCTCTACGTCGCCTTACTATGAATCCCATTGTCTCCCTTATAGATTGATCTGGGCCCTTTGAATACATTTAGCATAAATGAAATGTCAATACACGGGTGACTTTAATCTCAGAGAATATTAGATTTTTTTTCTCATAAATTTCCAACTTTAATCTCAGAAATTCAGAGTTTTTTCCTGGAATATTAAACCCCTCCCTCGACTCTGTAAGTTATCTTATTTTTTTTTTTTTTTTTTACTTCTAATGGCCAACAAAATCATAAAATAATCATTGGTCAATTTTAGTTTTTTTTCTACTTTGTCACACAGCTGTATTCACATCCTTATAACTTGCTGAAGTGCATGTAGAACCACATACAGTAGTAGTACAGAGAAACACACAAACACACAGTAAGGAAAAAGCACAATTGGAGGTACAGTATGTGTTTGAAACATTTAAAAAATAAAAAAGCCTTTATGGATGCTAAAAGCCCTCCAAAGAGGCAGTGAGTGCAAAACGCTGTTCATTCTTCTCACAGCAGCTCAGCCAGAGTTATTAGTTAACAGGCAGATAAATCTCTCTTCAGAGCATCAAGCACAATGCGAAGAGCTGCGTGACTGAAAGCAGGAAGTGGAAAGACTCGCAGAGACTGAGTGTGTATATTAAGAAATACTGACAGTTGTAGGCGAGGAGGTGCAAATGAATTGAGGTGTCTAAAGCAGTTGCACAAATGGCTGCCGTTGTATTAGTGTTAGTGAGAGAATGATAGAGATGAAAAGAGAGACAGACAAGTAAAGAGAAGAGAAGGTGAGAGGGATGAAAAGAGGAAGGTGGCACCCATCCATCCATCCATCCATCCATCCATCCATCCATCCATCCATCCATCCATTATCTGTAACTGCTTATTGTGGGTGAAGGTGGGGTTCACCCTGGTCAGGTCGAGGACGGTGGTATCAATTCTGTGAAATATTGATTGTGTCCTTGCTGGTGTGACCAAATGATTTTTAACACCTCTTCTGTCTTAGTTACACAATACTAAGCAAAATGAAAATTCAGATCCAGGTTTTTTTGAACAACTTCCCTCTGTCTCAGCCATCACATGACACCGACCTGCAAAATCACAAGATTTGTGCTGCCAACATCAACATGAATTACAGAGGCAGGATTTTAATGAACTGTAGTTTCTGGCAACTTTTTGTTTCTCAGAAGAGTTTACTAGCACATCATTTTAAATGAAAACATAACATAAACATTTCACTGTGTAGTAGAAAACTGTAAACATTATGTGCCTTGTTTCTCCCTCCAGGCATCGGGGGCCCAGAAAGAACCTCCAGACACCACAGAAGTAAATAAACCTGGAAGAAGTCCCATGAAAACAAAACTCCAGTCAATAAAAACAAAGGAGGAGGATTTGGAGTTTGGGTGCTTAAATAAACTGAAATTACACAATGTTTCTGTGTGTGACAGAGAGATGTGGATGTCTAGTTGGCTGGCTTGAATCTCTACTTTGTCAGAGGGAGCCAAGATGGCAATTAATCATCATTCATTAATTATTGACGTGGCAGAACCCACCATTGACTGACTTTCTGGGACGGGTGAGCCTCTGTCAGAATAAACCACTCTGATGGCTGCATATTTCAAAAGGAAAGCAGAGAGGAGACTAAATTACATAAATTATAAAATAATATCACCAATTTAAAAACTATGAACCTACAGTGAGTCTCTGAGCTGTCTGGGAAAACTGTTTTTACAGAAATGGAGATTGTGTGTTTGTGTCTGACGAGAACAGCTGCAGGATCACAACAGATGTAAAATGGATCATCAGGTACACATCATTCATTATTATGTGTGCAGAGATGCTAATGTGGTATCCACTGATAATGTTGATCACTTACAACTACTAAGATGTAAAAACAACAGTAAGCTGCACCTACTACTGTAAATATGCTGATTGTTGCACGTCTGATTTAATGATTTAGCCAATTTGATGCAGCAAACACTTGCCATGAAGTGTAAAAACAGGATAAACTCATCTTTTTTTTCAGTTCTCTTTTGCCATCCTTGTTTTTGAAATCTGGGATGTGTTACCCAATCACATTTGTTGGGCTTCATGTTGACTGTTTCGTTGAGCTGTATTAGCCCCGTTAGCTGTTAGCTCTGTTAACCAAACACACCGCAGAACTCCCACCGGCTGCTAACAGCTAATTAGCTCTCTTACTGACACAACGAGACACACTCGGTTCAGTTTGTCATTTGTTATGCAATAGTTACACATACATAATGTTCAGACATGTAATTGTCTTAGCTAGGTGTACAAATTAAGAGACAGACAGCTCATACAGACAGAGTCCAAACTGAAGCAGTGGTTGAACACTGGCGGCCCTGACCGGCCGGTTAAGAGCAGTGAGGAGTCAGCAGTCAATGTATAAGACAGTTAATAAAATGTGTTTTCAAAAAGTGTGAATAACTGCAACCACAAAAGGTCCTTGAGCTTACAGCCACAAAAAAATTTACGCTGATAGGTCCACGATTAGCTGTAGACAGACACACCCACAAACAGCCGAATACATAATCTCTTGGTAGAAATAACAAAGAAAAAGCAACACAATTTGTCTGTTGAACTTAACACAGTCACTCACGGAAATTACTAAAAATGTATTACTTAACATTAAATACATCAAATGCTTAAGCCTCTTATATCAACACTAGGGCTGCAGCTAACAATTATTCTTATTACTGAGAAATCTGTTGATTATTTTCTCGTTTAATTATTTGGTTAATAAATGTGATAAAATAGTAAACTACAATTACTGCCTCACAAGCTATACACCTCTGTCAGTCAGTCAAGTTACAGTTTACATTCATGTCTGTCCAAAATGTCAACCATTCATCATTTTATCACACATATACACATACATATATATGTATGTATATATATATATATACACACACACACACACACATATACATATATATGTATGTGTGTGTATCTGATGTGTGTGTGTGTGTGTGTGTGTGTGTGTGTGTGTGTATATATATATATATATATATATATATATATATATATATATATACACACACATATATATATACACATATACACACACACACACACAAAAAATATATATATATATATATATATACACACACACACACACACACACACACACACACACACACACACACACACACATTTTTTTGTCAAATGGATTGTCTATATATTGTATTTTCATTATGTTGGGATCCCTCTCCTATAGCTCTTCCTGAGGTTTCTTCATTTTTTCCCTGCTAAAAGGGTTTTGTTTGGTTAACTTTTTCCTTATCTGAGGACAGGGCTGTACCGTAAAGGACGGTCATATCCTGTACACATTGTAAAGCGCCCTGAGGCACACTTGTGACTTATGAGGCTACACAAATACAATTGACTTGACGTCTAAATTCTAATCAGTTCAACCTTGAATTCAGGTAGACGTTTGTGCTAAATTTGTGCCAAGAAATTGCCTCCAGGTGCTCCTGAGATATTGTCTTCATTAGAATGGGACGGACAGGCAGACAACCTGAAAACATAATGCCTCTGGCCACGGCTGTCACCAGCACTGAGGCATAAAAATGCCCATCACTATGTCCAATATGACAACTAGCACAGAGGACTAAGCAAATCAAAAAAATATTCACATTTGAGATCCAATAAATGTTTTGTACTAAGTATTATGTTTTAAAAAACTAATGCTTGATGCCAAGGAATATTTCGTGGACATGAATAGAGGAGGTTAAGAGGTTAAGCTCTATGTTGTGATCTACATATGTGTTTGAACTGTTTCAGTTTTCCGTAGGTGCGATAGTTAAAATTCCCTAATTTTTATTTGGTTCAGGCAGCAGATATGCTACGCTGAGTTATGTACGTCCCTCTAAAGCGGAGTTCTTACCTTGGTGTTTGCGATGAGCAAACAGTTGGAGTGCTCATGTTCACAGGCAATCTCATACTGAGGCAACATGTCAGCCAGCTGCTGGACGAAGGCGACTACTTCCTGGTGCCAGGGGACGTTAGCCATGGTCAGACTGCTGGCAGAGCTTTCCCCGCAGTACGTCACTCCCTGTACACAAAAAAGCACACGATCAGGAACAAAGCACAGAAAAGACTGGGCTTTAAAATTCATTCAACTATGGAAAGAAGCAACTCTACAAGCACTTGGCCTGACCTGCACAGGACTTTTGGTACTGTATATAATATTGCTACTTGGGGGATAATTTTAGTTTCACTTTTAGTATCAAATATAACAGAAACAATTACAGCATATTTTTAACATCAAACCTACAGACAAACCAAAAAGTGACTCAGTCACTAAACAGTTTTGGAGACTTGACATCTGCTCCAGAGACTGACAGCAAGTCATATTGCATTTCACTGCTCTTGATAGTCTGGAGTGTATGATTGACAAAAAGGCTTCATACACAGCAGCTACTGCTGATTATCACCAGTACGACGTGGGAGCTGACATGTCTCCCCATTCAGCGGGTGTGAGAAATGGAGTAGGAAGCGGAAAGCCATCTGCCTTCGGCCAAAAAAATCAATCAGGCTGGTCGCTGAGTGTTTTCTGATCAATAGTGCTGTGGTTACAAGCGATGAGGAGGGAGAAGCACTGAGAGGAGAACAACAGCTCTCTGTGGCAGAGACAAAGTATTGATGGGTTGGCTGAGAACAGAAAGGTGTGAGGAAGCCATGAAGTGAGTGCGTCTTTGTGCGAACTGAAGGAATCTTCAGCAGGCTCCAAACCAAGACAAGACCTGCACAGAAACCAGACTGATCACTACTTACTTATAACCGTGTATGAGAAGTGGACGTGGTCACTGTGACATCACTCACTAGTTAGTATAACCATCTCGCCATCTTGTTTTTTTGCAACCACAACGAGAGAGGGTGGAGCTAAGTACAACCAAACAAGACATTTTTAGGCGACCAAAATGTTAACATGCAGACCGGACCGCCGTGGTAGTGAGCTGCCAATCACAAGGTATCCATGCCCTAGAGCATCCCCCGCTTTATGGTCTATTTGACTCCAAATGGGACCATAATTTACTAAATGATCATCATGCTGTATTGAAGAAGACTTGAAACTAGTGATTGAGACTATAAACTCATGTTCACAATGTTTACTGAGGTAATAAGTCAAGTGAGAAGTAGGATCATTTTCTCATAGACTTCTATACAATCGGACTTCTTTTCGCAACCAGAGGAGTCGCCCCCTGCTGGCTGTTAGAGAGAATGCAAGTTTAAGGCACTTCAGCGTTGGCTTCACTTTTCAGGCCCGGAGGTTGCCGACTGGCCATAACATTGATTCAAGAGTATTTAGACTTCAGAGTTTCAGTTTAACATCATATGGACAGACCTTTGTGTTAATAAATTACTCTTGTAATCTTGAGTTCTTGAAATGCACACCAAAAACTGAGTAGCAGTAGCTGGTAAAACTAATTGTAATGCATTTAATTTTTCAGTATTTCTGTGAGCATCAACATTGAATCATCCTCTCAGAGTCTCCTTAACCTGGAGGGAGAAAGCAGGGAGGGGGAAAGAGAGCAGGGAGTTCAGTAGAGTAATTAAGATTTTCAGGGCAATAATTATGAGGCAAATGTCAGCTGAGGACACACAATTGTGCACTGCAGTTGAAATGAATACAGTGTTCTGTTTGGGGTTCTTAGTGACACTGTGCTACAGTATCACATCCCTTTGGTGCAAACATGCTGATAACGCTGAGCACACAACCTGTGTGTGTGTGTGTGTGTGTGTGTGTGTGTGTGTGTGTGTGTGTGTGTGTGTGTGTGTGTGTGTGTGTGTGTGTGTGTGTGTGTGTGTGTGTGTGTGTGTGTGTGTGTGTGTGTGTGAGGCCAAGGCAGCAGCTGCTATTGTGCTACCGTGAATCTCTGAAGTGTTGGCCAGGAACACTGTCTGATCCTCACCCAGCTATCCCATGGAAGAAAGACAATGTCACCGTGTGTGTGTGTGTGTGTGTGTGTGTGTGTGTGTGTGTGTGTGTGTGTGTGTGTGTGTGTGTTTGAGGGAGAAAATGTTTGTGAGCATGTTAATAATGGAGTCAAGCATTTAGCTGTTCTCCCCTCTGTCTTCCTATTAACTGTATAATATCTGTACTGTAGATGTAAAGACACCTGCAACATAAGCCCATTGTTCCAGTGAGCCATTCATAATCATAATCAGCCCCACGTACTGCATCATATTACTGTAACGATAAGCTACTCTCAAAAAATCTGTTTGCTTTAACATAATATTTCGTGATAACCAATAAAAGAGCTTACAAGAGGATACACAGCATTAGCCAGAATCATTTGCATAACTTTGTTTGCTGGGCAAAATATAGATTTTATATCAGTATCTTGATATAAGACTAGATATCGTCTTAGATTTTGGATATTATTAACATTGTGATATGGCACAAGTGTTGTCCTTTCCTGGTTTTAAAGGCTACATTACATTAAAAATGTGTGAATCTATGAACTTACTGTACTGTACATGATGTTGTTTATGTATTCAAATCCCAACATTCAAATTTGGTCAAAGTATACTGTATGTGTTTTAGTGTCAACCGTACCTGTAGAAAAACCCATCAAATTATGCTGTATTATTTTGTTGTCATTGCAAATCTCTCATCACTAGTCTGACTTGCGCAAATAATCTCAATGACTCTGAACTCTGGGAAGTTAAACACTTCTGACCACTGAACAAACTTCCTGCCCAGGGAAGATGAAATATCAGGCATTTCACCATTTCACAAGAGCCAGACATCAAAACTCCACCAATCTCATGGCTGATGCCAGTGTCCTAAATTAAATAAGAGGAATTTATGCCCACGAAAGAGGAGGTTTGTCTGAGAAAACAGAAAACTCACAAGAAGACAAGACAAGAATCATTCTCTCAACTCTCTCCCACTGGTCCGGCTATTTCCAGGGTGCCATTCACATCTATTTGAGCCCGTCCACTCAGCAGCCTTAGGGGACCTCTGCCTCCAGTCGTCAACTACAGCCATTTCTTTGGTAATTTAACCGTGTACATCTTGTAGGGCTGCTTGTGAATTCACTGCACACAGTAAACTTAACACAAACAGAGATAACTGAATCTTTAGGGGTTGAGAGAGAGAAAGTGTGCTGCTGAGGGGCGAAGCAGGGCAAAGGCGGTGGACAGAATTGATGAGGGACCTTGGTGTTATCAGCCTTGCCTGGAGGCCCGCTGAATAAAGATCAACTATCCAGGACTCCAGGAGTATAAATCACCAGGAATGGGCCAGTCAGGAGGAGGGAGCAATAGGAGGAGATGGGAAAAGATCTCTGAGATACGCAGAGAATGAATGAAGCGTATCATTGAGGAAGTTATGAGAGTTATGAGTGACCTTTAATGGAGATCATAAATGCTGATTATCAAGGCTCCCCTCGCTGTGCACAACATATAGCCGTGTGCGTTTGACCACATTTATCTTGGTACATTTACATCCTCTCTCTTTTTCAGTACCCCATTTCCTTCCTGGGCGGGTGAGGGGCCAGTGGCATGTAAGTGGTATTGATGAGATAATAAATCACACATTGGACAACAACTGGACAGTAAAATGTACAAGCAGAATGTGTTGCACCACATGTCGATGATGGACTAATAATTAATGGGTCAATAACAAAGGTCCTGCTACTGGCGACAGTGGACACACACATGCAATACATCATTTTTACAGATCCACACTTCATCTTGATAAAAATGCATGAACAACACAGAGAAACAAAGACCCGCCCATCCTGTGGACAACCATGGGACCTTATTTTGGAAAATATATGTATGGTAGTCAACGGCAAGACACAAATAAGTTTTTGATCCCGTTTGACTTGCGTTATGAATCACATGTGATGTTTGTCAATTTAAAACATAATTTTGCAAGACAAGAAAGTAACAGGTTGCTGTAAAACTGTTGAAGTAGACTGTGAAACTATGAACTCAAAAAGACGACACACCTAAAAGTTGTGAAGTGATGTCTCTCTCTCTGAAGCTACGATGCCTGCATGTTTCTACTGGGATGAACTCACACCAGCAACAGGTCTTTTTCATTCTTTTACTTGCCAGCTGATAAAAAGACCAGGAGTCGCTGGACAAAACACTTCAGGTAAGATAATGTTTCATTTGTGCGTGATAACATAGCTAACTTAGTTAGCTAGCTCTTCTGGTGGTCCAACCCAACACCTTACTACGACACTTTACTTTTCCCACCAAATTATTATTTTATTTCCTTGCTGTCTGTCCATAAGAATGAAGCATGTTTTCATCTCCAGCTAAATTTACATCAATAAAAGAAAAATCCTATATCCTCCTATTTTCATAATGTTTTTAAAATCTTAAATGACTGAGCTTCCATGTCCCTAATCTCCTACCTGTAATCTTTCACACAACAGAGTCCCCAGAGTCGGACCAAAGACCAAACATGTCAGTGAATTTGCATCTGGAATAATCAATGCTTAAATTCCTTCCTATCTGAGATTTATCTTTCTAACCTTGCCTTTCCAAGTTGCTGAGTGTATTGTTCAAAGTCTCTGATCATGGTTATCATTCTCTCTGAAGCACTTTGTCACTACTAAATATAGAAAACTGTATAAATGTTGACTTTATTATTACTATTAAAGCCATTCCACAGACATGATGCTGATGCCCTGCTCTCCCATCAGTCAGGGCTAATTTGAGAGCCGGTGATATGATCAACCCCCTCCATCATACTGCCACCAGTCCATCCTGGGACGCACTAATTACTGACTTCATGATGCTGCAGCCGATAGCTTGCCCAAAGCTCAGCAGCCAGAGGGCTTCATCTGTTCAGCAAAGGATGATATGCTGCTGATAGGCAGGAGGAACGGAGGATACGAGAGACACAGAGGAGATCATTTAGAGATTAAAGACAAGCGATAGATGGGAAAGAGAGGCAGAGTTCACCCTGACAGTGACCCTTGACCTGTTACCAGTGAGGCTAGTTAAATAATTGATTGTCAAGATTAGAGGAAGCCGTTACTGTGATTCTCACCATCCTGAAGGTCAGACTTTAAGGATATGAAACACATTTAGAAAGACAAGGATTGCCAACTGTACACCTGGGCTGTGGACAAATATCACGTCCAAGGTGGGTATGAAACATGAAAATAAAATACATTACCGCAACCACCACCAGCTTGAAAATCTAAAATCAATGTTTTTTTTTAAAATAATGTCTCAATTATGTTCCAACTAATAGTTTCATCCACGAAATGTGGCTCCATTAATTTCCTCTTTTTGGAGGTCTTTATATCATTCTATAGCCTCCTGCTGGTGTTCCTCCAATATCTCCAGAATTCGATCAGTTTTGTCTTTTAGTAACACAGAGAATATTATACATGCTCTGATATCATCCCGTCTCAGTTACTGTAATTCTTTGCATACTTGCTTAAACAATCGAGCAACAGAGCAGCTTCACATTGTTCAGACTTCGGCAGCTAGACCACTGACCAAAACAAAACGTTTCTCTGCGAATTCATTTTAATCACATATAAAGCTCTGAATGGCCTGGCACCGGAGTATATCACTGAGCTCCTTATCCTTATATTAGTTATCATACTCTCTTGATCGACAACAGATGTGTCTATGTGACGTCCATGGAGGTATTTTTTGTATTGGTATCCATCTCCATAACCTCAAGGACATAACAAAAATGTCAAGAATTGATGTGTTCTGCTTGTTCTTGCCTTGTGTGATAAAAGGAAGCGATGCATGAACAAAGTGCAAAATATGAGTGGAGTGTAATTCTATTAACATCTCAGTTCCTGTGTAAAGTCTGTGTGTGCTCACCACACAGCCACATGTGATGGGTATCTCTGATTACCAGTCCAATCCAATGCTCCCTGCTGTCTTGTTAGTGCTGTGCTCTCTCTGATATAATGAAATGCCATGTAGTGGTGGATCAATACACACTCCTATGAGAAATCGTTAATAAAAAAGCCAGCAAAGTCTCAGGAGACAGCTTAGATTCAGAAGTGTGTTTTTTTTTTTCGCCCATTAACAGCACATCATAAACCCCATCATGAAGCCAAGACTCGCCTGAAGCAAGTTGTTGATTGCTTAAGTAGCAATAAAACACATCATGTAAGTGGGCAAGATTAGCTTAATGTGGGGGAAAGATAGAGATGGGGTTCCTTTAATTGTCACACAGCTGGTCAAATTCAGTTTTGCACAGATGGCAAAAAAATTGCTTTGACATTTACAACGCATGACAAAATTTGAGTGCAAGAGCAGCACTGAACAAAATGAACAGAAACAAAAAAAGGTAGAGAGGAAAGTAAAAGGAGATAGAGGGAAGAGGGAGATAGAGGGAAGTAAAAGGAGATGAGTTGAGCATGGGTACATCACTAACACAACAGTGAATAGACATAAGAGAAACAGACCAGGTACCATAGTTAAAGGATAAATAATTTACATAATTATAAGAGAATTGCTAAGAGAAAACAACAATTACATCTCATGGTGGTATGCCTATGAATTCTTGGGTTATAGCTAAAAACTAGGGCTGTCAATCCATTGGTACCAACCATGTCATACTAGATTATCACAAATGAGGTTAAATAACACTTCAAAGTTACACCAAATTTTGGCGAGGAAACACTGTCATGGCCATGTTCAAAAGGATCCCTTGACCTGAAAATGTGTTCTACAGGTTCTCACCAGTCTCCCCTTTACAAACATGCACACTTTATGATAATCACATGCAGTTTGGGGCAAGTCATAGTCAAATCAGCACACTGACACACTGACAGTGTGAGGTCACAGTAACCGTGTCCTTTGACCACCAAAATTTAATCAATTTGTCCAAGTTTGAAATTTGAAAAAAAAAAAAAAAAAAAAAAAAAGAAAATCCCTCAAGGCATTCCTGAGATATCATGTTAACAAGAATGAGGGTTACATGAGGTCACGGTGATCTTGACCTTCAAATTTTGACCACCAAAATATAATCAGTACATCACTGAGCCCGAGTGGAGGTTTGAGCTAAATTTGAAGAAATTCCCTCAAGGTTTTCCTGAGCTATTGCATTCACACGAAAGGGCCAGACGAAGGGACGTATGGACAGATGGACAACCGGAAAACAAAGCCTCTGAATGTACTTGAGGATGGACAAGGATGAAATCCTCTATCTGCTGGTTGTGTGAATCTGAAGTCTGCTCAATCCTCTGTGTGTTCCTGAGCCTACTAACTGTACAGTTTCTATGGTTTGTATCCAGACTGGCCACAAACTGCTGCCCCTTCGCACTGAAAAGAGGCTCAGGCAGCAAGAAAACAGAGGTTGGATTAGCATGTCAGACTGACAACCTCTAAAAACACACACAAAAAAACATTAAGACACGCTTTTGAAATTTATTTTAATTGCCTGCCTGCTTGCTTAGAGCAACTCATTGCAGGATTTTCAAGCAACAGACTGCCTTAGTCAGTCAAACATACCTGGGCCCATGTGTTACATGTCTCTGGGTGAGAAACTGCCCAACCTGAGCCCCAAATCAAAATAGAAAAAAATAAATAAAGCATCTCCAGGCTGCACAAAGAACCAAAACAAACAAAAAAAAAAAACTCTGTGTAGGTTCACAAAGACGTTTACAGGTATGTCCCAGAAGCATAACCCCAGTTTGAGCTGTCACATACTGCGAGAGACATTTCACTGGTTGGACGACAAGAGACAAGACAAACAGATGAGACAAACAGTGCGTCTCCAGTCTGTGCACACAAGAGGCGCTATGGGGATGATTGACAGGAGGAGTGTGAGCTTGTCAGATTTAACGTGGGAACGTGCTGCCAGGCCAGCAAGATTTCCAAAAACACTTCATTAGTGGGAAAATGAAAAGCACCTTCTCATATAACCTGCCATAAACAACCAAACAACACCCCCAACACACACTGGCCCTTCAGAAAGTTGGTTTCCACACCACATGCCTCGACCTTCTGACTGCAGGAACGCCTCATTATAGCAAAGGCTCCCTCATCTCATTATTTTGAGTAGAAAACCTGTTTAATGCTGCAGTTTTCTGAGAGTGACGAAAAAAAATGTGTTTTTGTTGTAAATGTGAATATGAATGTTTGTATGAATGTGGCTGTGCCTCTGTTTGCACTGTAATCAGATGGAAAAATCAAGTTCTTGCAAAAAGAAGTCTGATTGTATAGAAGTCTATGAGAAAATGAGCCGACTTCTCACTTGATTTGTTACCTCAGTAAACATTGACAACATAAGTTTATGGTCTCAACCACTAGTTTCAAGTCTTCTTCAATACAGCATGATGTTCATTTAGTAAATCATGGTCCCATTTAGAGTCAAATAGACCATAAAGCGGGGGATGCTTTTGGGCAGGGCTACCTTGTGATAAATGTGTGAGATTTTGTGCAAAAACAATTATCAATTTTGCAATGTTACGCAATGCTTAAAAAATCCATAGGAAAACAAATCAAATTTTATTAAAATGTATTAACGATAAGCTGCAGTTGTTGCAGTAAGGTGCAGTTTCAGCTGTTTAAGCATCATATTTAAAATTTCATCGTTTTTACGTCCTGATTAAAGATGGAGGAAACCCCCACTCTGATACTTTTTTCAATTTGTAATCAGAGTGAACTGTGAGCTGAAGTGGGCTTCACTATCTTGAGGTGAATGTGTTTTATCTTCACTGGTTTGCTTTTCTGTTTACAGTGCTGCTAACTGATAATCTACAGATAGCACTAAAGTATCCAGTGTTAAATCAATAGGCTGCAACATTATTACTTCCAATCCTGTATGTGCCTGCACATTTTCAACTAAATAAATTGGCTCATAACTAATTCTGGTGTGCTCTTATTTTTGCACCATCAGCACCGTGATGCAACACCACAGGAAAAGAAAACAGAAAGGGAGCACATATAAATAAGTTTCTCCTGGTGCTTTTCAGAAAAAAATGCATGATTAAAAGCATTTTTCCTATGAAATATTAATGAAATAGTATAATTATTTGTCATCATTTTTCTCTCTCCTTCAGAGATGATGGCACTTCAGATGCAGATGTTAAGGATGTATATTAAGACTGCAAAACAGACACATTACTACTGTCTTTTCGACTATTAACAGTCTTCCTTTACTCTGTGTAAGAGCCAACAGGCACTAGCTGCATGACAGGTGGAGGAACATTATTAATGTTGTATGCCCTGAAGGCGGCGGAATCTTAAGTATGGGCCAACATATAAGCTCATACTACTATGATCAGGACAATACTGAAAATGTAAATGGGTGGAGAAATGTATGAAATGCAAATGCTTACTTTCATGACATAAGGGACTGAGGAGTCTGAAAACGCTGACTCACTCTGTCCTCCTTCACAATCTCAACCTGTCTGAACTTCTAAGGAACACACTGGACTGCAGTGTTAGGCCTTGTCCACATGTACATGGGTATTTAAGCAGTTCTGGGCTTTCTTCCTCACCCAAACAGTGTTTTAAGTCACTGAAATCTGAGCTTTTCTAAAACTCAAGGTCAAGATTATCAGAAAAACAGTTATCAGTGTTGACATGTACACAGAGAAAACAGAGTTTTTGGCTTGTAATATCAGAGTGTGCACTGTTATCTCATCACTAACAAGGCTAAATGTTGTGCAACAGTGGCATAAATACATCCGTGATTGGCAGACATGGTCAAATAACCTGCTAACAGGAATTTTTAAATGTTAACACTAGGGCTGTCAAACGTGAACATGATAATAACACATTAACTCTGGTTTTAACGCTACTAATTGTAACAGACTCCATTTTAAAGCTAGAATGAAGATGCTGGCATCTTATGAAACTAGAAAACCTAAAGAATCCATTGGTACCATGTCATACTTGCTTGTTGTGAAGAAGACTAAACAACGCTCCAATCTTAAGCTAAATTTAGGCAAGGAAAAACTGTCTTGGCCATTTTCAAAGGGGTCCTTTGACCTCTGACCTTCAGATATGTGAATGTAAATGGGTTCTCTGGGTCCCCACCAGTCTCCCCTTTACAGACATGCCCACTTTATGATAATCACATGCGGTTCGGGGTAAGTCATAGTCACAATTATGATTTGAGCATATTCTTATGCTATATGCAGTAACTGTGAGGGTTTCTGGACAGTACTTCTTATGTTGATAAGAGTATTAAATAGTTGGCAAATTTCCCTTTAAGGTACATTTTGAACAGAAAAATAAAATCTGACTAATGGACAATCATACGATTCATCGTGATTAATTATTTTAATCATTGAAAGCCCTAGTTTACACATAAGTTAGTTCTTCCACTATACTGAAGAGCAGAGGCATCCCAATGCACTACCGAGGTTACTACTTACTACTACTTATAAAATGCATCACTCCCACGTCACAAACCCATCACCGGTGTCTGGCCTTGACAGAGCTTCAGCTGTGTTTTTGGATTTTTCTCTGGATGAAGATTTTTTTTTTTTTTTAAACCATGCTTGTTTGTGACGTGATTTATTTTTTTTTTAAAAAAAGGAGGACAAATGCTGTATACAAAAATACGTGTGTACATGTGTACTCTGCCTTAGATAGAGCTCCCCACCACAATGACCAAAACACCAACTACACAATGTCATATCACCACACTGATCACGTATTGTGTGGACTCTACAGCTCTCCCTCATCCCTCTCTGTTAAGGTGTCTTTGAATGAGGCACTTAGCACTGAACTGCTCCTATTTGCTGCTGGATAAGAGTGTACTTGTACTGGGCAGTTCCCAGGTGTGATTCTGTGTAACTGTGAGCAGGCTGCTGAAAAAGACCATTCAGTTCAGTAAACCAGCCTGGGACAAATGAAGGTTAAAGTTAAGGCGATAACTGCAGTAGCTGGGAGCAGTGGGATCCCAGTGGAGACTGGCCAGTGATGGAGCTCTGTTGCCAAGTAGTGCAGGAATGAGCAGATTATGAATGAGGAGATCTGGGGAGGTATTCCCCTGCGAGGGGGGCTCCATGTTGGAAGAGATGCTTCATGAATGTTAACTCCGTCAGTGGGAAGCCTTTCACCTGTTCTTTTACCTTTACAGCAGGACGTTTAGGATGAGGGATGCATGTGGGACACACAGGGGGGCTGGATGAGGCCTGACAAATGAGCAGACCACCTGTTCAAACAGTTAGCTTGCACCCCTGCAGTGGAATGAAAATAGAATACAACTGAAACTCAACTTCAGTCGACTTCAAAGATCAGGGCTCTCTCTCATCTCTGCTATCTGGGGTGGGAACAATTAATTGTGCTGGCTTAATTTTTATCTAGAGTCTAAGCAGAGTTTAAAAGGAACAGGAGGATAAACTGCACCAGACAGCAAATTCATGTACAGTTTTTACCGTGAGGAGCAGAATTCATTATCTAAACAAAGAACAAAAGCTCCTAGTCTGATTATTTCCCTGTGAGTGCAGGATTTTACGCTCAAAGGCAACATAAACTAAAAAGGAGGAAGAAGTGTACCACATGCAGCACCCTAAATGAATCTGGAGTTTCACCCACATCCTCTAACGCCACCCCACTAAACTCCTGTTTCTGGGATAACTGAAATGCTCACTTGCATTTCAGCTCATAAACTTTGTTGACTTTACCCTTCGCCATTTTCTTGTGAGTGCCTGATCAGTACAATGAGAGGAGGGAGTAAGAGGGAAGATGGGTCACTCCATAGCTACTTCCATCATCAACCCGGAAACGTGTATGATAAAACCTCAGTGAATTAGGTGAAGATGGTTCTGTCACTTAGAGAGGGGGCTGGATCTACTGCTGCTGCTGCAGCTGTCACTACTATGACTACTACTGCCCTTGTTATTATCGTGGGATCATACCTGGATGTGATGCACTGAATAATAAACACACTGAGGCAGGTTTGTTAGTGTGACAGTAGCTCAGACTATTAATGTGTCTGCCAAATGTGACAAGGTTGATGTGGTACACAGCCCACCATTCCAGTGAATCATGACACTTATCCAGTGACAGCTAGTATATGGACACAGCTCCTGGCTACATAAATCCTGCAGACCTTTGCACTGCACAGCAGCAGTGTCGGTCTTTGCCACAGAATAACTGTAGACGTTTATTTGTCTATCAGCGCATTTTCATCTGAGGGCAACTAACTTTTATTTAGCACCACAAACACCCTTCTGCAAGGAAGCTGAACATTCATGGCACCCAGAACTTACTCAGACTCATAGAACAAACCATTTACATACATTATCATAAAGTTAGATAAACATAAATGTATTTGCACACAAAAGGACCTTGAAGTTCATCAATAGTAAAAAGCTTTAAAGAGTTATCAAAGGAAGGAAGTTAGTTCAGCTTTCGGTTTGAATATCAGGTTGCTTGTTCAGCCTGTTCCCTTGATATGGAAACTGGTGGAATGCCACAGAGACGAGTGAGGAAGATGATGATTCTTGCATTTGAATTATTTAGGGGTGTCCGGGGCTATTGAACTAATTCAATAAAAATGTTTCCCATTAAACTGATATTTATTTCTACCTGTTTTCTGTCAGCTGGGAATACAGCAACACTGAATATCTGAGAAAAGGGCAGTCCCTTATCTAATATAGCCCTAAAAGACTGCAGATGATCTGTACGTGGCAGGCGATATCATGCGCCAAGTTTTCTCTCAAAAGAATTATTGCCGGCCTGGTGGCCAGTACTACTCGCTCATTTGCTTTTAGAAAACCCATTAATGGGGAGGCTTTGGTATTAGGAGGCTTTACTCCACACACATCAACGTTCAGCACAGAAAAATAATATGAAAACAGAGACACTAATAGAGAAATAAAAATATAATAATTAAACCCAAAATAAAAGAAAATACCGATAAATAAGACATCAACTGAGAGGGGAAGGAGAAAACACAAGCAGATATAAAGAAGCTGTATTGAACCCTACCTTGACCTCAATGAAGTCCGGTTGGCCCAAAGCAATGAGTTCTGAGTAGGCCTGCATCTCCTCCACGTTCCAGGCTTTCACCAGCGTCAGTCTGTACACCGTCCTCTGTCTCTGATGGTCAAAGATAAGATAAGATAAGATATTCCTTTATTAGTCCCACAGTGGGGAAATTTACAACAGAGGTTGGAGATCGATGGAGAGGGTCAAAAAGTGACAGCATAACCATGAGACTTTCTGCATTCCTCTTCATAAATAACCACATTAAACAAAGACATTTCACTCATTTAAGAATACAACTGTCCACATATCATGAACACAAAAAGCCAAATGCAAGTATTGTTCAACAGATTCTGAGCCAATAACAGATTTTTATAGAAAATTGAATATTAGTAAAGAAGCTTCATCTTTATAGTTGAGTTCTCACCATTTCTTGGACACTGTTATAAACCAGAATGAGACAGGGTGTTGTAACAGTGAGTGCTGCCATAAGCTAGGTGTTTTGGATGAGGTGGTCCAATCATCTCAAGTGTAACAATCAACAAACGCACTTGATTGAGGCTCATACTGTAGTTCTGTTTGGAAATGAAAAAGGTCAAAAGATAATTCAAATCAGGAAAAACAAGCATTGCCATTGGTGTGCATTAGTATAAAGTCACTAGGTTTTGCCTCGGTGAATTTTGCTCATTATAACTATCACAATTCAGCCCAGTCGCACGAAAAGGCATGTGAAATACACCGTAATGAGCAAGGAAAAGCCTGTAATAAGAACGCTCTTCTTGCTTTAGGCGTGTCATTTTCATGTCATGTGGTCTGTACTGACTGCAATGTAAAGATGCAGATTAAAAGGAATGAAGGACTGCTAATGGCGGGTGAGAGTGGAGGTGGATGGACCTAACAAACACAGGGCTTCCCACCAGGAGACCGGTGTTTGAGACCCCTGTTTTGTTTTTTAAGTTACGTTAGTGAAGTTTGTCACGTGGTACGGTACTAAAGCTTGTCATGTATTTTCTGTACTGATGTTGTGCTGTTTCTGTACATATTTTACTTATTTTATTTACTTATTTCAAGGCCAACCATGAGGTTTTTCCTAAATCTAACTAAGTGGATTTGTTGCCTAAACCTGCCCCCTAAAACTCTGTTATAGTCACAGCTAAGCGAGGCAAAATGTGACGCTGACAAACTATCCTCTGGTGGACCAACAAATCCATTACACACTTTGGTGTGATAGCGGGTTGCAAAGATTATGTTGATAACTTATTTTAAATTCAAACTCAAATTTCAGCATTTGTCCTCTTTTGGATCACAGGTCATGGCAGTTTGTTGTCACCAGCATCTGTCCTCTGTGGGCAACACAGCTGCTCACAGATGTCCTGTCAACCACCTGCTGTCTGTCTGAATTATAACAGAGCGGTTAGGGGAGACTTTGTGTGTTTTCTAATGCTCTAACAACTGCTGCGATACGTTACACATGTTACAGATTTCCCAAGTTGATTTGAAGGATGAAGATCAGAGCCAATCCAGGTATTGTTTTCCATGAAATAGTATCGACTATGTCACACCTTTTCCCGATTACATTTCCAATCTTTTCTTTACTTCCGGTACATCAGCTATCAAAAAATTTCCAAAACCTTCATCGGCAAGCTACTTGAATTCTGAGGGAAGAGGGAGGAAGCTGTGTGATGGACAAAATAAAAACCAGTTTGCCCATTTTTGGGTTAGATGTGAGTTAGGTTTAGTCATCACGGCCAAGATGGCAACAGCTGGGGTCACGAACTTTGGGCAAATCTTTGGGTGAGTCATGGAGACTACATCCATATTTCATACAGTCTATGGGTGCACCACCTCTCTGAGGTCCTATTTTTATAATTTAAAATTGCATTTGAACTTTAGGATTTTGTTCATCAGGTAAAAAGAGGCTATCCTAATTATTCCATCCTTGCTCCCAAACTAGGTCAATACTGACAAACATTTCAGGAACCTGGGCTTGATTTTCTGAAGACACTTTAATTTTCATTTTATTTATTTTAAATCTTAATGTCAACCTACTTTATGTTGTGTGCAATGTGCAGCTGCTTTATTTAGAATAAATATAAATATGAGTAAAAAAAGACATCAACCTGGATGATGCATTGGGAAATATATACAGATTTGAATTAAGGTCACGGCCAAAAAAAGTTGACTGACATAACTCTTATACATGCTCAGTTAACTTTCCCTGGGTAAATAAAGTACTTTATTTATTACTGAGAAAAGCCCTGCTCTCAGTTCAGTGGTGTAGATTCAGACTATTGTTGTTGCTGTTCAGCAGGAGAAAGAGGATTATTGAGGTTGTGATGGAGAGGAAGAAAGACTGGGAAAAACAGAGAGATGAAAGAAGGGCAACGGCGAGGACAGAGGACATGAGAGACGGAGATTACAAAGACAAGTCAATGACAATGGGAGAAGAGAGAGCGCTCTCTCCCTCATTTCCTCCCTCTCTCACTGGAAGGTTATCTATTACACTAGGTCCTTTCAGCCCAGTAGGGAAGGGGATAATTGGCCAGTGGAAGCAGGGAGGTGAGGTATTTCAAGCTGCCTCTTTTCCAAATCCGACACAGAGGCACAACTCCATCAATCCCCCAGCGCACCGTCGGGGAGGCCAGGTGGAGGAGAACACAGAGGGATAAGCGCTAAGGAAGGATGGAGATAGAGTCTACCATGAAATGGAGACTTAGGAATATGGAGCAGAGACGATGAGGTGGGGGGTTGATGGGGATAGAAAGGCAGAGCTTATTTTTAGAAACTGGAAAATTGCACATAGGCAAACCATAGTGTCACATTGACATGTACATGTGCAAACAAACCCTGTCTCCTAAAAACTACGTACCCAGACAAATAAATTGTATTCTCATTTACATGTGGAAGCAATATTTTGTCACAGATTAAGCTTGTTTTTTATGTATTACAAATACCTTTATTGTAAACATTTCCCCACTGTGGGACTAATAAAGGAATATCTTTCTTTCTTCAATCGCCACAGTGTGTGACGAAGCACAATGAACGACGCGCAGAACAGGTGGCGTAATGTCGGGCGGCCATGAATAAAATTTCTTTGTTATGTTGAAGATAAACATTATTGGGTATAGGGGTATATCAAGTGAGAAAGTCTACTGCTGGTGGATGGGTCCAACAAACAGCGGACTTTCCCCCCAGGAGACTGATGTTTGTGTCCCATTTGAAACGCAGTCATTTCTTGCATTTTCATTTTCTTTAAGTCATTTTAAGCCAAAATATGTCTTCTTTTCTTTTTTGTCTTTTTTTTACTAAACCTAGTCCAATAGTTAAGTAGCTAAACCTAATGGTTTTTTTTTTTTTTTTTTTTTTTTTTTTTTTTTTTTTAATTTTTTTCCCATTTTTTTAAAACCCCTTATTCAAAAGAAAAAATATTTCCCCCCAAATATTTTTTTTTTTTTTTATTTTTTTTTTTTTGATATTTTTTAATTTTTTTTTTTTTTTTTTTCAAAATTTTTTTTTTTTTTTTTATCCCCCCCCTTATTTTTTTAATTTTTTTTTCAACATTTTTTTTTTTTTTTTTTTTTTTCAAAAAAAAAAATAAATATTTTTTTTTTTTTTTTTTTTTTTTTTTTTTTTTTCCCCTTCTTGAGTATTTCTTTCTCTCACTACTCTCCATTTCTCTCTCCGTCTCTCACTGACAACATGCGACAAATGCACCACTTGTCTCCCAGAGTTTCCAATGCCTGTGATGCCTGTGATGCACCACAATGGCTTTTTGTTAAGCAAAGCCCAACTTGGGGCGTTACACTGAACCTCACAGCGAGTGCGACTCAAACCATGTTGCGTCACAAGCAGCTCTCTCCCGCCAGGATTTAGTGCAGCTGTATTGCTGTCCGGGTCGAAACAGTAGTGATTATACACTCTGCACAGTGCAAGGAACAGTTTAGATGAACGAAAAGGGGAAAAAAGGTGTAAAAACTGTTATAATTGGATAATTGGATTGGAAAAAATACAGGAGAATTGTGACCCTGGAGGAAACTGGGAGAGAGTCTACCAGGAAAATCGTGAGGGTTGGCAAGTATGATGCTGAGCCAGGAAATCTTGATATCATTAGACATATGTTTGACACCAATTATAGAAGCAACTCTTTAGATTGATGGCTCCCTAACTGTCACACTGTGATGCTGCATTGGAAATAATGAGATTCCAGTGAGTATGCAGTGACTGTGCTAGCAGGCAAAAGTGTCAGTTTCTGGTCCAGCAGGACTTTTCTGGCACCCATCTGCCCTAGACTGGATTAACCCTCAGCCACTTAGAGGACAGGAAACCAGTGATACTAACGTTCCCATAATCACCAGTATCCTACAGGTAGTTTTTCTCAATGTAGGTTTGTAATAAATATGGTCAGATAGAGAACTTGTCAAACACTGACTTCAGTGTTTTAAAAAAAAAATCACTAGACAATCATGTACAGTAATTATAGTCTAGATTAAGGAGGTGGTATATGAGGATGTATGCAAACAGTTCAGGGTCTATAAAATGTAATGACCTTAAAAATCACCAAAGACTCGACACAGTCCTGACAGATAAGGAGAACAATGGTAGTGTATCTCTTACAATGCTATTGATTTATTTCATTCTAAGATGCTGCTATTTCGCTCACCCCGGCACTTACCTCACACTGATATGTGCTTGCTGGTGTGTGGTGAAAAGGGGGATTTTGATGCAATCAGAGTGCAATGATCTATCGCCAGTGATTTGCCGGGTGCCGTGGACCTCAAGCTGAGTGGTAATGAATTTGTCTACAGTTTGCTAAAGCATTAAACGAGAGGAAGCTGGCCCATTACAGATAGGTGTAATAGAGACCACCTCTGAGACACTTCACAGCCCACATCTTTCTCAAGGTTGTTCTGCTGGTGCACCCAAGCACCATTTTCCCCCTCACCTTTTTTTAAGGAAACATACTAACAGGGAGAATCACTTTATACAAGGAGTCTGGTGGCTGGATGCAGGCTGTGATGATGGACTTTCCATCTGCTCATGAATGATGAAAAGGTGTGCAAAGTTACTAGATACACTTTCTTCCAGTGGTGGCAGTGGCATAACGCCAAACTATTAATGCCAAACTATGAACTACTAAGTGCTCTCTGTCATTTACTGTCATCTTGCCGCCATTGTACAGGAATCTGGTAAATATAGAGGACATCTCAATCTGTGGTTTCAGAGAGGACTCAATTGGGCTTTTCATCAGCTGCTCTGAGTCACTCAAAACAAAAAAAAAGATGAGTCTGCATAGGAGGTAAGAATCTGCCACTTCCAACACTCTGACAATGAGTTGAGACAAGATTTTCCGTTGTTGTGTCAGTATATTTTTAGGGTCGGGCGAGACATCAGTTTAAAAGTGGATTGTCCTTTAGACAAAGTTTTATTTTCTATTCAAAGGTTTAATCACATAAAACATGGTCAACAAACCTCCAAACCTAAATGAAGGTACACATCCCTATGATTTAGGTCCGATTTTTTGTTTTTATCAGAACTAACTTAGTCCGACAGTTACTCAAATAAGAAACTCTGGTGTCGAGCAGCATCCTTCGTCTGCTTATCAACGACAATATACAACACAATCTCTAGCCGGAACTAGACAGCAAGAAACCATGACAAAAATAGACCATTAGGGAGTACAGTAGCACAGAATATCAAGATGATGCTTTCCAGTTATGCTGATGAGAGGAACTTCTTGCATAAATAGTGTGTCCTGTCTTCTGTCACTTTGGCCCACTGAAAGGTCACTAACAAAGCACCCCAAGCCATCTCATCACATCCTCAGATGTGAAGGAAAAGACTCAAACTTCCTGTTTGGGCTGCAATGAGCTGCTCCATAATGAAAGTGCACTTCATGTAGAGTTAAGGTAGGATACTAATATGTGTATACTTCTGAAGGCTTTACATCTCTTCCCATGATATATAAACTGCACTGCAGTTGAATACGTCACCTTGAAGTAAAATTAATCAGACATATTTACTGAACCAACTTTCTTGAATGTTTTGAAACCTCGACTCAATATACGATAAAGCTTTCCTTTAGCAGTTACGACAATTCTGAAGATAACATGGACAAAAACAGTGAGGAGGAGTAGGAGTAGGAGAAACCCATCAAATTAATAAAATAAAATTAATGGAGGTAATGAAGCAGGAGAAATTTCCAGGGGATAATTAGTTCTCCACTTAATTACAGAAAACCAACATTCAATACAATGTGTGTACTTGTGATGCAGAAGCGAGGTAATTAAATAGACCTGATCAAGCTTGAACATGCACGCACACAAACACAATCAGTTGTCTTGTTCACAGTGATGTTGAGGCTACTTTAATTGAGCAGAATGCAAAAGTGTAACTTCATTCATGAAAATGGTTTTGATTAGCTGGTACAGAGTAAAGCTGCCAAAATTCTTAACACAAGTGTGCTTAATGGTGAGAGAGGGAACAGATCATTAAAACTCTCTGCTCTTCGTTTCCTGTAAATAAGTCCTGGGCTTTCCACGCTTACCAAACATGAGAACTAGGGATGTGACAGTGAGGACATTTTCCCACCGGTTAATGAACGTGTGACAACATCGGTGTTACAGATTACATTGGACATTTTACAAGAAAAGATGATGATCTATATTTGCAGGGCACTTACTTTGATCTTTAATGTCGGGTGGTTGTGTGTCTGGCCTCTTTGGTAGTCACAGGTTTGATCACTCTGTCCGCCGCAGGGCGGCTGCGTCATTAACATTATGGTTCCCTTTTAGCATTGGCTATAAATTTGGAAATTTTGCCAAATAGGCTCTTTTGCTTTGACACCAAATCCTCCACCATTGTGTGTCAACTCTCTCTATCGTGTGTATCATGTGTGAAATCTAACTCATGCTACTCTGAGCTGAGACACTTTCACTTTCAGTTTGTGGTGTCTATTAATAACACAACGCTGACACAGCAAAATGAACTGAATGTTTTTCAATTCTGTATTAAAAAAAAAAGCAAAAAGACGGTGGCAGTGGGTATGTAATGTAACTGGTGTGTGCCCAATCAGTGTGTAACACCGGTAACACTGAAACCAAGCTCACCTTCTCTCCCAGGGCCCTGAGGCTGTCCAGGAAGCGGGGCCAGAAGTCCTTGAAAAGTGGTCGGTCGATCTTCTTCAGACTGTCTTTGGTGCTGGCGTCCACACTAACATATAACTGGGTAACTGGAACCAGGCTCCTGGAAATGATTGAGAAATGAACGAGTCTAATAAAAAGTACAAATAGTAGTACAAAACCTTTTGAAAAAACAAAAAACAAACTGAAGAACAAAAGCAAATCAAATTCACCCTGTCTTGAAACCTTTACATGCTCTCGAAACACATGTATTTCTATCAGCTCTCTGAAATATGCAGTTGTACTTGATTCTGTATTTACATGCAACAACGTGAAGTCAAACACTGTGGTTGGGCTAAAAGCAATTTTATTTAAATGTGTTTGAAAAAAAAAGGGGAGAAAAAAAGGAAAAAATATAAAATTAGAAGAAGGTGGAATTTTTTTAACTAATAATTTTTATTTTCTTTTTTTTTTTTAAATGAAAGTAACATTTTTTTTTTTCTTTTTTTTTTTTTTCTTGTATATTGTTTTATAATAGATATTATTTTTATTTTTTTTTTTTTTTTTTTTTTTTTGTTGTTTATTTTTTTTTTTTTTTTTTTTAAAAAAAAAAAAAATTTTTTTTTTTTTTTTTTTTTTTTTTTTTTTTTCCTGGGTTTTATAATTTATTATCCCCCCTGAAAAAATTAAACCCAACAACCCTTTACCCCTTCCTTCTTTTTTTCCCCTCCCCCCCCCCAGAGGGTGGTGTTTTTAACTTTCTTTTAAAAAAAGGAAAGGGAATGCTCATTTCAACACTGAAGCGAGGGATTCAACATTCATTAATGATCATTTAAAAAGGGCCAGTTCACCTACATTACAGAAAAACATCTATCCTTAGTGGTGTTTGTGGTCATGAAGACAATTTCTGTTTGATTCTTGCAACAACTGAATCAAAGGCAACTGGACTTAGATTTGTCTCTGAAGACATTTCGCCCCTTACCCAAGTGGCTTCAATCAGTTCGTAACGCTACAGTCTGACTAGTACCCGCTAATCTAACCATCAGTTTGATGTGCAAAGGTTTTGACAAGTCTGCTTCTGAAATTTCTCCTGGTACAACTGAAGATGACGGAGTTTAGTTTGTGCTCCTCAAAGCACTGAAAGTTAATTCGACAATGTACTGTACAGTATTGCTGACTTTTTAATGTTTTGAGCCTAACAAACAACTCCACTCGACATAATTGTATTGCGTCGTCCTTGTTAAAGGACAAACAGCACTCATAATTGTGGAACTTTTGATCCTTCCTGCTGCGACACACTCCGACTCCCTACTTTCCAATTCATCCCCACAGACTTCAAAGAAAAGAGCTTGCGAATGCAGGGAATAAAAATATACTGCAGAAACATAATGAGCCAGAACAGAATGGCTGCAGTGTATATTTTGAGAAGAGAAAGAAATAGTAACACACGCAAGTTGTACGTGTGTCTGTTCTGCTTCCTACCTGATTTCCTGTGGGAACTGTGCATTGGTGACCAGGAAGCTGGAGATGTGGCGGGAGTGGAGGAGGCGGATGAAGGTGTTGATTTCGGGGTACATGATTGGCTCACCCACCAGAGAGAGGGCGCAGTGCTTGACTGCCAGGCCCTCCTCGTACCGCTCGGGCTTCACTCCAGGGACACCTGGAGGGAGAGAGGTCAGTGGCTCAATAGATGGTCGTTTTGCTGTATCCAAGCAATAAAATGATGGCCTTCACATTGTTCCCCTAGGCCGGGTTGTAACAATATGTGGAAGCATATATTCAAACAGCACCAAGTTGAAAAAAAAAAAATCTGTGACGTAACAGCAAACTGAGTAATTACATACAACCATATAGGTGAAAGAGGGACATGTGGAGGTCATGAAAAACGAGCCGAGGAGAGGAGAGACAGAGAAAGTTTGAACTTTGGGAGTCGGGCTTGAAGCCCAGTCTCTCTCTCATCTACTCATCTCTCTCTTCTTTCCACTGGGTGGTCTTGGACCCAGTTTTCAGTGGATCTACCAGCACACACCACAGGCTGCTGTAAAAATATGCTCAGCAATAAGATCCTGAATATTAGGGACGATGAATGTTATAAAGTTTTAATAGACTATTGATATTAAACTTTAAGGACCTACTTAAACGATCCATAGGGCATGGTCTAAAGTGCATTTAGGGCATGTTCAACTCCACTTTGCTAGATAAACAGTGCATAACCATGGCGCAAAGTAAGGCACATGGGGCAAAGGGGTTGTATTTAGTCTTGTAATAAATCACGTGTTTTGGGCACAACACACATAAACCGATCAGGGTGTCATCTCCCGTGCCCCTTGAAAGCCTGGTGCACCTGAACTGGGCACATTTAAATGGTAGATTCCACAAATTGGAGAAGCAAGTGGTTTTCTGTTGAGGAAATGGATCTCCTCATGTGCACCATAAAAGCATGCGAGCAGACAATCTACGGGAGGAGAGTCTCCCAATCCCTGTCCTATCAACATGGCGCATTGCTCAAAAGTGCCACAGAGCACTGCGCTCAAAGTTCAAGTTATTTCAACTTTGTCCTTGTTGCCGCTGATCTTTCAAAGTGCAACCAATAGGATACCAGCTGCTACGGTTGTTGTTGCCAGTGAATGGCGCTCCATGTACACTTTCTGACAACATATTACAGCTGCGCTGTGCTTTGCCTCTGTGAGGCTCTGCGCCGTACCTCACGGTGAGAGAAGAGCAGATTTCTTATCATGTGAAGGCAGTTTTACAAGCAGAGTGTGCGAACCCACCTATGTAGGTGTATCCTACTGTCTGAATAATGCACCCTTTAAATAGCAGGAAAATACTGCACCAGACTTTAGACCAGGTTTTTATTGTCGATGGCGCAATCACTTTCTGCTGCCTCAAGGTAACAATGCATCAAAACAATGCGTCGGACCACACAACACGGCCATGGGCGCACAGATGAGTGCAAATACATTTGCTACTTACACAATGTGGGCGTGAAAATGACAGCTGTGTTGATCTGAAACTACAAATGACAGTGACAGCACTGTGAGATGCTTTGTGCCTGGTGTAAGATAGAGCTGTAAGATCACCAAATTAAAAGAAGAGAGAGACCCAATACCACAACTTAAGGGTGTCTGTTAGTTTCTATTGGCTACAGTTACGCCAAAGGAAACTGCTGATTGGTGATTTTCCAATCAAAGTCAACATTTGGATCACGACCAAATTTACATGTACCATACATACTGTATATATACACAAGCAAAATTAGATAAATGAACACAACCACATGGGACCTGAAAAAGAGCCGAAGAGATAATAGGAGTCTGTATTTGAGTATGTAGATATATAAAACCTGTGATATGATCAAGTCTGCTTTTGGGGTTTGGGTGGAGAGCTAAACAGCAAAAACAAATAT
Organism: Pterois miles; assembly: GCA_947000775.1. Taxonomy (NCBI): domain Eukaryota; kingdom Metazoa; phylum Chordata; class Actinopteri; order Perciformes; family Scorpaenidae; genus Pterois; species Pterois miles. The sequence goes on along the minus strand of CAMQGK010000110.1, from coordinate 4,633,963 downwards.
AAGCCTGCTTTCTGCTGACAGTATAAAGTATTAAATGTTTCATGACATGGCAAGAATTTGATGGAGACAGGGAATAAACAAGTATAAGCTTAGGGCGAAAAAGTTTCATACACTGTCATGGGGATTTAATGTGATTGCTGCAGCTACAGCAGATGCCATTTAATTTAAGAGAACATGCAGTGAATCTTAATTAAACAAAACGTTGGACTGTTGCCTTTATAACACCATCTATGAATTATTGATAGGTATGCAACATATTGTGTGGTTGAACTGCACAAAACAACTGTTATGTTTCAAGGACAAATCACATCTTGCAACAGCTGCAAAAACATCAGGCAACAAAATGTTCCTGAAGAGAAATCCCACTGAACTCTGTTCATAACAGCTGAGAGGAGGGTGTATGTATGTTCAGTGTGTGAAACCTCATTAAATGTACATATCTTATGGTATTAGTATTGTCAAACTCCATTACATTCACACATAATTCCCTCCTTTGAGGTCACTTGGGGCGCTCTCTTTCTGGAGTGGATCACAAAGATGAAAATGAAGTCTATCAGCAAGGACATGTGGCTCCATTACAAGATATGTAATTATGGATTAGTGAATTAGAAGATGCAGCATTGATTCAAGGGAAGAAAACTATAATCAAAGACCTTCGATGTCCTCTGAATGTGACCTGCATTGGTTTGACATCAAGACTCACAGATGACGGTTAAGACGTCATTATCCTTCTTCTCCTTTCATAATTTGTTAAAGAGGTGCGAGTTAGGAAACACTTCCTGGCGGTGTTGTTTGGTGTCTACTCTGCATTCACTTGGTAAAACTAAACAAGGACATGGATGCTTGGACAGTATGCATGACTGGAGGGAGTCATTTTAAAAATGAACCGTGCTGTGTTGTTGTAGCGGACAGAATCACAGAACAAAATATATAATTCAGAAGTTGATTTAGCTGCGAAAGAACATCACCAAAGCTTCTTCCTGCACATATGCAAATGTACCAACATAAACTGGGCTCCTGTGAATTTTAACATATTGCAGAGAAAACATACTAATGCAAGATAGTTAGTGATAACTGACAACCGTGCAGTGCAGATACTGTACATACTGTATTGTATCCTAAGTATTGACGAATGTTGCTGGATACACAGAGCTACATGAGTTTACCAACCATAGTTACCATGAGCTCAACAGACAACAGCAGGAGGCTAATTAGTGCGGAAATTGAGATAATTTAATTCAAACTGCACTATTAACTATTAGGCAGCGTATAGTACATGTTTTGTATTAAAGGAACAGTGTGTTTTTGGGGATCTGTTAGCAGTTAGCAGTTTGTTGGCTTAGAATGAACCCTTCTCATCTACATAGGGAGCGGGTCTTCTTCACAGAGTCCGCCATGTTTCTGCAGTTTCTGATTGGGTGTCTTCAGTAGAAAAGGCTAATGCGATGCACCTCTGCAGGTTGTAAAACGCGCTCTGTCTGATCTGGCCCTAACAGCAATATAATATCCAATCCTGCCACAACGTCCTGTATAAGCACAAGTTAAATAACATTAAGGAGAACCATTTTATGTGGTCTTTCAAGTTAAAAATAAACACAAAAGAATATAATTTGACCCAACATTGAATTTACAATGCATGTTGAGCCCAAAATGAATACTGGGCTCTGGGCTAGATTCCTACACTCAGGTAGCAGGAGTCAGCTTTTTATTCCTAGTTTCAGTCATCAACATCACACTACAGTTATGTTTGTCAGGCCCTTCTCCCTGTTAAGACTTAGTGACAGCTGGTGGGGCAATAAATTGCATTATTTTCACATTTAAAGGTTGACAAATAACCTTTGATTATAAACTGTTGCATGACATTTAAATCTGCTGTTTGATGAGACCTTTTAGGCAGTAAATCATCAGGGAGTCAGAGCAGAAAGCAACCTGTTTAATCACGCTGTGGGTTTTCAGAGGTATTGTCTGGTTAGTTCATTGCCCTAGACACTATAAACTGTATCACTGTCAGTGGTAAGTGGAGTTGAAGGCTGCCTAATGTGATTTTGTAGTACAACTGTAAAGACAATTATGGATGATAATGACAATATAGGCTTGTGCTTTGCTCTGGTATGTTTGTAATTAGACTTTGCTTTGTAGAACATCTGAAAATGTGCTTTTCTTTATTTTCTGGACAAAACGGCGTAACTGTAATCCCTTTTGTGACTTTTACTTTATGTGAACTAAGAAGCAGCTTACTGTCAACATATGCTTATGTGCACTATTGTTCTCTTATAATAACGTCAGGAAATCATATTTTCCATCATGACATGCATTACAATACATTGTGAATAACTGCTCTGAGAATGATATTAGCTATAAAGTAGCCCTTTGAAGAAGATAGGTCTCCAAAGCTTTCAGTATTTGGCATCTATATGGTTTCCTGAGTACAAATGCTTCTCTGTTTTATAATGAGATCAGCAGTGACTTTGAGGTTAGAGAGGCAGCCCTCTGACGGCAAGGTCGCAGGATCAAGCCAGGCCTTAACAATACTTGGCTGGAGGTACAGTCTTACATGTAGATGTATATCTTAAATTTCAGAGTGTGCATTATAGGTGCAATCTTTACCGAAGGCCACAGTACCAGCCAGGAAAGTGTTGGTACTGGCTTCTATATGAGTTACACCAAAAACACAAAAGAAATCAACAAAGAGCAGAACTGGACAGAAGACAGATTGGCAAAATGAGTTTGGGCTTGACGGGAATGCTGGTTGTGCATGTGTGTCTCTGTGTGTGCGTATGTGTGTATTTGTGTGTCTCTGTGTGTTTGTGTACGTGTCTGTGTGTGTCTGTCTGTGTCTGTGTGTGTCTGTGCGTGCATGTGTGACTGTGTGTGTGTGTACGTGCCTGTGTGTTTCTGTGTGTGCGTGTGTGTGTCTGTGTATGCGTGTGTATGTGTCTGTGTGTGTGTCTGTGTGAGTATGTATATGTGTGTGTGTGTGTGTGTGTGTGTGTGTGTGTGTGTGTGTGTGTGTGTGTGTGTGTGTGTGTGTGTGTGTGTGTGTGCGTTGCTGACAGGGGTCTGCAGAATAAATTAGTCCTGAATCTCAACAGGCTGCAGAGTCACAGTCGTGTCATAAAAACCAAGAGTTAACTTCGCAGCATACCTGTGAAATAATGAACAGGATGTAGTTCAGACTGGGGCAGTGCAAGCGCTTATTACTGTTCTGCAGCTTTCAAGTGAAATAAGCTCAAAATACAACACTGCAGAGAAGGGGAAATCTATTTTGTGTGTGAGGTCATTGTTAATTCTGTCTTTTAATCTATCAGTACCACTTTGCGCAGGTCACAGCAAAACAAATAAATGCAATCAATAATGTGACGAACAAAAACTATTCAGTGCTGAAATTATTAGTCGACTGACAAATCTTATTCATCGGGCAAAAAAAAAAAAAAAAAACACCAAACATGCATGTTACAGCTTCTTAATTGTGATTATTATATCATTAGAAACTGAATGTCTTTGGCTTTTGGACTATTGTTCAGATAAAAAAAAAAAAAAAAACAATGTGAAGACATCGCTTCAGGTTGGTCAGGTTATTTTATAGATTAAATGATTGATTGTTTCATTGAAAAAAACAGCTTAATCTACAAAAACTATGATCATTACCTGCAGTGAAAATATTGTTTAAAACCAAATCCTACACAGTGGAAGGGACAGTGTGTAGGATTTGGTGACAACTAGTGTTGTGGTTGCAGATTGCAACCGAGTAGCCCTCTGCTCACTCCTCCCTTTCTGCGGTAATGTGACCTGGTGAGTACAAAACCCTGGTAACACCGTTCTCCTCGCTCAGAGGCCATTTTTACTATAATAACACTACTTTAGGAACAAAGGCTGGAGGTCCCACGGTTTCGCACTTGCTGGGACATGTTACCACAGTTTCACAAGCATGGTGGAGAATTTTGGTGGCCTTCAGGTAACGTAAAAATGTGAAAGGCTCTCTGTAGAGCCAGAGTTTGGTTTGTCCCTTCTGGGCTACTGCAGGAACATAGTGGAGCAACATGGTGAACTCAGTGAAGAGGACCTTATATTACATTTCTGCTGATAGGTCCTCCAAAATGTTACACACTGTTCCTTTATATCCATCTGGAATACAAACATGCATTTCAGTCAGAACTTGTTTGCTTTAATAAATGTCTGATAAATGTGTGACCGCCATGTTTTGACAACATTTCTCAAAACCTCTCAAAGAAAATCCGCTTAGGGAATACTCAGGATGATCACTAAATTATGTTTTGACTGAGCTCTACTACCCGGCTGCAGCCAACACTGGTAGCAGCCAGAGAAAACTAGTCCCAAATGGCAACAGTATCAGTACAAGTAGGACAAATGGAGCCCAAAAATGTGGGTACAGAGCTTCTTCTACATACTGTAATTCCAATTTAGCTGGGAATCTGTCAAACACTAAGTGCGATTACAGCTCAAATGTTGATACGGTTTGAGAAAATAGAGACTGAGTCTGTGGTCCTGAAAGGCCCGGCCCAGACCGACATCACCGGCGGAGCCCCACTCCACCCTGTCTCCTCAGTAAGATGTGTAATCCTAATCAAAGGTGATGGATTCATTTCACAAGTGGGGAGGGGGAAGGTGTGAGTGTGACACTACAGTACATTTACTACCGCAAGACAACTTTACCGCTAATTTCTTCTCTGCTCCGATCTCTCTCTGTTGCTCGACCACACTCGCAAAGCACACATTACATTATGCTACTCTTATAGCAGTGTAATATGTGATGTGTATACATGTGGATACCTGACGGAACCATAGTTGTATGCAGTAAACTCGCCATCAATAATGCTGCATTGTGAACAAAAAATCAGTGTCAAAAATGAACAGGATGAGAGCTAGTTACCGGGAGGTCCAACTGATTTACATTATGATGCGTTCAGTTCAGTTCTCTATTCAATAAAAATGAAGACAAAGGTAAATTATAACATTACTATATTTTATGTTTAAATGTTTTTCCTTTTTTTTTTTTTTTACCATGGTATCAAACTAGTATTGAGAATCGTGGAATTTCGCTGGTAATGGTATCAACTACTAAATTCCTGGTATTGTGACATCTATAGATGTTGTGTCAGTATTGTGCTCATTTCTACAAGAGGGATTAAAATGTGAGACATGCACTCAGCAGTGTCAGACAGAACGTTAAAGAAACGAAGTTCTACCACAAGGTAGAAGAGGAGAGAACACTCGTAATGTTTGTATGTGTGACTTGCTAAAGGACGAACCTCTGAATTGTCGAATCATGCTCTGGTGGTTCTCCACGGCGTCCTCCAGGATCTTCTCAGCAGGGTCCATCTTCCAGTGCCACTCTGTGCCCACTGGGTTGGTGTGATGTCTGACACACAGATAAACAGATGATGAATAACAGCAGACACACTGTAACCTCTCAGTTAGCAGTGCTGCTATATCGCTTGCTCACTGACTGCTGCAGCACAAAGAATCAACTGACAGCCAGTATCGCTCCAAGACTTTCATTTAGATGGATGTAGGCCATTAGACTGGGGTCATCTGACACATTTCACTAGCTTCAGAAGAGCATCCTTCTAGCAAGGTGACAAATATCAAGACAGATGAATTTTATTCACAAACTGTGAGTATTCTCACCCTATAAAAACATATAAAGTCAAAGAATGCATCATACTGTAAAAAATTGCACCTCATTTGGGTGTTAATGACACCTTCTGACTGTCTAAGTGTGAAGACTAGGTGCAACAACAAATCCTGAGGCATCGCAAATTGCCGACAGTCTGTTGCATGCATATGCACACACTCACATCACACATACTGGTCTTGCACATCAAATTTAATTCCACCTGTTGCTACAAAAGAGGTGGATATGAGGGCAGCTGCAGAAATACATCTAAGCCCTGAAATTGCTTTCTTCCTGTCATCCCACATAGATGCCTTAAGGGAGACTGGCATATCTGTGGTGACAGGGAAGCAGTTCACCGCAGCACATTGTGACAGCGACCTTTCAGTGCTCAACACAGTCGCCTTTACAAATGGAGGCTGAGTGGAGCAAAAGACCTCAGTCTCTCACCAATGTCACGATCAATAAGTGTCCACCTTTAGGCCTCACAGTTACGCTCGCCATTAATCTTCTGCATGTCAATCACTCAGTGTGAGTGATCTTCACTAACAAGGTAAACTACTTGTAGTTGATTTCACTATGGTTCAAGTAGCCATTATCTTTGACAACCTGTTAAAGTGTTAATGTGACAGCTTTAAAGTTATTATGTATTTAAAGTGTAAGGGAATGAAGGTAAACTGAACAGCGGCTACTTATGTTGTCACAATTGGCTACCAGAGGAAGAGGGAGTTGAGAAGGACCAGAAACAGCAAACAATGCCCATGTTTTTGTGCAAGGTACTTAAAAGGATATTTTCAGCCAGCTCTGTGTCATCACAGTGTGTGCAGATCAGCAGTTTTTGGCTTCCCTCAATGCTGCCAGCACACAGGGCTCCCTGCTCATTTGCCAGCAGACTTTTGCTGGTGGATGGGTGGGAAACTCCGGGTGCTGCCAGCACAGGGGAAGGCCAGGACCCTGCGATGACACAAAGTTGGTTGAAAATCAGCAGAATTTCCCTTTTACACCTAGGGTCAGTTGCGAATGAGTGAGCAAGCGGGCATCAGATTGTTTAAATTTTTCCCAATGAAGATGTCCTAACCTGCTCCGTGTGTCAGTGGTGATGTGACATGCAGCTTGGTTGAAAAACCACTTGCTCTTGCTCTATTTATTCAAAGTTTGCAGTTGCAAGTCACTTCTGGATTGGTTCACACATTTGTACGGTTACAGTTTTACGTAGGTCAGGGGGTACATTATATATATAAAAAAGGTTTGAGAACCACTACGCCATATTCAAAGTTTAACTTTGGGAAACTGGCTGCTAAACTTTGCAGTGGCTTTACCCTTCAGGTACATACCTCCAGCAGAAAACACACTTGTTAGCACAGGCGAGGCTGGGGGTGGTCTCCATGCACCGGTGGGACTCAATACCATAGAAGGTATGCTTGTAACAGCCTCCTCTCCCTCGCAGCATGGACTAACCAACAGAAACAACACCTTCAATATGATTCATGCATCCAGTTAGTCAAAAAGTCTAACGCTTTATTGAGAAGAGTAATTTCCGTTACCTTGGTCCATCGACAAAGCTTCACTCCTGAGTGACTGCCAATTAGTTTGTACCCTGCACAGAGAGAGAAAGAAGAACAAGGCTCTCAATCGGTAAACACCTCTCTGACCCAGAACCACACGGGCCAAATTCACAGCATAATTAATACATAGAAAGGTGGAGGTCACATTCTCTTTGAGCAGTTCATCAACAAGGCCCTGCCAAACATTTACAAAGTCCTATTCATTCACAGTCCTCTGAGGAGACTGAACATGTCCAATAAAGTGACTAGCAGCACCTCAAGGACACGTCAGCAGTGGGGAGGAGGGGATCGGGTTTCACATTCTCTTTCAGCACAAAAGGAGGATAAAGTGCTTCACTTTCTTCACAAGTCTGCCTCTCTATCCTCTTATATTACCACGGCCTAATACCACTGGCTACAGATGGCCACGCTTGGTTGAGTCCTAGCAGACTCCTCTGGGTTTTTCTTTTAACTCATCCTCCTCTGTGATGTCTGTCCAAGAGAATACCGGTAGCTTCATCTGTATCGCTTAATCTGCTAAAGAAATACCAGAACATGATATTAAGTTTGCTTCCAAGGGAATCAGGGAGGGCTCACTTTTAAAGTCCCAACATTTAAAGAGATTTTGTAGTTTAGCCATGCAGCGGCAGAACAGCCCAATGTGGAATTCAGGTAGGAACCTTTTATTTTGAAACCTTTTGCATTTTGCTTAAATCGTTGTAGCTTAAATATCCGATTAAAACACAGCAGGAAATGTGTGTCAGTGTGGGTACGAGCTCTCTATGCTTTCACATATCGCTGTTTGAAGTTTGATGCTACATGAATCAAATACAAAATGTTATGCATCAAGAAAAGTATATTTATAGAAAAGGCTGAATGGTGAAAATACTTATTTTTGAAATACCAGCTGAATGAAAGAGCTTGCTTTTGATCAAAGATGTTCTTTTGATAAGCAGAAAAAAAAAATCACTCAAACTATAAATGCAGAAAGCCAGAAGCCAATTTCTTTTTTGCTCAAACACCTAATGTTTGCTGTGCATTTCCTCTTTGGAGCAAAAATATGCAGCCTAGCATCCTATTGTTTTTCAACCTGAAAATACAGCGAGAACACATGTCCTCCTCTAACCTCGCCCCTATAAAGTGCAAGACTTAAAAGAAATACAATCCTAGTCCAACAAGACTTGAAAACCGCAGTAGGGAACTGGAGCCGCGGGCAGTTTATTTAACCATTAACGATCTTAACGTAAGCAATGTTTCCCCTCTTGTATTTGTTAGGGAAAATGATTTCCAATGCCTCTGTGTCCTTCGATGTGTCAGGGGAGACGATCGAGCCAAAGTGAGGGGGAGATTGACGGAGAGAAGAAAAGAAAGGTCTTTCTAGTTCCCCTCTTCTCTGTTATCTCTGAGAAATGGCATCAGCTGAAAAAGTACAATATGTGCTATGATTAATTGTAGTTCAATGTGTGAGGCATCAATATTTGAGACAAGGGGGAAATGACTAACAGCTTCACCGGGAGACAACATACCGTTAACAATACAGCCTGAACGCTCTGTTGTTCATGAGCAAATGCACAGGTATTAATCAAATACATGCGTGTGTGTATGTTCCTGTGCAATGCATGTTGGGCAAAACATACTAATTTAAAATGTGCAGTATTAAAATGTATATAAAAATATCATCATCATTCTATCCAAATCTTCAGTTCGTCCATAAGTCCAAGAGGATATTTGTACCAGATGTAGAGGAATTCCTTCAAGGTGTCCTGAGCTATCACGTTCACAAGACTGGGATGGACATAAAGTCAATGATCTTAATCTCAACAGATTCTACATATGAATGTAGCACCTGTAGGCAGGAGATGATTTTGGAATCGGAAGTGCTCTAGTTTCCGTTTGTATTCCGAGCATTGACAAATAACATTGGGGCAGGCTTTGGTTGAATACACGTAAACAGAACGCACTGGCCGAAATGCAAACGGGGAACCCACCAGCTATCGTCTCATAGCTGATTATTGGTATAAAATTAGCTTGGAATCTTGTAGGCTGCTTGTGAAACCATCTGGTCGTACAGGGCGTCTCTCAACTCTAACTCCAGTCTTGCATCTCAAGTTGCTAATCGGACTGTAAACAATGAGCAGCACAAGGAAAAAGAAAATATACGGTGGAACCCCAGAAATATAGCCCCTTACCCCCAGAGGCTTATCTGTCGTTAGACCAATGGTATAGGTTCAGAGATTGCAGTGACCTTTGACCAAAATCTACTGAGCTCATCCTTAAGTCCAACGGACATTTGTGCCAAATTTGAAGAAATTCCTTCCAGGTGTTCTGGAGATATCGCGTTCACAAGAATGGGATGGACAACGGTCAACCCAAAAAACAAAACGCCTTTGCCATCAGCTGTCGCCAGTGCAGAGGTATAAATAAGAATAAACTGATTGAAAATAAAAGTCTGTTATTCATCTGTTTCTCGGATTATATCAGTGACCACCTGCTTCTCGCCCAACTCTTTAAAGAGGACTTTGCTTTGCCACTTACAGGTAGCCTGCTGCTACAAAGAGCTGCTGAACAGAAACAAGTCCTCACCCATAAGCTTTTAATCTGTATAGCACAAAATGCAAAACAGATTATCCCTCTGGTGAGCCAACTGTGGGCTTAAATAACTTGAAATAAAAGACAACATTATCGACAATTCAGCAAACACTTTATACTTTGATCTGTGATAGTCTGAGCTGCCTGAGGGAAATAAAATGAGCAGAGAGAGAGAATAGGTTTCATCAGAGAGCTGGAAAATCAGCCTAATTTGTTTGGAGAGGTTTTCGGCTTCTGTTTTCAGGATCTCACAGGTACCAGTTTCCAAACAACAAAAAGAAAACAAAATATTTCAACCGCTTTTATCTGTGAGAGCAGGCCTGCCATAAAAATCACACTATTGACATGACCTCGATCATTTTTGCTGACCAAGATATTGCCCGTTGTGTTTTCATGTGCGTTTGTTTGCAAAAGAACATTTTAAATGGCAGGGTTTTCTCGACCACTGTAAGACATGGGCATTGAGCATTTTTGGTAACAGAGCCACAGGTTCATTTTATTTATTGCTTTAGTTGTGTGGTTTTATCTTATTGATGTTTTACTTATTCTGGATATTTGTTGCTCTTTGAAAGGGTGCACTTGTATTATAATGCTATTATATTATTGTTAAATCATTGGCATAAAATGGTCTTAAACTGACTATATTATTGTTTATTGCAATTATTTCTGGGACAACATATCCAAGAAAAGTAGTTATCATGACAGGCCTGGGTGAGTGTGATTATTCTGAGGAGAAATAAAATGTTTTCAGTGTTAAGTGCGCCAATTGTGAAAGTTTAATTAACTATTAGACGATTAGATATTACCTCATTTAAAACACTTAATGAGTTTTTGCAGCAGATATGTCACACTATTGATTATACTTGATGAGACTTGTGTGCGCTGACCCACTATGTTTACTCTTTATAGTCGCGAATACAAATTATACCAAACAGATTTTAGGTTCACGTTTGAGTCCCATGTGAAAATCCTCCTCCTGAGGCACAGCATCCTATTTTCTTAAGTGCAGCATTATGTTATAATTTTCTTGGAAGGTACATAAGAGTTTCAATAGATGTGTGACTTTTGCATCCATGTCATGCCAGAAAAAGGAAATACAGCCTTCCAAGACCCAATATCATTAAAAACCTGCCAAACCTTTCTTATTTCATTTCAAATAAAACAAACCGTCTGCCGGGATGGACAGTTGCCAACATAACCACCATGAAACAGGTCAACATTTGGTCAAATGAAGTGAAGTCTTGCTCACAGAGTCCTATTTATAGGCTGTTGTGTAAGCTAACAGTGGGGGTTTACTGGCTGAATATGGCTGGCCTGTGTTACACCAGTGAATGGACCAAATAGAGAAGAGACAGTAAAATGTTTCAGACAGAACTAATGAGTCAACAACAAAGAGACTCAGAGACAAACACCTACACAGAGAACATATGGATACACAACATGGAGCGTCAGTTACCAAAACACAAGGTGCAATATTAGAAATATTGAGCCAATGTTTAGCATTCAGACAGAGCCTCACTTCAGATTTGACTTCAATAAATCCAAACCTTTCACACTGGCAAAACTATTCTTATATACTTGCACTACATAATTTCACATATTCTTAATTGGAGCTGCAACGATTAACCGATTTGTTGTCAGCTACTAAGTTGTTCACCAACTACTTTGATAATCAAATCGGTTTGGTTATTTTTTTTTCTCAGACTGCAGCTTCTTAAATGTGAATTCTGGTTTCTATATCCTCTGTGACAGTAAATTAAATATCTTTGTTGTGAGTTGTGGACAAAACAAGACATTTGAGGACGTCATCTTGGGCTTTGGGAAACACCGATCCACATTTTTCACCATTTTATAACATGTTACAGATCAAACAACTAAGTGATTACTACAGAAAAAAATCAACAGATTAATCGAAGGTGAAGATAACTGCTAGTTGCAGCAATATTCCTAATCCAATTTAAACCGAACATCTAATTTTTAAAAATGTTGGATTGAAAGTGTTACTGCCTGTACATTAGTGTTATATGACACATTTCAGAGTTAATACCTTTTCAAATGAAACAAGAAAACCAGTATTATATTTGGACTGATACAATAAGACTCATTTTCCTCAGAAAAGGTGACTGCAGTCCATACGTTGAACTACATGGTCTGGATGTTGAATTAGGATATTTACAAGCACTACTGTGTTAGTAGTAGCATTGGTGAGGTTGTGGTGTGGGAGGAGAGAGAAGTGAGACTGCACCCTGAGGACACAAGGAGGCAGAGACGCTAATTGGACTGCAATGCATCATTAAGTGCCATTAGACAACACATTCTCCACACTTCTCCTCATGTAATACCTCTCTGACCAGCTTTATTTGACTGATTTCTCTGTCTGGACGGTAGAAGAAAAAAGACTGGAATACAAGATGCAATTTCAGCAGCTGATTAACCTTCCAGGTCACATGCTGGAGAGGAGGCCGCGTGGCTGAGGCTCTGTTTGGTGACACGTGAAGGACATCCATTTGTTCACATTGTATGTAAATGTCTATCATATCTATTGTCTATTGAAGCTATGTTTATGAGGTCAGTCTATTCTATACACATGACATATTGCATCCATTCTGGGTGAGGGATCCTTTCTCAGTTTCTCTTCCTGATGTTTCTTCCATCTTTTCCCCTGTTAAAGGGATTTTTGGGGTAGGTTTTCCTTAACTGAAGCATAGACTGTATATAAGAAGTGGACGTAGTCACCGTGATGTCACCCATTTGTTTGTGGACTGCCGTTTTGAGGCCTTGAGTTTGGCATTTTGGCTGTCGCCATCTTGGTTTTTGGCCGTAGCCATCTTGGACTTTTACAAACAGAAGTGACACAAGAGGGTGGGGCTACCAAGTGTTATAATTACTTTTCATAAACTGAAAACACACTGTGAAAGAGTTGTTGAAAGTTGTTGGCGACTTCCAGATTGGACAACTCCATAATAATGACCTGTCAATCACAAGGCATCCCCTGCCTTATGGTCTATTTGACTCTAAATGGGACCACAATTTACTAAATGAATGTCATGCTGTATTGAAGAAGACTTGAAACTTGTGGTTGAGACCATAAACTCATGTTCACAATGTTTACTGAGGTAATAAATCAGGTGAGAAGTAGGCTCATTTTCTCAGACTTTTATACAATCAGACTTCTTCTTCGCCCCCTGCTGGCTGTTAGAAAGAATGAAAATTTAAGGCACTAATGCATTGGCTTCACTTGTCCAACTGGTGGGTTACCCACTGATCCGAACTGAAGGTCATAAAAGAGACAATGCTGTATGCTGTATAGATTGTAAATCCCCCTGAGGCAAATTTGTGATTTGTGATATTAATATAAATAAAAATTGACTTTTGAGTTGTCAGTCATCATCATGAGTTAAAATATTGCCCAGTAATCACACTGGAAGAAAGGATGCAATTTCACAAGCTTCAACCAAACATCACACCCCCTCTCTCCCCTATTTCTACACTATCCTCTATCACATAATGGTGAAAATGCCACAGCATTTTTTATATCATTCTGAAGCTTCTTCATGTATTGAAATCTGATCATCCAAATTTTCAAAGAGTCAAAATGCAATGCAAACCCTTCTAAAAACATTCTTGCATGTGACCTGACGTAGGTTTCTGCATGATGACGTTCCACATATGGTATATATCCTGTGTGTTACCTTTACTAACTTAGATGGTGGTCAGTGTGCTCTAAGTTTGGAGAAACAGACAGAAGTACCATTAAACAACGTACTGCTGTGGACGCAATGTTAGTTTGGATCTGAAAGTCACTAATAACATGAACTGACTAACTGATCAATACAGCAGTAGAGCAGCAAACACAGGAGTAAAACTGCCACGTTTTTGAATATGGTTTGGTGGCTTTGAAGACAATGATTGGCTTCAGCTCCCTGTGAAAGGGCTGTCTGATGGTGAGGTTAAGCGGAGAAAATATAAATATAGCGTACATTTAAACTGACATTGATTTTAGGTGTTTTTTCTGCTGCTCCTGTGCACAGCCACTTTACCTCTCAGCTGTTATATCGTTTTCTTCAGAGCCACCAGACTACATTCAAAAAAACATTAATTTTGCGTGGCAGAACACTGGAGTATACATACAATCCCACTTCAAAAATCCAAACCCTTTCAGTTATTTCCAAACTTAGCACAGCTAACGCTGACTCAGCTAGTGCTAGTGTTCACATTATTCATAACCTTATTGATTTACTTACTTATCTACGTCACTGCTTTTTGGCTGAGAGGGCATTTCTATTTGAAAAATGCTGAAAAGAACACAGATGGATCCGCCCTTTAAAAAAATAAAAAATGTGTTTGAGGTCATTGAACAGGATACTTGATGAATTACGGTACACAAAACACGTACCTGAGGTAAATCTGTCAGTGACTTTGATCATGGATGAATACTTATCAGAAAACAAAGAGCTAAAGTGGTTTCTCCCCTGGTAATTAGTGTGTTGCAAGACGACATGACTCATAACTCATGTTTTGAAGAGAATTAAAACTTTGCTGCCCTTGTGGAAAGAGAAAGGTTAAAGATATGCTGACAAGCAGCTGGTCTTTAATGTGACTTGTTATTGCAAACAGTGCAGCTAGATGATATGAATACATTACCCACAGATACCAGTGACACCAGCAGATGTTCTTCAGCTACCGTTTTACACCACCAACTGAAGCAGCATCAGCTACGGAGCATATTGATGATCATGTTTCTAATTGTTGTTTTTCATGTTTGCCTCCTAATCAATGACTTTGTCTTTAAGTGAAATCAAATCTGTATTTTCCTCACCTTGTTTTGTCAGTGCTTGTCTAAGGGCTGGGGTTATCATCTCTCTTCTTTCCTCTTCATCTTCAATCTTCTTCACTCCATTCAACTTGGATAGCTTCACCATCTGGCCGTCTCCTCGGCCCTCTTTGCTCTGTGGCAGACAGACAACTCAGTCACTTATTGTTTATGGCAGCTATGAAAGGCTTTGCTGTTGAGTCACAATTGGTGTTTGTCATAACTATAAAATCCTAAACTACAATGTTGTAAAATTCATGGTGAAGGGAAAAACAAATTCAGCTGTTCTTGTAGAAAAAATATGTAATAATGTGTCTCAGTCGACAAAATCATAGACCAACCAGATGGCAATAAGTGACTTCACCAGGGCACTTGGGGATTCCCCAAACATCATTTTTCAAGTGTATGAAACAAGAACAGATAAAATAGACACTTTAATGTTTGCAGGCTTGAAACTGAGATCACACCAATTCACTTCACTTTGTGAAACATAAAAAATACATTTAGGGGCCACCTGTGCATCAGTGCTCCATCACCTGCAGCAACAAATTAACACACTTGCAAACACAATACTTTAGACTAGGGCTGCAACTAATGCTCACTTTATTTGTCCATTAATCTGTCCACTATTTTCTCAATTAATCGATTAGTTGTTTTGTCTATAAAATGTCAGAAAATGGTGAAGAACATGGATCAAAGCCCAGGAAGATATACACTTTAAGAGATAAGATAAGATGAACCTTTTATTAAGCCTCGGAGGGAGTGTCATAGAGGAGGAAAGAAACCAGAAAATATTCACATTTAAGACGAGGGAATCAGTGAATTTTTCTTAAAAAAAATGACTCAAACTATTTGATCAATTATTATAATAGTGGGTGATTAATTTCATAGTTGACAACTGTTCAATTAATTGTTGCAGCTTTACTTTACACATTACAAATTCCAAATGGCAGCAGTGCCTTTTGCAAACACTAAGCTTACATTATTTAAGAGTAAAACAAGTGTCTATTTGACAACACTGTGTGAAAACATTGTTCTGCAAACTGCCCACTAATCACATCTGTCACTGCAATGTACCTGAACGGTCAAAGTTCAACAGCAACAATAGGAGTCAGTGGAGTAAAGAGTTCAACAGAAGCTGCACCATAGAAACCAGCATCCAGAAAAGCAGTTTGAACATGTGATGTTCGTATCGCTTTAAGGAACCAAGATAAAAGCAAGAAAATCCCAGAGCTCCTCCAACGTGTTTGATGTTGGACAAGGCTGAAGATCAAGGCCTGTGATTCTGCAGTCCCTCTATGACTTTGTGTGCCGCATAACCGCTGCATAACATGATCATATTTGAATAAAGGGACATCATCCTGTCCGGACAGTACAGGATCATCTTGCTTTAAGGCCCTTCAGCGGCTCCAGTGAAATGCAACAAAAGGTCTACAGCATAACAACACTTCATACCACACTGGTTGTTTTGAAGCGAAAGCTGCTGCAGCCCATTCATTTGAAAGATAGACAACTTCATTCAGGCCATGATTACATTATTGCAGCATATACCATTTGTATGCAAATCTAGATATCTTAGAGATATGCTGTTTACAGATTCAACAGAAGATTGATTAAGTCATGCTACAACAGTTGCAGCAGTTGCAGCCCAGTGCATGGTAAAAGGTATCATACTGAATTTTAGAAAGGCGTGATGGATGAGATGCCTTTGAGACTGACAATGTTAAATGTCCATCCAATTACTGTGCTGCTGCTGCTTGTCTATAGGGGCCTACATGTCTGAAATGGGCTGACACTCTGTCAGCAAACATTGGTGAATGTGGTGAATGTGGTGTGTGCATTCCTGAAGAAGTGATAACCCTAGTTTACTGCCTGCACAGCTCTAAAGGCTACAGACATACGCCACTGAGTCTACTAGACACCATGGTCACCATCGCCTCGGTGGGCTGCTGTCGGCAGCAGCTCTGAGAGGAGGAGCACCGCTGTCGTCCACACATACTCCCCTATCCTGTTTATCCCCAAACAGAGGCGACTGCCCACCATACGGTGTCTGTGTGTGCATAGTCTTGAGAGTATAACCAAGACAGTTAGCCATTTAGAGGAGAACACAGGTAGCATTAGGCTGATAATGTCTCTAGTGTTTGATTTGGTGAAAAGTTTTACTTTTGACGGTAGTTTTGGTTTATTTATTTATTTATAAAAACATTATCTGGATAAGAGTTGAAAAGATTACTTGATCAATTGATTATCTAATTGACATAAAACTAATTTGGAACAATTTTTTAAGATATTTTCAGGCACATTTTTCCAAGTTTCAGCTTCACAAATGGGAGGACTTGCTGCTTCTCTATGTTTTATATAATTATAATTAATTTCTTTGGTTTCTGAACAGAGAACAACAGATGCTGACAGATTACATTAGGATGTTTCATCACCTCTGGGACTTTTTTCCTCTATTTTCTTACATTTCATAGACTAAATAATAAATTGATTTATTAAGAAAACAACTGTTAGGTAAAGCTTGTTGCAGCTTAATCTGCATGATCTTGTGTAGCTGTGACATACTGTACCATTAGGGTCATGTATCTGCAGTAATCTGGCAATACCAGATAACACAATACAATAAATACTGTAAGCAAGGCAATATATTGTGATTTTTGAATGAGAGGGCTCATCTCTTTGCAAATTAAATTAAATATTGTTATCTTTGTATGTACACTATTACTTAAAAAACAATAGTATTTTCGATCATCAATACAGTATCATAAATAAATTATTTTCTTACACCCCTACACACTACTAGACCATTTTAGCAAAAAAGCTCATGTGAAAAACAACAATGAATCAGCTTTAGACTGAACATTACCATTAGAGCAAGAAGAGTAAATACACAGCAGCCCATGTACTGAGCATCTAAATATGACCTCTGACATCTGTTTCTGCTGACAAACCTGACGGAGGTCTATTTCCACCTTCCACCTGGAAGAATCTAATCCCATGCAGCCATTTGGCAGCTCTATCTGCTCAGTGCAGCTGAAACCACATGTTCCCGCCATTAACCAGCCTCTGCCCCGAGTACGGTAAAGATGACAGCAGCAGCATTCATCCCTCGGATGAACAGACAAGGGATGCTGTGAATAAGTAAGGCATTATGCTGCATCAGAATCCTCCCTCATCTCATGCTCAGGTAGAAAAGGATTTGGTGTTGTGCTGGATGACATTTGGAAACTTAATTTATATCAGCAAATTGTGTGAGGTGCTGCTTTACTCTGGGTGATTTAAAGCAGTGTTTCTCAAATGGGGGTATTAGTACCCCTAGGGGTCCTGGATACAGGGGTCTTTTTGTTGATAAATGTTAAAAGGTCTTATTGATAACATTTTTATGAATATTTTACAAAAATAATACATCTACAATGACCTTTAGAAAGGTGGTGAATAAAAGTATGGCTTTTCCAGAAAAAAAGACAGAGTATGATTGTGAATTAATCATTTTAAAAATGTTGGCAAGGTGGTGCAGTGGTTAGCACTGCCGTGTCACAGCGACAGGGTCGCAGGTTTGAACCCAGCATGGGGCCCTTCTGTGTGGAGTTTGCATGTTCTCTCCATGTTAGTGTGGCTTAAAGTCAGCCCATCTCTAAAATGAGTCATGTGGCTCAAAATTCGAGCCATCTTTTTGCAACTCAAGCATCAGGCACCCAGAGATGTAATCATCAGGAGGATGTTGCTCAAATAGCTGTTTAGGTTCACCAGATATCTGAACTGTAGCCTCCAATTTAAACAAAATGTGATTTATCTCTCTCAGCCAGCACTAATGTCCACCTTTACTTCCCCCACATCGGTGACATGCAGGATTCTGACAGCATACGCAACATGTAGCCAACAGTGCAACAATCTGTCCCTGTGGCGTTTGAGTGTGGCCCTAACAATTCATCTGGCCCCAGTCTCTGGTTTCCACTGCTCGGCTTTCACCCTCGCTCGTGAGCTCACAGACATCCAGTCATGGCCGGACCTGTCTGGACTAACAGAACTGGGACATTTCACAGCACCGCGTTGTGCTCTGGAGCCATGACTCAAAACGTGGGGCTGATGCGGGTGGACAGCGCAGCGATAACACACAGAGCAAGCAGGTGATCATGGGATGAACATAAAGACAGAGCACAAAAGAGGGGGATCGGGTAGAGAGAAAGAAGACAGGTAAAACCTCAAACACCAAGATCTAAATCAGGAAAAGTCATGCCCCAGTGCTGCCTTAAGGGCCGTTCACATGCTGCAATTTTTGTGCCCTCATATCCATTGTTGTCAATGTAGACTCACGGCGCACAAACTTTCCCAAGCCACGACAGCACTCTGACAGAAAATACTTTTAGAACGCAGCCCTACAT